>BSBM01000547.1:14845000-15235000 GCA_027924585.1 Larix kaempferi | reverse complement strand
CACAACTCCAACCTGAAGGATCTCCCAGGGCACAAATTACATGTGGTCATGGCAAAACCTAGAAAGATCATCCCAGGATGTTACAGGTACACAACTCCGACTTGAAGGATCTCCCATGGCCCAAATTACATGCCATAGGACAAAACCTCGCAAGAGCATCTCAGAATGTCATGGGTACACAACTCCAACCTGAAGGATCTCCCAGGGCACAAATTAAATGTCCTCCCAGAGCAATGTCTTGAAAGAGCATCCCAGTCTGTTACGGGTACACAACTCTGACCTATAGGATCTCCTAGACATGCTCATCTGCACAACTTGATCCCAGCCACAAAGTATCATCCTGATACTCACCATACATCATCCTGATGTACACATGATCATCCTGATCATCATCACTGCATCGTCCTAAAGCATATCATCTCGAGCAACATCCTGAAGCTCATCATCCATGATCATCCTAATCATACACTACATCCATCTGATGTATACCAAGTATCTACCTGATACATATCATCATGATCCACCTGATCATACACTGTATCCACCTGATACCTAGATACACACTGTATCTACCTGATACATATCAATATACATGATCTACCTGATCATACAATGTATCCACCTGATACATATACAGATACAAGGTCCAAGCATCCAACATGATTCATGCATACATAAATGATCCAACTAATCATATCCAACATTCAACATGATGCGTACATACATAAATGATCCAACTGATAATATCCAACATCCAACATGATGCGTACATACATAAATGATCCAACTGATCATATCCAACATCCAACATGATGCATACATACATATACAGAGTAGTAACTGGAGCATCGTCCTGATGCTCATCATCCAAATCTTACATCCATAGCCATGTGAAGGATCCTCCTTCCAATCATGCTTGGAATGGCTTTTGCAAATGTGTCCATCACTTCTTCCTTGAAGTGTCGTCGATCTGAAGAACACCGAGCCTCTCTCTAAAGTACTCGAACTTCACTCTGGCTAGTGGCTTCGTCAACATATCTGCAATCTGTTCGTCCGTCGCAACATACAGGAGCTTCACTGCTCCTCTCTGCACCATATCCCTGATATAGTGGTATTTGATCTCTATGTGTTTCGACCTGTCATGGAACACCGGGTTCTCAGATATCTTCACACAACTCTGGTTGTCACAAAAGATACTAGTAGTCTCTAGCGGAAGATCAAATAACTCTAACAGTAGCTTCCGAAGCCTTACTGCCTCACAACTAGCTCAACAAGCTGCAACATACTCTGCCTCAGCTATACTCAGTGCTACGCAGGACTGCTTCCTGCTAAACCAAGAGATTACACCTGATCCCATACTGAAGCAACACCCATATGTGCTCTTCCTATCTGTAGCACTGACTGCTTAATTTGAATCAACATAACCCTATATGTTAAACTTTTGATTCGCTTCATACCTGAGCCCATAATCAATTGTACCCTTCAGGTACCTCAGAATATGCTTTATAGCAACCAGGTGAACACCCCTCGGATCCGTCAGGAACTGGATCAAGGTGTTCACCACAAAGAAAATATTTGGTCTTGTGTTTATCTGGTACATCAAGGACCCAATCATCTGACAATACATAGAGGCATCAACCAGCTCAGATGAAGCATCACATAGAAGCTTTAGATTCGATGCCATAGGTGTGGCCATGGCCTTGCAATCCATCATCCTGAACCTCTTCAAGATATCTACAGTATACTTCCCTTTTCCAAGGAAGATCCCATCTGCACTCTGCCACACCTCCATACCTAGGAAATAGTGCATCATTCCCAAGTCCTTCATATCGAACTTGGCAGCAAGATTCCTCTTTGTATCGGCAATCAATTTGTCATCTCCTGTCACAAACAAGTCATCTACATATAGGAGTAGAATCACATGATTTCCTTCCTCAACTTTGTAGTAAAGGTTGGAATCTGCTTTACTCTTGGTAAAGCCCAAACTAGATAGGAAACTGTCCATCCTACCATACCAAGTTCTGGGAGCTTGCTTCAAGCCATACAAGGCTTTCTTCAATCTGCACACATGTGATTCCCTGTCATGTGTTTCAAAACCGAGTGGCTGCTCCACATACACTTCCTCTTCGACTACACCATTCAAGAAGGAAGTCTTGACATCCATCTGATGTATCTTCCATTTCATCGTTGCAGCCAGAGCAAGTACTGATCTGACGGAAGTGTACCTGGCTACAAGAGAAAAAGTTTCTTCATAGTCTATTCCCTCTTTCTGAGAGAAGCCACGAGCTACGAATCTTGCCTTGTATTTTTCTATGCTGCCATTTGCAGCATGCTTGATATTGTAGATCCATTTGGAAGTCACAACAGACTTCCCTTCAGGCCTTGGGACAACATCCCAAACATTGGTCTTCATTATTGATTGGTATTCCTCGACCATGGCATCCTTCCATTCTTTCTTTTCCGATGCTTCTTCGTAATTGGAAGGTTCTTTGTTCATGATATCACAGAGTAAAGCAACATAGCTGGTATGAGATCTAGTTCTCTTCTTTGCTCTGTGTTCTTCTTCTGGAATTCCGAATCTTTCTGCATCTTGAATGAGCTCTCTAGCCCATGCAGGTTTCCTCTTGTGAGAGTTGTCCTCACGTGGTGGATCTACAGGTTGTTGCGGATCTTCAAATTCACGATCAACATCTGGAATTGCTTCAGTCATGGTAGTGTCTTGAAATCTAGTTTCCTTAGGTTCTTCATAATCTTCAATAGGTGTCTTTCTTGATTTGATGAATGCTGAGTTTTCATCAAATGTCACATCCCTGCTGACATCAATCTTCTTGAACTTTGGAAAGTATATTCTGTAATCCTTCGAGCTTTCACTGTAACCCACAAAGATACCCTTCTTTCTTGAAGGATCTAGCTTGGTCCTCTTTTCCTTTGGGACATGAGTGTATACTGGACAACCAAATATTCTGAGATGGCTGACTTCAGGTTTCATACCAGAGAAGACCTCTTCTGGTGTCTTGTTGTCCAATATCTTGTGGGGTGTTCTGTTCTGTACATATACAACTGTTCTAGCTGCTTCTGCCCATAGATACATAGGTAGATCCTGGTCATGCAACATTGCCCTTGCTGCTTCCATGATTGTTCTATTCTTTCTTTCTACAACTCCATTTTGTTGTGGATTGTAAGGAGCAGTCAACTCCCTCTTAATCCCTGAATCACTGCATAGCTTCTTGAAGTCACCTGAGGTGAATTCTCCACCATTGTTGGATCTGAATGTTTTGATCTTCTTATCGGTTTGGTTCTCCATCAAGGTTTTAAATTCTTTGAAATTATCAAATAATTCATCTTTGTTATTCAAGAAGTAAACCCAAGTATTCCTGGAGAAGTCATCAATGAAAGAGACATAGGACTGCATACATCAGAGTGGATGATGTCCATAATACCTTTTGCCTTGCTTTCACTACTTGGAAATGCCTTCTTAATGTTCTTTCCTTTTGCACATCCTTTGCTTGGTCTTAATTTTAGGAAGACCTTCTACAACCTTACTTGCAATTGGTAATGCTCTGTAGTGCATATGTGCAAGTCTTCTATGCCAAAGTTCACTTGGCTCCATGGAATCATGTACCATGGCATGTTCAGGTTGTCCCTTCAATTTATACAAGCCTCCCGCTTGCTCTCCAATCACTACTGCATCATCGATAGTCTTACCTTTTGGCCACATTAGAACTTTCCATCCACAAATGCAACCCTCATACCTTTTGCATCCAGTGCAGATATGGAGAGTAGGTTCTTCTTGAGCCCAGGTACATAAAGGAATTCTTTCATCTTCAAAGATTTTCCAGAATCTAGGTTGTAGGAGGCTTCACCACTTCCTTTGATGGGGTATTGATAGTCATCCCCAAGTTTCACTTTATGGGGTGATTCATGTTCAGATAGATTTACAAAATATTCTTTAAACCTAGTCATGTGTTTGGAAGCCCCACTGTCAATAAGCCAATCATTACAACCATAAGAGATAGTACCTGTGAGAGCAGAGATTAGAACATACTCTTCTTCACTTGATGAGTCATCATCACTTTCTTCCCTAGCCTTCTTCTTTGGAGGTTCATCATCTTCGGCAGCATGAGCATGGAACTTTCTTTTGCTGCCCTTCTTCTTCTTGCTGGAGTTGTTATTGTTGTTGTTATCCCTTTTGTTCTTGGTACATTCTGAAGCAAAGTGACCCTTCTCATTGCATGTGAAGCACCTTAAGTCCTTCTTATTCTTTTGGTGATAGTGAGTGGATCTCTTCTGTTGAGAGTGCTCCCTCTTAGGTTTGCTTCTTTTGGTGTGAGCAGCGAGAGCTTGATCTTCATTACCCATCTTTTCTTCTCGTTCCACAAGCCTAGTTTCTTCTTGAGAGCATTCCTCCCACAGTCTACTAAAAGAGATCAATTTCTTTCTTGCACATATTCCTTGAATAAACGAGTCCCATGACCTAGGTAGGTCATTTAGAGGGGTCATAACAACTTCACCATTGTCGACTACTTCATCCACAGATTCAAGTTGTTCCTTGATCTGAGAGACCTTGGAGAAGTAAGATTGAATGGTGTCTCCATTCAGCATCTTGACTCCTTTCAATTGATTCCACAGAGTCATCTTCTGATTTATGTTCTTCCCTTCAAATAACTTGGTAAGGGAGTCAAACATATCCTTGGGTGTCTTTAGAGATGACACATGTGGTATAAGATGGTATTTGATAGAATTAGCGATCATTCTCTTTGCCTTGACCAAGTTCTTCTTATGTAATACCTTAGCCTCTTCATCCTCTGGGATAGGGACCTCAGAGCTGATGTAGGAGTCCAATTCATTTTCTTCCAGGATTAACCCAATCCTATACTTCTAGGCTCTGAAGTTATCAGCCCCTTCAAGCTTATCTTCAAGCTTGGTGTGGTGATACATCTTTAAAGAGTACTTCAAATGGAAATATAAAATATTTAGGTCTTACCACTTAATTTGCTAAAAACTGGATATGGTCCTGGATCAGGGTTTGTTAGAGAAACCCTAAAAATTCAAAATGTGAATTTCAACTTTCTGAAAGGATAGAAAGATGTGCCTTGATGAGTTGATCATCCTGGTATACTCAGAATTTGATTTTTGCAAAATTTCACCCTTCAGAAGTGCCTTTTAGTCTTCCTGGATTCACTAAGGAGGACCCTAAATTAGGGTTTGAGTTTCTCGGAGATTTACTCAGCCAAAAATATCGATCCAAATCTCTAAACTTCGATTTTTCCAAGGAGCTTCCAGCTATGTCTTCAGAGTTTAGAAATTACTATTTTTGTGGAAACCCTAATTTTTAGGGCCAAATCTGAAAATGCTCAGAATTGAATTCTGATTGGACAGATAGATTCTCCTTGATGAGTAGAGTCAATCTACTATACTTCTTTTCCAAAATCTGTGGAGAGAAACCAAATAAACAAGAAACCCTAGTTTCCGTCATTGCACAATGTCTTCTTCTTAGGTTAGCTCTGATACCATGTTAAATTTTGAGCATTAATTCACAATACTCTAGGATCTTTGTGTAGAGAACAACATGTACAATATATCAATGCATATCAATCATAACAAGCATGTCAATCATCACAAGAATCAAAAGCATGAGAGACAATAGACACACAGAGTTTCCGTGGGGAAAACCCTAAGGTGAAAAACCCCACAACTTCCTCAGAGATAGAGAGAGAAATAGCTCAACCAAATTACAACCAAATACACAGAGATAGTATTATACAAGAAGATGATCCTCCTCCTCACATGTGCACCACTTTCCAAGTGAAGGAAGAATGAGTTTCTGAGTGATCCAAATAGAGATCTCCCGATCTCTATTTATACTTGTTCTGTTTGCCTAGTGACCTTATGGGGCCGACTTGTCTAGCTAGGTACATCAACCATATATTACATAAATCAGGGCTGACCCCACACATGGTGGTCTAATAACCCATCGACAAGTTAACACACTTGCGACACTTGTCAATACACATGACGACACTTCCGTATAGAGGAATGGCACATCTCTATAGGAGTACAATAATATATAAATGAAATACATGGATGAAATACATTCCGAAGTTACATATACATCAACAATAAAGGCACAAAGGGTTAGTGATTAAGGGAGAAGAAGGGAGAGAGTGCTATATGGAGGGATAATGGCAAAGATAAAGAGAAGGTGGATAGATGGAGAGTGGGGTGGTAGGGACATGGATTTTGTAAGGGAGAGAAAGAAACATATAGGGAGGGATGTAGAGAGAATGAGGGACATATATTTAGAAAGAGATACGGGGTATCTAGGGATTATTGGGAGAGAGTGAGGGGGGTATAGAGAGAAACATTTATATATATGCATGAAAAGAAGGGAACACTAAAAACATTTTTTTTGTATGTAACCATACAAAACATTTGTTTTCTTTTGATTTTATTCGTTGCCTTAGCCGTGCACCTAACCTATTTATTGTGCTTAACAATATCGTGTGCGCATTTTTATTCTACATATCGCGTGCATGTTTTATCTTTATATAACGCGTGCACGTTTTGTAACTGTATAAACAATAGATTGTCCCTATCCGACAACAACTTTACTCTGTCTAAATGAAAAACAAGTTATTGCACGATTTTTTGAAAAGAGCACGAGCCCGCCATTGGAAATATTCACAATACACCATCTCCATTATTATTTTTGTTATGGAGGTGCATCATTGAGGACATCTTTCATGGTTGATCAGTGTGGTGTTGGGTTATATGGTCATATTTGAAGAAGATAATTAGCAACCTTGAAGAATCTCTAATTGAATAACACCAAATATAAGGTCTTTGAAAGATTCATTTTGCCTGTATTTGAGGAGCACATAAGATAAGATATCAAGCTTCAAGACCATTTCATGGTGATGGTGGATATACACAATTGTACAAGAGAATTAGCTTGAGGAACAATTTATGATTTAACTTTCATTTGCTTATTATTGAAGAGCACCAACAGACAAACAAACACCCCATGGAAGTAATCAAGAAGCAAAATGTAGGTGCTCATTAGGGGATGTTTCAATTCCCACTTCAAGTCAAAGTGATAAGTTACCATCTCAAGATGAAGCTCATGAAGAAACAAAATTTTTTTTCACCTCTTGTTGTTATACAAGTGATCAAGTCAGAGAGGTGTTGGACATGGAGCCTACTATTGAAGGAGAAAATGTTATCCAGACCATCGATGAGGATGTTGGAATTCCACCATCCAACTACCAGGAAGAGAATGAAGGACAACAAGCTACTACTAAAACTCCAGAGCGTATTGGTGATGCACTACATGGTAGAATTCCAACCCCCTTAACTCCATTAGCAACCACACGTCGAAGAACTCCGAAGCGTATACAAGTTGATGAAAGTCTCATCAATTCCATTGAAGGTATGCTATCTAAACGTAGTATTGCTTATCAAACTCAACAGATACTTGATAAATATTTTGTTTCAAAATGTGATGGAGATAAATGTAGATTATTTTTATCATTGTTAAAATCTAGGGGCATGAATATTGTTAGGAAAAAGTTAGGGATAAAGATGATAAAGAATTCTGGACCAAGTTCTCATATAGTTAAAAGCTTAGTAGATGCCTTTGGTAAAATTGGTAAGAACACACGTTCAAAGGACCGCAATGTGGCTCGTCGTGTGTTGTCACAAGCAATTGTAAATAAGAACACCAGGGTCCTTCGTTTTCTCAAGCCTACATCCAAGCTAGTTAATTTGAATGTAAAAAACCTCCATAGGTATTCTATTAGAAGAGAACATATTGACACAACCAATTAGACAAATTTTTGGGCCTTTATTGGTCGGTTTCCACGGCGTGACATGAAGCTAGTTGATGCTGTACTAAAGGGACTAGTGCAGAGTTTTTGGCATGATCACACAAGGCCTTCTTCAAACCGGAAGGACATACTAAAAATGAGAAGGGGTTCAAAGGATCGTGAACCACATATTAAGAATCTTCTTGATATAACACAGACAGAACTATACGAGAAATTTAGGAATTAGCATAGACAATTGAACTTGGGGCAAAGATCTTTTGAGAAATGTAAGCCTGGTATGTTAGAATAAATACTCTTCGTAACACTTGTTGTTGTAGATACCACGTAGAATATGAATATTACTATGAAACATTTTTGTGCATTCGTCATGTGTTTCATACTAACCATGTGCAGGATTGCTCCCTAACAATACCACCGACTTCATCAAGAGAATTCATTCATAGCATCATGTGCAATAGGCCTGAGGGGAAAACATACTATGCAAAATCTTGTTTGGATGGAACATGCTCCAACTATGCTGGAATTGCATTATTGAGCCAATGTATGCACGAGAGTGGAGACAGTGAATTTTTGAATATGGTTATAGACATGAAAAGTTTCAAATATATCAGCTATGAAATAGTCCCAGGGAAAGAAAGAAAAAAAATACAATTGGTGACATCTCAGGTATGCATTTACATCTTTAAATTTATGTTTGAATAGTTACATTTCAATCCTTACTTACAAAAAAAACTGATATTGAGATCATTTTGTGTCACTAGGTACAAGTTAGCGACTTCGTCAAGGAATTTACTAAAAAGACACATCAATATGTTCAGCATGTCCACTTGGCATGATGGCAGGATGAGAAGTTTAGAATATGCAAAGATACATTTACCTATGGTACTATACTTTCAGTTGTTGATTTTGCCGAGAACTACACTCTGCAACCTCAAAATGAGATCCAAAGTCAGTATTATCACTCTGAGCAGGTTTCCTTGATGGTCCATATCACATATAGGCATGGGCCAAATAGTAGTGAAGAGCAAAGAGAAATTATGAAGGAATATCACTTCTACATAAGTGATGATAGGTGCCATGACTTCCACTATGTACGTCATTGCTTCATCATGTTCTATGATCACTTGAAGGGCAGGAACATATAGATGGATTGACACTAGATTTGGTCTGATGGATGTGTTGGTCAGTTAAAAAATGCACGCATATTTCAATGGTTGTGTTCATTGTATAAAAATTACAAAGTGCCACACATGCGGAACTATTTTGAGACTGGGCATGGTAAAGGAGAGCATGATGGATCCAGAGCATGTGTCAAAATATCCCTACGAAGAGAGGAATTGAAATTATCTACAGAATCTACTATTCGAAATGCTCAATCTATAGTCAGGTGGTGCACGTCCGTAATGGGAGAAGAATCAACTATGCGAGTAGAATCCACAAGAAAGAGACATGTGGAGAGAGTTTTTTGGAAGGTGGTAGACATAGATAGTTCACATGCATGGGAATGCAAGACTGTGCATGGGACTTGAAGCTTTGATAACCCAGTATTTGAAATTTGGACCAGAAAACTCGCTTGTTTTTTCCTGCCTTGTTGTGATGGTGAATGGGATGGGTGTGAATCATTGGATTGGGTTGATGGATGGGATCGCATATCACTTCCAATTGATCAACGTGCAATTGTTGAGTTAACTCCGTTGGAAGAAGACCAATCATCTATTTCTATAGATTTTGATCATGTCTCAGACCTTGTACAACCTGGTATGATGCATTTCCTTAACATTTTTTTGTTTATTTATGTAGTCTTCAAATGCACATTAATGGCCTTGTATCACACGAAAAATATTTTGATCATATACCTACAATCATATTATGTAGGGCACATATACACAGTGGTTTCCTCAAAAGATAGTGAATCGGGTGGTGATTATTGTTTGGCACATTGTATAAAGGGAAAGCAAACCCTCAATATGTCCATGACTAACGATGAAAACAACCACTTCCCAATTGGGTCTATGGTTGTTAAAGGTGAATACTTGACACAGGACAGCAACGCAAGAAAGAAGGGTGGATATGTTTACAAGGATTACAAACCAGGTGCAAGTGTGTATCACTCTACCAACTTAATCATTGGTACAAACCTCCAGGTATGAACAATGACTAGCTGAAATTCATCGAAGGTACGCTACTTCTTATCGGATACAGAGCACGAGAGACTAATGGAGACCATTATTATAAGAGATGATCCAGAGGGCTTGGTTCTATGATAATAGGTGGGATCTAGCATGATGAGGTATGTTACATACTTTTAATACTATACTATTTATACTATTTGTAATTAAATATTGATATATGCTCAATTTTCTCATTTATGTTGTTTATGAATATGTCAATTTTGTGTTCTTGATATGCCAAATCTTCGTTTATGTTGTTTATAAATATGCCAAAATTTCTCTTGTATGTCAAGTTTATGAATATGCCAATTTTTACATATGATCAATAAACCCTAAGACTATGAATTATCATGTAAATATCAATAACATGATCATGTCAATATCAATCATAGTGTTTGACCCCCCTCTTTTACAAGAAATATTCATACATAACAAAGAGAAAAGGTGTGATCTCCTTATCCTTGAGGGTGCATTGATAACCTTCACTTTCATTATGGTTATTGGCTTGCAAGCATAATCTGATGTGATGGGATTGGGTAGAGTTAGATGAAACTTTCCTTGAGTTCTCTAACCCTAAGACTTAAACACCTTTAACTCCCCTTAGAAACTAACCTACTGCTGCTCCTAAAATAAACACAGACCTCAACTATTTTGCAGCCCTAACTAACCTTTATTTCCCACTCCTTAGGATTCTAACATATCCTAGATACCTAGACTTACATCCCTAGTATCATAATCCTTCAACGTAAGGCACTAGTTGCCATTTTTTTGTGTCTAAACAACCAACAGGACTACCTCTTTTACTGACTGTAAATTCCCTTTTGGGTAGCCCTAAGTTCCTATTTTGAAACCCTAAACTTTCCTAAACTAAACCTAGGACATACCCCCTTCATCTAGGCTTCCAAGACTCTCAAAGCAAGGTATTTATTGCCATCTTTTACTGCGTAGACACCTATAGGACTGCCACATTTTTTTACGGTCCTAACCCTTTATTTCAGCCCTACTTCACATCATTTCACTCCCTAACATCCCTATCCTAACTTTCCTAAAGTATTCAACAACTTGGCCTTCCAAAACATGCTACAAGAACATTTTAAGGACTGTCAAACATAAGTAATTTCCAGCTATAATGATGTTGATTTTTACAGTGGTATGCAAGTAAAATTTGACTTTGGAAATTGTAAAAGAAACTTGGTTTTGCCTCCATAGCTTGTTTTCCATACACATGTGACTTTTATTATCACTTGGAATCGATTGGGAATATCTTTGGATTGCAAAACATTTCATTACTTGGCTGGAAAAAATTATAATTTTGATAGAGATATAGAAGATATTATCAAAACAAAGACATTGCAAATATTTATGTCCTTGAAAGCTTGAATTAAAATCTTGTTTTGATACTTATACTTCTGGGACTTCATATTTGTTTGGCTGGAATCTTTCCTTTATGACAGTGGTATATTGATACTTGGCAGAGATTTAAATTGTCTACAACCCATTCAAATCAAGAGCAGTAATTTGTTTGTTGTCATAACTTGTCCTGACTCGAATGTATGTATCAACATAAGGAGATATCACTCGTATCATTAAATTGAGAACATTTAGGCCTTGTCATCAGCATTTCATACTATTTTAGAAATCATTTATACTTTGACAAAGCTTGTCTCATTGAAATATTATTGTTACTGATCATTGGCATGGGGAGATTTGTGAATAAACACATTGAAATATCTATTGTTTTGGATCCTTTTATTGAACAAATATTTGAGCATTTGATGTTAAAAAATATCATTGTCTTGATTTCCTATATTGCTCATTGGAACTAACTCTTTAATCTGTTTCTAGGTTTATACTTGGCAATCTGATGCAAGTCACCCTACAGGATACTTTCTTTCTTAAAAATACACACGACACAAACCACAATGCTCACACAAACAAGGTGTACAACAAGATGCCTGGATTGGCTTATATTACTTCTCTGAATTCGGTTACAATATTAAATAACTATAAGAAAATAACTAACTACAATCGGCCTCAGCCGTTACAACTTAGAAGTAACTGTGGTGTGTTCTCCCTGTGTGTCGACCTCACCCTCTCCTGGTTCGTCACAGAACTCTAAGCTATTGTTCGATCTCAACTCTGCACTCGGCCGGTGTGACCCTTCACAACTCTCTCGGCTCTGTACTCTGCTCTCGGCTCTCTCCTTCTTGCCCTTCCTTGTCTCCTAGACTGAAGACTTGTTCTTTCTCTTCTACTATGCGGGTGCTATTTCCAAGATCTGTTACAATCCCGAGACACGCGTTCCCTTCTATTTACCGATCCTGTCCAAATCCTATGAACTTGCACTATCAGCTTCTAGCCGTGCTGCACAGCTTCTGTGCATGATGTCTCCCATCATGTCCTTCACCAACTCGCAATAACTGTAATAACTTCCTTAGCAACCTTGAACAACTACTAAGTATAGTTCATTGACTTTCTATCCTTCCGACCCTACTACAGTAGTCAGTCACATCTCGACTGTCCTGTCGGTTTATTCCTTTCCCCATTCAATTGGCTTCGCCAACCCTGTCGTGTCGTAGTTAGACCACTTGTCGACTACTCGACCTCTTACATCGCTCGTCATCTATCGACCATCTCCTATCAATCCTTGACCTCTCGTGACATCTGTTGTCACTTCAGTCAGCTGCACCTTGATTGCTTCTGCTCGACTTATTGACTTCGATAATTCAACCTACTCTCTGCACTAGTGGTCGTCGGCACTCCCACTAGTCGGCTCCCTTCGGTCGATCAACCTCGACTGATATGCCTAGGTCCAGATGCTCCTGCATCAGACTCCCCAGGTGAAAAAGAATTCGACTGCTCCGTCAGTCTCCTGAACTCTTCTTCAGAAATCCACGTTGCTTCCTGCAACTCATCATTTGTCCATCGCACCAAGTATTCTTTCATGCGCGATCTATGGGTATGCCCCACTTCACGTTCATCGATTACTTCTGCGATCCCTTCTTTATGCCGGTCTTGAATCTGTTCTGTCCAGTCGATACTTGTTCCTTCCCCCTTATTGCTTCTTGACCCTTCTTCAAACTTGTACAGGTCTGAGACGTTGAATGTTGCTGAAATGTTCAAGTCTTTCGACAATTCCAACACATAGGCATTGTCTGAAATCTTCTTCAGAATCCTGCATGGTCCTATCTTCTTCAAGTTCATCTTGTTGTATGTTCCTGTCGGAAATCGCTCCTTCCACAAATATGCATAGACTAAGTCCCCTTCTTGGAATGACTGTAGCCTCTTCCTCCAGTCAACTCTCAACTTGTAGGCTGCATTACTCTTCTCGATGCACTTTCGCACATTTTCATGAACTTCATGCATATGCTCTGCGAATGATTCTACATCCATGCTCTTCCTGGTTTCTGCCGGCAATTCGACCAAATCTACCACTACATGTGGACTCCCCCCCTGAACAATCTGGAATGGGCTCAATCCTGTCGATCGATTCACAGAATTGTTATATGCAAACTCTGCCTGTGCCAACACATTTTCCCACTACTCGGGCCTGTCGGCTACTAAACATCTTAGAAGGTTTCCCAAACTTCTGTTTACAACCTCGGTTTGTCCGTCCATCTACAGATGATGTGCCGAACTAAACTCTAACTTCGTGTCGAGTTTCTTCCATAGGGTTCTCCAGAAATACCCCATGAATTTTTTATCCCGATCCAACGTGATACTCTTTGGAAACCCATTTAGCCTGACTATTTCCTTAAAGAATAGTACAACAATTCCTGTGGCATCACTTGTTTTCTTACATGGTATAAAATGTGCCATCTTCAAAAATCTGTCGACTAAAAAAAATATTGAGTCGTTCCCCTACTGAGTCTTTGGTAATCCTAACACAAAATCCATGCTAAGATGCTCCCACGGGTTCTCTGGTACTGGAAATGGTGTATACAACCCCGTGTTCTGACTCCTTCCCTTTTCCAACTGGCAAACTTGACATTGTCGAACCCATCTTCCGAAATCTGTCGACATCCTTGGCCAGAAATACTTCTCGTCAACCAGTGCTTTGGTCTTGTCGATCCCAAAGTGTCATGCTAACCCGCCATTATGAAAATCTTGGATTAGGTTCTCTCTCACTGATCCTCTGGGAATACACAATTGACTTCCCCTAAACATGTAACCTTCTTGAATGAAGTAACTCAAATATGGAGTTCTGTCGACGCTCCAAGGTTCACGAAAAGCCTTCCATGCCTTTGCAAAATCTTCATCTGTCTCATACTCCGCCTTTATCGACTCTATCCCTGTTTCCTAAACAGTCGTCGTGCTCAACAGTGCAACTCTCCTACTCAACGCGACAGTAACTTTGTTCGACTTACCCGACCTATGTTGCAACACGAAGGTATATCTATGGAGCAGCTCCGCCCACTTCATGTGTCTCTGATCCAACTTCTACTGAGTATTCAAATACCTCAGTGCTTGGTGATCTGTGTATAACACAAATTCCTACAGCAACAAATAATTCCTCAATTTCTTCAATGCTTGGATGATCGCATAAAATTCTTGGTCGTAGATCGAATATTTCTGCTTTGCTCCATTTAGTTTTTCACTGAAGAATGCAATTGGTCGGCCCTCCTGGCTCAACAATGCTCCAATTGTTGTTCCACTTGCATCACAATCGACCTGGAAAACTTTGTCAAAGTCTGGGAATGCCAACACTGGGCTCTCAGTGACCTTTTCCTTTAATGTGTCGAAAGATTCCTAGGCCTTATCTGTCCACTTGAACTCGCCCTTCCTCATGCATTCTATCAATGGTGCACAAATCCGACTGAATCCCCGAATGAACTTCCGGTAAAAACTAGCAAGTCCATGGAAACTTCTCACCGCAGTCGTACTTGTTAGTTCCGGCCAATCTACTATTGCCTTCACCTTCTCGGGGTCCATCTGATGCAAGTTGCCCTACAGAAATAAGGTTCTTGCTTAAAAATACACACGACACAAACCACAATGCTCACACAAACAAGGTGTAGAACAATATGCCAGAAGTGGCTTATATTACTTCTCTAAAATCAGTTACAATGTAAAGTAACTGCAAGAAAATAAAAAACTACAATTGGCCTTAGCCGTTACACGTAGAAGTAACTATGGTGTGTTCTCCCCGTGTGTTGAGCTATGGTTTGATCTCTCTGCACTCAGCTAGTGTGACTCTTCACAACTTTCTTGGCTCTCCGCTCTGCTCTCTGCTCTCTGTTTGTCGTCGTCCTCGTCGTGTAGAATGAAGGTCTTTTCCTCCTCTTCTACTCTGCAGGTGCTATTTCCAAGATTATCACAATCCTGAGACACACGTCCCCCTCTATTCATCGATCTTGCCAAATCCTACGAACCTGCACTGTCAGCTTCTATCCATGCTGTACAACTTCTGTCCATGATGTCCTCTGTCACATCCTTCACCAACTTGCAATAACTATCATAACTTCCTCAGCATCCCCGAACAGCTACTAACTATAGTTCATTGACTTTCTGACCTTCCGACCCTGCTACAGTAGTCAGTCACATCTCAACTATCTTGTCAACTCACTCCTTTCCCCTTTACACTTGGATTCACTAAACCCTGTCATGTCGTAGTTCAACCACTTGTCGACTACCCGACCTCTTACATCGCTCATCATTTGTCGACCATTCCCTGTCGATCCTCGACCTTGTGACATCTGCTGATCCTTTAGTCGGCCGCACCCCGACTGCTTTTTCTCGACTTGTTGACTTCGACAAGTCAACCTGCTCCCCACACCAGTGGTCATCGGCATTCCTGCTGGTAGGTTCCCTTCGGTCGATCAATCTCGACTGATCTGCCTAGGCCCCGATGCTCCTGCATCACCATCTCCAACCCTTTACCTAAAATTACAAATCCCAAGTACACCAATTCCTTCTTCATGAAGAAACACTTTTACAGGTTAATCATTAGCTTCTCTTCCTGCAATTTCTATAATACTTGTCGAACGTGCTCCAAATGTTCTGACTTGGTCCGACTGAAAATTAGAATGTCATCTATATAGACTACGACAAACCTTCCCAAGAATGGTTTCAGTACTTCATTCATCAACCTCATGAATGTACTGGGTGCATTAGTCAATCCGAACGGCATGACTAACCACTCATATAACCCTTCTCTTGTTTTGAATGCTATCTTCCATTCATCTCCTTCTCTGATCCTAATCTGGTGATACCCACTCTTGAAGTATGTCGCTCCACTCAAGCAATCCCTCAAGTCATCCAATTTTGGCAATGGAAATCGATACTTGATTGTGATCCTGTTGATGGCTCTGGAATCGATACACATTCTCCATTCCCCGCCCTTCTTTGGTGTCAATACTGCTGGTACTACACACGGGCTCAAACTTTCTTGAATCAATCCCCTGTCCAACAAATCTTGGACTTGTCGGTTGAGCTCCTGTCCCTCTGCTGGACTCATCCTATATGGTGCTTTTTTTGGCAGACTTGACCCTGAAATCAAGTCGATATGATGGGATATACTCCTTATCGGCGGTAATCTCATCGGTTTCTCATCAACCATTATGTCCTGAAACTCTTCAAGCAACTCCTTGACTTCGACCCAAATGCTCTCCATGTTGGTTGCTCCTTCGACATATGGTCCTTTTGGAATGATTGCATAACATCTCGACTACTTTTCCTCCTCTGCGAGGAATTCCTTAGCGGTGCTCATCAACACTCGCTTTTCCCAAAGGTTGCTCTCGCTGTCCTTACCGTCGGCTGGCTCTCCTCGCCTCGGCTTAAGAGTTCTTTTCATGCCATTCTTCCACACTGTGACTGTGTTAGACCAACCATCATAGATCATCTTATGATCATATTGCCATGGTCTCCCTAACAACAGATGGCATGCATCCATGGAAACTACATCTCACAATATGCTGTTCTCCAATCCTTCAACTCTGAAGTTGATCAGGCACTATTTGGTCACCTTAACATGGTGTCCTTTCTGCAACCATGAGATCTTGTAAGGGTGTGGGTGTTCTCGACACTTCAACCCGATCTTGTCGATGGCTTCTATCGACACAAGATTCTATGTACTTCCACCATCAACTATGGTCTTGCAACACCATTCTCCGATCCGCACCTTCATTCGAAAGATCGCCTTCCGTTGTGCTGGTTCCATTAGATCACGTTGATCTTCCTGGATCAAAGCTCTTTGAATCATCAGATTCTGATTCTTCTTTTTCTCACCTTCACTGCTATCTGATTCCGACTCTTCCCTCTCGTCGACTTGTTCATCCTTTCGATGTCTGGGTTTTGACTCTTCTACAACATGTAGGCTTTCTGCGCATTCATATGTCTTGTGACCCATTCCTCGGCATTTGTAACAGATTATGGCTGGTCTGTTAGCTCCTTTCTTATCGGATGGACCACTTTGACTATACGCGCCTCGACCGCGGTTCTCACGACCATCGTGTCGGTTCTCTTGTGCTCTTTCTTTCGTTGATGTCCCTTCTGCGCGTCGACTATCTTTGAAACCTTCTTTCTTGTAGCCACTAACTTGAACTTTCACGGATACATTCTTTCCACCCAGACTAGTCATCCTACCTTTGGTCACTACGGATTTTCTCGACAGTTTCTCTTCTGCCTTCAGAGCTAATTGATAGGCTTCATCGACTGTTCTGAATCTCGACATGTTGAGTTCATCCTGAACAGCATATTTCAAGCTGTTTACATATCTGGAGACAGCTTCTTCTCCTTCATCAGTTTGTCCCGACCGAATAAAAAATCGGTAGAACTCCTCCGTGTACTCTTTCACGGTCATCTCTTTCTGTTGAAAGTTTTGTAGCTTTTGGAACAAGGAAATTACATAGTCGTTTGGCAGGAACTTCCCCTTCAACTTGGCAACCATCCTGTCCCAAGACTTGATTTTCTCCTTGCCTTTCTTGAGTCTATCAGCCTGTACATTGTCCCACCACAATGAGGCATGACCCTTCAACCTTAGGCAAGCAATCTTAACCTGTTTAGGATCCTTGATTTGCTCTACATCGAAATATTTCTCCATCTCTATGAACTAGTCGATCAAGTCTTTTGGGTCTAGGCTTCCCAGGTACGTACGCACATCTATCTTCGCCTGACCTCTCATCTATGTCAGAAGCTTGATGAGTTTTTCCTCTGGTTCTTCTGCTGCAGCTTCCCGAGCTTCCAATTCCTTGACTTCCTTGTCGTTGTGGTCTAGTGCTTCAGGAATGCAACCATGCCTATGGTCTTCTTTGATCGCTGCGACTTCATTTGTCAAAGTCTGCATCGTTCAGACGCATTCGTCGAACATCTCACGATCTACTGTGATGGCTGCTACGCCACGTGTTCTTCATCCTCGGACATTAAAACCTCTATGAGCCATTTTCAACCTCCGCTGAAAATTCTCACACCTTCAATCGACTCGCTTCCGAGCACTGATACCAACTGACACAAGTCAGGTTGGTATAGTCTTCTTCTCCAACTAGACTCGCTTCTGGGCTCTGATACCAACTGACGCAAGTCACCCTATGGGATACTTTCTTGCTTAACAATGCACACGACACAAACCACAATGCTCACACAAACAAGGTGTAGAACAAGATGCCTAGATTGGCTTATATTACTTCTCTGAAATCGGTTACAATATGAAATAATTGTAAGCAAATAACTAACTACAATTGGCCTCAGCCGTTACAACTTAGAAGTAACTGTGGTGTGTTCTCCCTGTGTGTCGACCTCACCCTCTCCTGGTTCGCCACAGAACTCTGACCTATGGCTCGATCTCAACTCTGCACTCAGCTGGTGTGACTCTTCACAACTCTCTCGTCTCTGCACTCTACTCTCGGCTCTCTCCTTCTTGCCCTGCCTTGTCTCCTAGACTGAAGACTTGTTCTTTCTCTTCTACTATGCGGGTGTTGTTTCCAAGATTTGTTACAATCGCGAGACATGTGTTCCCTTCCGTTCACTAATCCTATCCAAATCCTGCAAACCTACACTGTCATCTTCTAGCCATGTTGCACAGTCTCTGTCCATGACGTCTCCTGTCATGTACTTCACCAACTCGCAATAACTGTAATAACTTCCTCAGCAACCCCGAACATCTACTAAGTATAGTTCATTGACTTTCTTTCCTTTCGACCCTGCTACAACAGTCAGTCACATCTTGACTGTCCTGTCAGTTTACTCCTTTCCCCATTCACTTGGCTTCTCCAACCCTATCGTGTCATAGTTCGACCACTTATCGACTACTCAACCTCTTACATTGCTCGTCATCTGTCTACCATCTCCTGTCGATCCTCAACCTCTCGCGAAATCTACTGTCACTTCAGTAGGCCGCACCCCGACTGCTTCTGCTCGACTTGTTGACTTCGATAAATCAACTTGCTCTCTGCACCAGTGGTCATCGGCACTCCCACTGGTTGGCTCCCTTCGGTCGATCAACCTCGACTGATATGTCTAGGTCCCGATGCTCCTACATCACAATCTTTGACTTTGAACTATCCTTGCCCATAAAGCACTGGTTCATGAAACCCTTGGTTTTTAGTTCTATGTCTAAAATGTGTGAACCATAGTTTTTAGGTTTGTGGTTTGTAGTTCATGAAACCCTAGCTTTTTTGTAGTGCAGGTACATATCTTCTAGGTATATGGTCTACTAGTTTCTAGCTGAGCGAGACTAACAAATATAATGATATAAACCTAATGAGTTCATAAACCCTAGTTTGTGTAAATTTATAAACCCTAGTTTTTAGGTTTATGGTTTGTAGTTCTTGAAACCCTATTTTTTT
The DNA here is from genome assembly GCA_027924585.1 of Larix kaempferi. Classification (NCBI taxonomy): domain Eukaryota; kingdom Viridiplantae; phylum Streptophyta; class Pinopsida; order Pinales; family Pinaceae; genus Larix; species Larix kaempferi. Next base: position 15,215,221 of record BSBM01000547.1, on the reverse strand, counting down.
TGCTATTTCCTCCTCCAAGTCTAACCCTTAATTTTGTGAGCCTTTTCAAGCCTATAAAGACTCCCAGGATTTTGTTTCCTTGCTAGTTTGAGTATTGCTGATTCACCTCCTAAACTTCTCTGAAAATCATCCTATCTATCCTCTTTACAATTCTAATATATACCTCAAACTACCCTAACCATACGCTACCTAAACCTAGCCCTAAACCACAATAATATTCTTCATTGCTAACCAGAATTACTTCACAAGTAGGCCAACCCCCTGGCACATCTGAAATCACACACATATCATCCCTAGTATACCTATTTGTTTCCCTCATCCACTTTCTTCTACATCGTTAGAATACCTACCATACCTCCCCCTCCTACTCTACCCTTCCTATCCATGAAAATCACACATCTAAGGACTAGTATCTTTCAAATCCTTCCATGTTATGAGTACAAAATAGACATATATCATATTTTTGTAATTCATGTATGTACAAAAATAACCCCTAACCCCTAATCTCTAGAATCATGTATTTTTGTAATTCATGAATCCCTAGTTAGTTTTTCTTGTAATTCATGTACACATGTGTTTCTACTTAGATAAGTCATGCAAGTTTGTGAACTTCCACCTATGATCCATGTTCATCCCTAGTCGGTTTGTTGGATTTAAGTACATAGCATAGGTATATGGTCTATTGGTTTTTAGATGAATGAGAATAACCAATCTTATGATATAAACGTAATTTGTTCATAAAACCCTAGTTTGTAGTTCCATCTCTAAACCTGTGAACCTTAGTTATAGTATGCAATTTGTAGTTCACGAAACCCTAGTTGGTTTTCAATTTGTAAGTGTAACCTAGGTATATGGGCTATTGGATTCTACTTTAATGAAAATAACATATCCTCTGATCTCTATACTCATGGATTTCTTATAATTCATGAAACCTTAGTTAGTTTTGCTTGTAATTCATGTACATGTGTTTCTACTTCAAGTCATGCATGCATGTGAACTTCCACTTGTGATCCATGTTCAACCCTATTCATTTTGTTTCATGTATGTGCATAGCCTAGGTATATGGCCTTTTGGTTTCTACTTAAATGATACTAACCAATATAATGATCTAAACCTAAAGAGTTCATAAAACCCTAGTTTGTAGTTCCATGTCTCAATTTGTGAACCCTAGTTTTAGTATGTGGTGTGTAGTTCATGAAACCCTAGTTGGTTTGTAATTTGTATGTGTAGCTTAGGCATATGGTTGTTGGCTTATACTTTAGTACAAGAATAATATAGCCCGTGATCTCTAGACAAATAGTGTTTTCTTAATGCTGCAACATGTTCAAATGTAGCATATGTATATTTTGATAAACAACGAATGATTAAGTCACTTGAAGTAGACCCATGTGCAGTTGTTGAAAAACAAATGCAAGAGTTGCATTGAAGGAAACTGAGCAAAAACCTAGTTTACGAAATGAATGCACAATTAAGTCACTGGGACATGAGAACATGAGGGAGAGAACCCCCTAGATGTAATCGAATGCGAGGAGACCAACGGAGTCGATGATTCGTCAATCCGACCTCTGGTTGGCAAGTTATGTCGAGTTGCAAGTCGCATGAAAATGTCATTTAAGGACACTTAGTGACTTTCGGTCCACGAGTGAAAAAGAAAATGGAGCAGAAAGATTTCATGCCGTTGGCTCCTGCAAGTGTGTATTTGAAATGTTGATGTGGGAACACTACCAACACTGGCTCGGTGGAGGGTTTGCAGAGTTGACCCACCAATGCGAGAGTTGCATTGAAGGAAAACTGAGAAAATTCTTGTTTACGAAATGAATGCACAATGAAGTCACTGGGCCATGAGAACGTGAGGGAGAGGGCCCACTAGAGGTAATCCCACGCCGGGAGACCAATGGAGTCGACAGTTCATCGATCCGACCTCCGGTTGCCGAGTTATGTCAAGTAGCAAGTCGCATGAAAATGTCATTCAGGGACACTTGGTGACTTTCGGTCCATGAGCGAAAAAGAAAAAGAAGCAGCAAGATTGTGTGCCATTGGCTCTTGCAAGTGTGTAAGGGAAATGTCGACGTGGGAACACTACCAAGACTGGCGTGGTGGAGGGTTTTGCAGAGTTGACCCACCAATGCGAGAGTTGCATTGAAGGAAATTGAGCAAAACCCTAGTTTACTAAATGAATGCCCAATGAAGTCACTGGGACATGAGAACACAACGAAGAGGCCCCCCTAGAGGTAATCGCATGCCAGGATATCAACGGAGTTGATGGTTCATCGATTTGACCTCCGTTTGCCGAGTTATGTCGAGTTGCAAGTCGCATGAAAATGTCATTCAGGGACACTTGGTCACTTTCGGTCCAGGAGCGAAAAAGAAAATGGAGCAGCAAGATTGTGTGTCGTTGGATCTTGCAAGTGTGTATGGGAAATGCCGACGTAGGAACACTACCAACACTGGCTCGGTGGAGGGTTTTGCATAGTTGACCCACCAATGCGAGAGTTGCATTGAAGGAAACTGAGCAAACCCCTAGTTTACGAAATGAATGCACAATGAAGTCACTGGGCCATGAGAACACGAGGGAGAGGCCCCCGTAGAGGTAATCGCATGCCAGGAGACCAATGGAGTCGATGGTTCATTGATCTGACCTCTGGTTGCTGAGTTATGTCGAGTTGCAAGTTGCATGAAAATGTCGTTCAGGGACACTTGGTGACTTTCGGTCCAGGAGCAAAAAATCAAATGAAGCAGCAAGATTGCATGCCATTGGCTCCTGCAAGTGTGTATGGAAAATGCTGATGTGGGAACACTACCAGCACTGGCTCGGTGGGGGGTTTTGCAGAGTTGACCCACCAATGCGAGAGTTGCATTGAAGGAAACTGAGAAAAACTCTAGTTTACGAAATGAATGCACAATGAAGTCACTGGGCCATGAGAACATAAGGGAGAGGGGCCCCTAGAGGTAATTGCATGCCAGGAGACCAACGGAATCGATGGTTGGTCAATCCGACCTCTGCTTGCCGAGTTATGCCGAGTTGCAAGTCGCATGAAAATGTCGTTTAGGGACACTTGGTGACTTTTGGTCCGAGAGAGAAAAATAAAATAGAGCAGCAATATTGCGTGTCATTGGCTCCTGCAAGTGTGTATGGGAAATTCCAATGTGGGAACATTACCAACACTAGCTCGGTGGAGGGTTTTGCAAAGTCGACCCACCAATGCGAGAGTTGCATTGAAGGAAACTGAGCAAAACCCTAGTTTACAAAATGAATGCACAATGAAGACACCGAGCCATGAGAGCATGATGGAGAGGGTCCATTAGAGGTATTCCCTCGCCAAGAGACCAATGGAGTCGACGGTTCGTCGATCCGACCTCTGGTTGCCAAGTTATGTTGAGTTGCAAGTCACATGAAAATTTCGTTCAGGGACACTTGGTGACTTTCGGTCTGGGAGTGAAAAAGCAAGCGAAGCAGCAAGATTGCGTGCCGTTGGCTCTTGCAAGTGTGTATGGGAAATGCCTAAGTGGGAACACTACCAACACTCATAACGTATTATTGGCACTCATAACTTCCTTGGAAATCTGTTGTCTCTCCTAGGGTTTCTACTTGCTTATAGGGCCCAAAAACCCTAATTTTTAATCTCTTCTTATTTTGAACGTTTATAGCTTGGAAAACCCTAATTCTATTCAGGGTTTAAGGATTACCATGAATTAGAGTTAATGCTCATATTTTTCCAAGAAATGGTCCAATCACTGAGAAGGTCTCGATTTTTCAACACTTGATAACAACATAGTTGATGAAGCTGATCTTTCATCCTTTTTTATTTTGGAGTCTTTTAAATATATTTTCAGTATGTGAGTCACACCTTTTCTTGTAGATTTTCATGCATAGTATGGGTCTGTCATAACTCAGTTCAGAATCAGTCTAATGTCCAACTCAACTTTTTCAAATCTAGTGGAATTATGCTTCAAACCATGTTGATTCACGAAGTTGGTTCTTGGTCCTTGGATTCTATTGTAGTTCCTTTAATGCTGAGTGATTAGTCATTGGGTGCATGAGGTTTGTTGAATAGTGTTGTTGGTCGTTCTAGGTTCATGTTGAGTGAGCATTTATTGTTCATGTTGATTGAGTTAGGTTGCACTGTATTTATCGATTGCACTTTATTTCTCAAATCCCGAGGTAACATTTGTTCCTTTCACCAATGTTGCTTTGAGCACTTGTATGTAGTTACTCATGTGTAGTGTTGAATCTAATTGTACAATCAAATATTGGGCGTTGATGAAATGTGTAGCATGTATTTCACTTAGTTTTATTAAATTACACTTGAACATTGACTTAACTTGTAATTTAATCATCCAAACTCAGAAATTTTAATTAGATATATCCAATTAGTGTGCATGAGTGAGTTCACGGAAACCTTGAAATACATTGTATTGCACTTAGTTTTATTAAATTACACGAGCAATAACTTTGAATTAACTTGTAATGATCATCCAAAATCACAATTTTTATTTAGATATCCAATTAGTGTGCATGTAGTGAGTTCGTTGAAACCTTTAAATATAATAGTTTGTTCTTTTGACATAGTGCATTCATAAGTAATAGATAATCCACACTAATCAACACAATAGATTGACACAAGAACATGTGGAAACCGAAGAACAAATACAAAGTGAAATGTATCATTCATTTATAAGTGAAATGTCAATGTACATGTCTCCAAAAGTACATGTATCCAAAAGTACATATATACCCAAAAGTATCCAAAAGTACATGTATCCAAAACTATCCAAGCCACATGTACATGTATCCAAATGTACATATATCCCATAAGACACATCAAAACTCAAGCTTCCTCTTGTTCTTTCCCGACGCTGATCCTCTAGGCACATCTCTAAAATCAGTGTGCATCTCTGGATCCTGCAAATTAAATATCAATTGTTAAATTCAACTAACTGTGTACTAATACATTAGCTCAAGATAGAAATTAAAAAAATTAATTTGTGGCTCATTGACTTATAACAAACAATCACCCCCTCCGTTGGACGAATTGGCAGCTCTGATGGTCCGATCACCAATCTCCTCCTCTCTAGAATCAGTCTCTGCAAATAAAAGACCATATCTAAATTAACTCAACAATTATCAACATGTGCATGGAAATTGCATGAAACACTTGGTCACTAATGGACATCTCACCTCAAGGAGAGACCGTGACAAAGGGGATTGTGTTCCTTGTGTAGCAGATGGAGCTGTTGGTTGAACATCCTAGATGGCTGCAACCATGATCGAACCAGGGGGGCCAGGAACTGCTCCTGCTGCTGGTGGCTACAATCACCAAATGTTGAGATAGTTAGACATGCATGAATCAACAATAGACAACAATAATAAAATATTTCTAGATCATGTTGAAATAGTTGTACCTCTGTGTGGCTTGTTGCTATTGCATATGCAACATTGACTGTTGCATCAACGACCCCTGGGGGGTTTGTAATAGACAACTACGGATCCTGATATAGTAAACATGCAAATCAAACATTAGCAAAAACAATTTATGCACTGGATTTCAAGTTAACCAACAAATATCATCGAAGGATATACATTACCATGGTATCAGATGGAGATGTTGGCTAAACATACAGGATGGTCGCAACCATGGTCGAACCAGGGGGGCCAGGAACTGCTCCTGCTGCTAGTGGCTATAATCACCAAATGTTGAAATAGTTAGACATGCATGAATAAACAATAGAAAACAATAATAAATTATGTAAAGATCATGTTGAAATAGTTACATACCTCTGTGTGACTTGTTTCCATTGCATATGTAGCACTAACTGTTGCATCAACCATTGATGCGAGGTTTGCAATAGAAAAATTTGGTTCCTGATGAAGTAAACATGCAATTCAAACATTAACAAAACCAATTTATGCATTGGATTTCAAGTTAACCAACAAATATCATTGAAGGATATACATTACCACGGTATTAGTAGGCCCATGGTCATGGGAAGCTGGAGTCTTGCTAGGAGTAGGCCACCTCACATACACATGAACCTTGTTCACAAATGGCCTAGGAAGAGATACAAATCCAGGAAATGGTCCAGATGTTTTGGTTGGTTCCTACATTCAGCAAGTGTTCATGTAGTTAGACATGCATGATTCAACGAACAAACATGTATTTAAAAAATGACATTTTTAATTGTTTACCTGGAGCCTAGATGTTTCCTCGGACGATATGACCATGGATGCTACCTCCATATTACCTTTCCCCAGTGAAGGATTTTCCATCTGCAAGTTTAATAATTGTAAATATTAGGCCATAGATATCATTAGTGAACTAACATGTAAAGTATGTGGAAATTAACAAATTAACAAGTATTAAAAAACTGAAATTTTAAAATGTTTACCTTGGTGTGAGATACGACAATGGGTGCTATATAAGAGGGGCCTGCCAACTGGGTAGCATCATGAATCCCTCCACCAATGATGAGATCAGTGGATGGAATGTCATGCCCCCCTGTAGAATCTAGAACATCTGAATCTAGGGCGTCGCTGCCGGCATAAAGCATCAACTACAAGTTCACAAAATTAATATATTAGCTCAAACTAAATATATGTGTACAAAGATGAAAATAAATGAAGAATTTATTACAATTAACCATCTACATACCTCACTCAAAACCCCACTGAAGGAAACATTTGAGGCAAGACCATAGCAAATACGACCACACAATGTGCACTCGTGAGGCTCAAAACTAGGTTGGAGATGTGCCGATGGTCCTGCACTAGTAGATGGTACTGCACTAGTGGATGGTCTTGCACTAGACAATGGTCCTTCACCATGACGATCTGGTGTATGTACCACACGGACAGATGTCCCTTCCTCACCCATATGCTGAACCATAGTGCCATGGAGAAGAACCGCTTGTGCCAAACTAAAAAACGCATCACATGTCTGTGGAATAACACGATGTGTAGGTGGGACATTTGGCTCGGGAAACTGCCCGCGAGGTGTAGGGATTGGGCGATCAGGGTCTCAAAGCCTCACATTGGGTCGATTTTGGGGCATCCCCCCACTGATCCCTTGAAACTGCAAGATATCAAAATAGTTTACGTGTTTATGTAACACAAAATCTGCATACATCTTTCGAAGGAAATACGGGGGCATTTCCCTGTTGTTATGTGGTGGCATCTCAAAAACCATATACCATTTTTCCATCCAGTTATCAACAAATAGTTGAAAGGTGCACCACTCAATAGAGATATGCGGCCTATTTTCATTTAGGATTTCCCCTGACCGAGGGTCCCTAAATAATGCAAATATGTGCTCTTTGGTTATTTTCAACTTTTTGATTGCAGTGTACTCTATCCCATTAGCATATTCTTTTATTTTTCTTTCTCTATATGATGTAATATCATATAGTAAATTGCTTGATTGTGAAATAGTGTCAACAATTGCATCCAGAGTTGATGCAAGTGAGCAGTGAATCCTGTCACCACCACTAAAAGCCGCACTAATGCCCCTCAAGCGGGCAAGCTCAATCAGTATCTCAGCATTTGTGTCCATAGCCGCAACTGCAATAAAAACATCAATACGAAAATCATTAGAAACATATACATGGTATATAATGACGTCTCTTCAAAATTGAAAATGTATTAAATCAAAATCAAGTAAGCAATTTAATGGCATTCACTTACATACATTTAAAACTTCAAATTAAACATTTAACAATTAAAAAGTAAGTTTCGTTCAACTACTTTCTAGAAGTTAAGGCACTTCTTAACCCTCATTGGTGACTTTTCCATGCACACTTGGGTTTAAACTTCTTAGAATTTAGGAGTGTTATTTTGACATGTTTTGGCCTTTACGTCCCTTACAGAAAACAATATTTCCATCAATTTCATAAGCTAACGTCAAATTTATTGATTTCAACATATTACGCCTTGTGGTTGGAGGGGAGGACAAAGTGGCATGGAATGAAATGGATATTTATGAGTTTGTCTTGCCAATATGATTACATATACTTGAGATGAATATAAATGATTAAGATGTTGAATAATCAACTAGAGATTGTGACTAGAATCACAATAACAACAATGTCAACTTAATAATATATCACAAGTGGAATATGACAGTGTTATCTCAGAATTATCACATATATTTATTAATGATCCAAGTATTATGATATGTGATTGATATGATAAGATGGTTGATTAGGAAGATGAAGATTAAGTTGAGATAGAACAACTAAATTTAAATGTCACAGTCCTAGGACTGTGACTAAATTCAGTTAATGAATAATTAAGAATAGGATATGACTTGTTAGGCTTAGAAAGATTGTTAAGGTAACACGCCTGGGGGCATGTCAGGTGCTAAAACTCAGACCGGTGTCTTAAACACAGTCTTTAAGAGGGATGGAAGTTTAGTATAGATGTAGGGTTAGGACAACATCCAAGGGAAGAAGCGACGAGATAGGTAAGAATGTTAGAAGGGTTTTAGGATAGGTTTCTAGGAGTAGTTACTAGGTCAGGGCCGCAGGTCTTTCTGAGTGTAGATTAGGATTGTTAGATATGTAAATGACAGGGGCAAGGGAATATTAGGATATGTGAGGCAAGAGAAGGGGTGATACAGGGCTGCCACCAATCCTCTAAATATCATTGAATCGATCATGGTTGGGAACACTCTCACGACACACTCTAGGTAGTTCATGGGTGTTCACCATTTCCATTGTTCTATAAACATGGAAACCAACCAAAAGTGACATGGGAAAATGGGGAACATGTGGACTATAATACAATTGGTTGTAGATGAACTTAGAGACTCGACATGTAGAAATATATTACCCATTGTTTTTACTATTTTAAAAAACGGTTGATAAACCTAGTGATGCAGGGGAATAGACTGTTTAAGTAAAGTCATTTATGACTTTGCTAGGTCAAGTGAACTTAAGGAGACCTAGGGTCTCACATGTTTCTAATTTGCTTTATTTTGTTGAGAGGTTGAATAAAAAGGATAAGGATAATAGATCCTTTTCCCAATGTAATTGATAGGGTTAGTTGAGCATTTCTAGAATTGTAGCATCTAGCTAGTGATTTGTCAAGTGAGTCACCAGTTAGTTGAGTTAATCATGGATTCTGTTCCTTCTTTATAGGATCAAAGAAGCAGAAGTCGAGTTGTATTTATTTTAGCTGATGAAATTTAATTAATTAGCTTTTTGGTAGCTCAATAGAGCTAGGGTTAGCTCACAGAAGTTGAAGATAGAGATTCAAGTAGAAGAGGGCTCGGAATTATAAATTCCTTGGAGCAAAACAGAGACAATTTCTCTCTGTAAAATCGATCTCTACATTGTATGGCAAGATCAAAAAATTAAATAAAAAACATAGTGATTTTCTATATGAAGTCTTTGAGTTGAGTCGATGGTCCTTGAGCATTGAGTAGATTGATCGAGGGTGTTGATAGGTCGATTAACTAGTCGGCAGTCTCGATGGTGGAGATCAGATGCCATTTAGATTGACAATTCTAGATCCACATCACAGTCAGAACTGAATGATGGTTATGAACTCTTCAATGGTGCGATGAATATTGGGGTTGTATGGTGGTTTTAGGACATGTTGACTTGTAATTCGATATCACAGTGAGAAGGTTCGTATATTTCAACTTTTGTTTTCCATTGTGATAAGGATAGGGGCACGAAGGCTAAGTCATATGCGCAGAACAAGAGCCAAGTGTCGAGGAAGGTAGATTTAAAACACAAATGAGGTGGGTGCTATAACCAAGAAATGAAAATATTTTAGTGGAAGAATGGTGGTGGCTGCTAAAAATGGCGGAAGAAATAAAACTAGTCATAGTTTCTAGTTTTAACTCTGTGTTTATATATACATTGTTGATTTATATATAATACATTGTTTTATGTTTAAAAGGGCAGGCCCGAGAGGCACTTTGTTAATGTGTTTTGGCATTTAGTTAAGGGTTCTTAACTAAGAGGCAATGTATAGCTACATACACTTGTGATGAAATTTTGATTATGTTCATGGACAAATGATTGTGATGAAATTTTGAGAAACCAAGTTACTAATTTTTTATGCATTTTTTCTATTAATGCTTCTGCATGCATTTCATCTTGTTATGGCCATTTCCGAGGAAAATTATTCAATTATTATCCTGGGGAAATGGCCTTTGAGGGTTGGAAATTTGGGTTTCATGTGGATAGATACATTGTAGAAAGGGAGGAGTTCTATTTTTTTCGATTTTTGGTTGCATTAGGAATTTTTGAGTTCTTGAAAAGGGATTCATTGTAATTATTCACTCATATTGGTTGAGGGAGATGTGAATTTGATTAGAGATTGGGTTATTTCCAATTTGCTAAATATTACAAAATTAGGTTGTTTTAAACTATAAAAAAAACGATAATTTAGGTTTAGAATTGACAAAAAATGTTATGGGTGAATGAATTACTTGATTAGATGACAATTCGCCGGTCAATTTGCCTCCCCTCCAACGAAATCCAGCTCCTCCAATACTCTAGGTTGCAAAATCTGCGATTGTCCAATCTCAAATTCGCGTTCCTAATGGTTGAAATGCATTGCGGGTTATCGAGACTATGTATTTAAATTGATTTTAGATTTACAAAACGCATATGCATTCTATAACTACATAATGCGTACACGTTTTGTAGTTATATAATATGTACGCGTTATGTTTATCTATCCTATATGTCTAATGACATTTCAGGCTTGGGTTTTACCATACCAAGTGTTATGTAGCAAAAACGCGTTATATTTTTATGTAACGTGATCATGTTTTCAAAACCTAGGATTGCATCTAAAAGGTCCTTCATCTTCTTGCACACACCCATTAGTCACATATATTATTTCTGGTAATCTATGCCATAAGTAGTTTAATCTCATAAGTAAGTAAATTACTTATAATAAAGATACATTTTGTTGTTTTTGCATAGATTTTAGTGTATGTTACATTAATGTAAATATGTTGTTTACATGTTGATCTTTGTATATTGATTTTTGGTTTCCATTACATTAATGATATTAATGTGTTTTTTATAAAACTTCATATGATAATTTAAGTTAATAAATTTGAGTTGTGGAAATGTAGGTAATTTCCACAATTACCAACAATTCCAATGATAGAAGATTATGGGAGCTTAGCAAACAATATACTAAATGATATTATCCCTAGCCATTATAGAACAATAATTGATCCACTATGTATGATATCCAAGGAATTATAGGTACTAATAAATTCATATTTTATTAGAGCTATTAAAATTCCCCTACCTATCTTCCTTGGAATAGTACATTACTTTTTTAGGTTCTATAGAGGTTGCAACATCAACATATCTACGACAATATTTCATTTTTCAATTTGTATACCAATCAAAGAGATAAATCATTTGCAGAGATCACATTTAGGTACCTTGCAATAAGAGATAGAGCATGCAAAATATATACCACAGATGAAATGAGTTTATTTCAGGAAATATGTTTATAAAATTTGGTTCAAGACTTTGACAAGTTTTCCTAGAAAATGCTAATATTCCTTTTGTTGGGAGGCTATGCATATTGGTTGGTGATTTGGGATAGTTTCCACTTGTTATGGATAAAATTGTATATGCATCTAAATTTCTTGCCAAAAAATTATGGAACTTATTCACAATAGTTGTGATCCTTCATATTATGTTTCGATAAGTTGGACAAAGCAACAAGAAATTATTTTTCATGAGTTGTTGATGAATGTCAAGAATGTGATTCCAATGGTACAAGATTGAAAATTACTTATGAAACGTTCATATACTTTCTTGGATGCTTCTAGAAATGATTCCTCTAATCATAATAAACTATTGGATTTAGGGTGATGCTTACATCAAACATATGGACAGATGAAATGTTCATTAATGGTTCTCTTATAATTGTAAAATAAACTGTGTATAACCCTATAATGTTACCTCCAGAACCATCCACATATGTTTTCGTAAGATTTGATGATCGTGTGGGGATTTCATGAGATGAATCATCCCCTGAAATTGTTCCTCTTACACCTATTGAAATATTTAATAAAGACAACATCCATTGATACTCACATGGGGCTTAATAATCCATAAGTCACAAGGATTGACATTGGAGAGATCCACTATCAATATAGGGAAGCATGGGAGGCAAGGTATGAGATTCACACAATATATTGAGTTAGATATTGGAATGACATTTGATTTTAACCTCCATTTTCATATAATCAAGATAAAATGTGGCTTTGCAAAAATATGAAGAAGATATATTGAGTTTGATCACTATAAAATCTATTTGTTATTGATTATAAGCATCATTTTCCTTTCTTGTTATTAAGATTTTTAATCATTCAACATTTCTACTTTATTAATATTCAACTTATTTCTCATGTAACTATTAAAGTATCGTTCTTCAATAGTACTCTATATTTTCAACCAAGTGTTGTAGGTACAACAGATCCCATGTTTTAATAAAACATGGGAGCCCCAAATTTTCATATGCAACGAAAATGATTAAAATCCTTGGTCATTTTGGGTTTGTTTTTTCATCATGTTTTCATTGCTTTGCTTTGATTTGATTGAGTTAAGTGGTTTTTCCTTTCAAAATTCCATTAATTTCGTGTGTTTTTGTGATTTGTAGAATAACAACTTTTTAAAAAAAGGTCAGTACTTTTCCGCAATTCCGCAACCCGAAATGCGGATTGCGGAAAATCAGTTTTTTGGGTGTAAATTTTCGCATTCCTCAACCTGCAACCCGCAATTGCGGATTGCGGGAAGCGCCTTGTAAATATTTTGTGTTGTGTTCCCACAACCCACAACCCGCAAATGCATATTGTGGATTGCAGAAAGCTCATATGTTAGAAAGGCGACGTTCGTAATCTTGTAACACGCAACCCGCAATGCGGATTGCGGATTGTGGGAAGATGGTGTATGCGCTAAAAAATAAACTGTCCACATTGGTCCTTCCCAGCCTGCTTGTTCTAAACCTGACCATTGATTTTCCTCAATCTTGCGGTTAATATTGGATTGTTTTGGTTTTCAATAATCATTCCAATTCTCTGTTTTTCTCCACCATTTTTTATTCCGCAATCAGATTTTTGAACTACGATTTCCACCTGCGGCCTCACATGATTGATAATCATTGATTCACCTAATTTGTAATTGATCGAGTGTTAAGATTTGACATTAATCATACGTGAATTATTGATGATTTATCTTGTCTCAATCCAATCCTGTCCACGCATGCTGGGTTTTATTTCAATACAGACGTGATAATTGCAAGTTCCAGACTGTGAGATTTTAGTTATGCCAATTCATTACGCTCAATCATTTCTGGAGTCTTTACTGATTTCCTTTGCATATAGATAACAACATAGGAAATTCGTTGGTAGTTATATTGCAATTGAAGTATCTTCTTGCTTAATGTTCATAAGTTTTCCTTCTGAAAATGATATTGTGAACAATATGCAGAAAGATAATAAGTCTTTAGTCAGGTTTTGTCAAGAGAAATAACTTCAGCCTCTTCTATATCTAGAGCATGTGTCGCCACCTTTTGATGTAGGTGTTCCTAATGAAAGCAATGGTAGTGAATAAGAACCTGAGATTCAATTCATATGCATACATTTTCCTCAAAAGAAGAGAAGGAATATCCCTGAAAAGCCAACTGATCCAAACAACACCATTATCCATGATTTTATAATCAATGGACTACCTATAACTCCATCAGTCGCTTTGAAGGAGGAACACGTGGTTGACTTTTCAGTTTTCAAGGACATTATTGATCATCATAAATATACTAAGGGAGATTTCTCAGCTCCCTTACTATCCGTCAAAGACAGCTAGTAGATTGTAGTCAACCTCCACAGTTTATTACGGGATGTTTCCCACAATTATGTGATGAGCATATTTTGAAAATTTGTGAAATTCTCGCTATGAACCACTCTCTACGATGATATGATTGGAATAGTTTGATTTTGTAAATCTTTGTTTTCATGGGAAATTTATCCTTTGTAACCATTTTTTTAATTATTATTTAAAGGGATAGAAGTCTCATGGGGAATGGGGGGAGAGAATCACCAAAGAAGGACTGGAGAAACATTGTTTCACTTGTGATCATGTAATTTTTTGCAGACCAATGAATCAAAGTTAGTTTCTTTCGGCATCTTCTTTGTGTAAGTTATCAAATTTCTTTGATGATGTCTGATTTCTTCACCTTAATTACCAATTAATACTATTGATTTTGCAGCCAATCATTAATACATTCATCTTTGAGTTGGATTTGTCTTACTTCATGATCTTTGTGTATTTATGTTTTAATTGAATTTCTTTAATTAAAGTTTTTATCTATTTCTGCAAATGATTCACGGAAACTATTAAGTTCATGTTAATTTTTCAATTAGCAAAAGAACAATAGGATAATCTTGGACATGCTTAATCTTTGGATTACTATCAGTAATTTTCATTGCATGATAATACTTTGAAGTAATTGGTTAATGATTCAATTGCACATTTTTGTCAAGTTGATGAGATAACTTATTGAAACTTAAACTAGGTTACCCTGCATACAAACAATATACTCCCTTTAGGTTAGATTTGACTTAGCTTATATTTATTTTAAGGTAGAGTCGTCTTAGGTTTAAATCCACTTTAGAATAAGGACACTTTTGTTCTTCCATTCCAAGAAGACATATCCTTCTTGGATCAAACACTCACAAGTGCCAGCAGAGGCCTTTGTGTCCATGGGTGTTAAACATACCAAACAGCTTGAGTATAGGGTAATACTTGCGTAGGATTATCTGAAGCCTTTGGTTGGGTTTTCATCCCCTGCTGTTAGCCTTAGAACCCATTCTAGAACCTACACATGTGAGGCTTCAACAAATGGCGCTAGAAGGAGGGACGAGTGCAAATTATGCCTAAATGAAACACCAGTAGACCTCCTCCAACAAGAATACCAATTGTCACCCGTATTCATACCCAGGAATCTACTTCTGCAGAACAACCGGTACAAGATCCGACCATCATTCTTTCCACCCCTGTGACTGAGTAGGAAACTAGAAGGGGCGACAACATCATTTTTGTATCACCCACTAGGGGACCCCTTACACACAAACAAATACTCAAAGGTTCTTCTGATAGTGTTGCTAGGTTACAACGAAGAATCCTTGAAGAGCGTAACCAAGGATTAGCAACAATTCATCACCAGAACACTGATCCACAAGATAATAACTTGAATAATCAAAATTCAGATTTCCCAAACCCTGAACAACATAATTCACCTCACACAATCTGCTTCCCCATTTCGATCTTGATATATTATTTTGTGAAACAGAACAAGACCAACCAAACGTTGCCACAGGTGGACCACCACAAACACCTCCTCCATCTTCATCATCTTCATCTGATGAATCGTCTGGTAGTGATTCATCATCCAGTTCAGATTTACAAGAAATACCCATGGTAGAAGGTGCAAACAGATCCTGGATGGACCAGGATGTTGTGTTCGTTGTTGGTGAACAACACAGACTACCCAAAAATCCTGATAAATGGCTCCCCAAGTTCAATCCTGATGACAAATCGCCTGCACTTGATCACATCAAGACCTTCATGCAGGCCATTACGCTCATAAGTGTCGTTGATGAGGATGTAGTTTGTAGGTTGTTTCCATATACCTTCGAGGGAAAAGCATCCACATGGTACTTTTCCCTGAGAGCCCGATCCATTCCTTCATGGGACAATTTCGAAAAATTGTTCATCCAGAAATTTGGAGATGATAAGACTCCAGAAGACTTGGTTTTAGAATTATCCTCAATGAAAATTCCTGGTAAGGAGAGGGTAAAAGATTATGACTAGAGGTTTTCATATTTGAAAAATAGAATCTTTGTTACTTTTCTCCCTACGGAAGAATTTTTAGTTACTTATTATGTTAAAGGTTTACCTGTTCCCATTTCTATGTGGGTGAAAAGAACATGAAAAGATAATTTGCAGGAAGCCTTCGCAGAGGTTATCCAGGCTGAAAAAGACATTTTCTGCCTAAAGGATAATCCTGATGTTCCATCAGATCAACCTTCAACCTCTAAAAGAAAGAAACAAATTTCTTTGAAACCCACAGTAAAAAACAAGGACCCATTTGAGATGAATGACATGAAGAAGCTTCTACAAAAGATCTCAAATGAAATGGTAGACCTAAAGAAAGGCAACACAGAAAATCAGAATAATAACAGGGGGTTCAACAGACAACCTTTCAGAAGACCTTACCAACCCCCACAAAACCAAGTTCCATCGAACCCTGATGAAGGATTGAATGCCAAGGAAATTATTTCTATCTTTAAGGATTTGGTTTCAGAATCAAAGAATTCTCCTGATTAGAAAGATCAAATTCCACAAGAGAATCAAGATCATGAACCCCCAAACGAAGTAGAAGATCAACAGATAAACACAATCGGTTTTTCTCAGAGCTTCCTATGGCTGAGGAGGAAGATGAGTCTAAGGTTGTCTTCAATGTCCAACACCCCTACAATACCAGGAGTAAAGGACATCCCACTCAAGAATCTTCCACTTCAGCACCTACTCCAAACATAGGTAAAGGACCAGTAGTCAAGGACGCTTTAATTCTTGAAATAGAATACAATCTAATTGATGACTTAAAAAGACTAAAAGCTAATATTTCCCTTTTTAAACTTCTGAAAATCCCTGGAATGAGAGATAGTATGGTTGTCAACAAGCCCAGGGAAACTCAGAACAACAATTTGGAAATATACTCTAAAAGTGGAAATCAGAAACTAGGTAGCAAGAAGACACCTCCTTTCTTGCTCACTTTTGAAGTCTTCAATAGAAATGTCCATAATTGTATGATTGATTCAGGGGCTTCATCAAATGTGATGCCTCTATCTATCTGTAAGAAGTTGAATGCCTCTCGGGAGCCATGTCCTATACAGATTGTCGAATTGGACAGGTCCAAAGTAAGGGTAATGGGAGAACTGAAAAATGTCTTGTTAACATTATCTGCCGACCCCAGAATCCACCAGATAGTGGACATTATTGTGGCTGACATTCCAAAGATGTATGGCATGTGGCTGAGCAGAAATTGGTAAGAGAATCTGAAAGGCTACTTTGCTACTAATTGGTCTCACTTATGGCTTCTTTACAATGGAAGGCCAAACACAATTAAAATCAGTAGGGAGCCTTATATGAAACAGATTGTCACAAATTTGAATGATCCCAGTGAGCTTGCCGCATATTATAGCTCACATGTGGAACCATATACTTTTGATACTTTGTTTGGAGATCTGCCTGCGGATTTGTCATGAGTTGAGAATGTACAGAACCAGTCTCAAATTGTCAATATCAGTTCTATTCCATTCTCAGGTACTGTCATTCATAATGTATAGTAAATACAAATTTTAGGCTAGATTTAAATGCATGGACTTTATTTTTTGATGGCTCCAGATCTAAAGGTGGAGCTAGTGCAGGTTGTGTCCTAATCGATCCAAAAGGGACCAAAACTATGATTTCCTATAGACTCGAGTTTGAATGTACCAATAATATAGCTGAATATGAGGCTTTGGTCCAGGAACTCAAGAAAGCCATTGACATGGGTGCACAGGTAATCAAATGCTTCGGAGATTCTGAGATCACAGTGAAGCAGGTGAGAAACAAGATTCATTGTTTGTCTCCATGTTTTATTAATTATCAAGAACTGGTAAGAGATCTCACTAACTCTTTTGTTGCATTTAATATCAAATCAGTCCCTAGATCACAGAATTTTGATGCAGATTTGCTTGCTAATATTGCATCCAGGTTGATCCCACCAGAAGGTTTGTCCCTTAAATTTTTTTCAATTGAACTTATGTACAGGCCTTCTATTCCTGATAATGTAACAATCTGGAAGGTATTTGGTGATGATCAACAAATATTAGATTTTCTCATAGCCCAGGACACTTTTCAAGATGTTGCAATAGATGAGGATGAGCATGAGAAGTCTTTGTCTGATCCTTCCAACCTCATCCCTAAATCAAACATCAACTTGGAGAAATTCTATGATCTGCAAGACCCAGAGTTCATCCCTTAACTATGAGTCAGTCAACCTAGGGACAGAACAAAACCCTCGTTTTATAATTTTGTCTTCCAAATTTAATTTATGGATCTAATATTTGTCTATGTAAATTCTCTTGAGATAATAAGAGCCTTGAGTAGCAAATTTGCATCATATTTGTATCAGTGATATGGATGTATGCTAAGTAGTGTGATGGAAATTGAGATTGAATTTTAATGACGTATTTTCCTTCATGATATTTTCATGTGATGAATAGTAATCGAAGGTTTTTAAACTTACAACATCACGAGTCATTCTCCAAGTCAATCTTGTGTGTCAAGATTGAGCCTCATGTGTTGAGGTAGTGCCTTATAGGATCCCGAGTTAGACTCAAGAAACTTGGAGAAGAATCTTGAGTTGGACTCAAGAATGATTAATATTCATGGGTTGAGGCAAGTGATTTGTATGTCAAAGTGATGATGTTGCATAGTCTTGCTAGTCAAGGCTAAGGTCTTGTGTGTCAAGACATATCCTCATGTGTTGAGGTGATGCTTTGCATGTTTAAGCATGTATGGTGTGTGATGTACTACTAACCATGGTTGAGGTATTAAGTCTCCTCTAGAGTGAATTACTTTAGCATATAACCACTTGGGATGATAGTAGAAAAATATGATCACATCATTGGGAAAATATCCTTAAAGTATATTTGATATGATAATTAGGTTGGAATATGCGGACCATGCATATAAGAGAAGAGATAAATATAAAGATGTGATAAGATATGAGAGAATTCAAATTACACATAAACAATTAATTAAGAGAGAAATTCGAATTGTTAAAATTCAGTGAGGACTTAAATAAATCAAAGGAGAGCTCGAATTGATCACTACAGTGATGTTAACAAGAAAGAATCAATTAAGAAAGTTAACTAAGTGGTAACAAAGAATATCTAGTTAACTAATTTTTATTGCACGAAACTACTTATGTTAAACTAAAAGACGACACTTATGTTAGACTAAAAGAAGACACTTATGTTAAACTAAAATATGAAACTTGAGTTGTGACACTTGAATGAAGACACTTAAGTTAGCTAACTAAATAAGTGGGAAAGCTTTTAGTTGACGGGCAAGTTTATCTTAAGAGTTAGTTCAGTGAGTTAATGCATTGCATGAGAAGTGGGGTACACTTCTTCATGAAAGGTTGATGCATTCATTTAGAGGGTGATTTCATCTTGAAGTTAGAAGATAAAAATAGAAGCTGATGCATAAGAGGAATATATAAATATGTTATACGTGAAGCGAATTCTCTTCTCTCTTGAAGGAAATATGCTTCTTCTTTGTGCAGAATATTATTCTGAATCTCTCTTCTTTATCTTTCTCTTAATTTGTAATTGCACTGGGGGTTCTTGATGTAAAAGACCTTCTTTTGTATCCATCAATATACTAAGGAAGGTTTTGCTAGGTTTTTCTCCCTCAAGTCATAGAGGATTTCCCCAGGGTAAATTCATGTGTTGAATGTGACTGCTTATGTGTATTTGATTTCAATTATTATTGCAGATCCGAATTAAAGATAAGAAATTAACATGGTATCAGAGCTCAGGGTGTGAAAGACCTAATTTCAGCAATCAAGCTTGAGCCTACATAGATCCCGAGTGTGCACAGTACTTGAAGAACAATGGACTCAATATCAGTGAGACCAAAAGGCCATCTTGAAGGAACTTCAAAATTCAATACATGGAAGGCTAGGATCCTAAATATCATGGAAGAGCATGATTTGGATGGATATGTATACAATGTTATTGAAGAGTCTACTTCTAATGCATGGCACATTACCTTCAAGAAGATTAAAAACAAACCAAAGAGAATCATTTATGATTCCATGAAAGAGAAATTGATGCTCGTGATCACTCCATTGAATACCATAAAGGAATTCTTCGACAATTTGAAAAATATATATGAGAAGAAGGTGTTTAGTCAAAAGAGAGCATTGAACAACAAAGTTCAAAATCTGAAAATGGAAAAGGATGAAAATGTGGCTTCCTTCTTCACTAAGATATCTCAAGTAAGATATCAACTCATGAGCATTGGTTTGACGGTCAATGATGATGATCTCATACAGACTATTATTGATGGTATTCCATCTTCATGGGAGCATGCTTGGCTTCAGTAAATGGTCGAGAAGTGAAACTTAACATTGAGAAACTGTGGCATGATTTTCTTTAAGAAGAAGGGTGAATCCAAAGAAAGTATATTTCATCCAAAGAAGAGAACCTCGCTCTTGCGGAACAGATGAAGAGAGGTAAGAAGTATCACAAGAAAGTCGCTCATCAAAAGGAGAATTATTTCAAGAACTTTGATAAGTCTAAATTTAATGTTTCAATTGCAATAAGAAGGGTCATTATGCAAGAGAATTTCATGCAAATCAAAGAGGAAATTGCAAGGGTATGTTTCATGCTTCTACTGCTACAGAAGATGAACCTACAAGAAATAATCCATCTGATGATCAAGACACGAGGAAATATTACTATATTGTCTCAGCCCTTTCTGGATCCATTACCACTAGTGATTATAGATGGCTAGTGGACAGTGGCGCATACAATCACATGACTGGATATAGGACCACTATCAAATATATGAAGGAAAATAAGTTTTCTTGTAAGGTGGAGCTGAGAGATAATACCACCTATTATATCCAAGGTATTGGATCCACTTCTTTTCAGTTGGATTCAGGAAATGTACCGCATGTGGATGAAATTATGTTTGTCCTTATATTGAAGAAGAACCTCATGTGTGTTTTGGTTCTAGAAGATAAAGGATTCAGAGTTATTTTTATGGACAACAAAGTGCTCATGGGGCTTACGAATGAACAATTGAACTCTGTATCCATGATTGGAGTTAGATAGGGAGGACACTACCAAGTTCCTGTAAATCTCATTCAAGCAATGATCCATGACACAGTTAGTCCATGTGAACTGTGGCATAGAAGGATTGGTCATCTCCATTTCAAAGTTCTACTCGGATTGCAGAAGATGGTGAAAGTTATGCCCGTATTTAAATCTAAATTTGATAATGTTTGTATAGGTTTCACTCTTGGAAAGAACATTAAGAAGAGTTTTCCAAGTAGTACCAAAAGATCCAAAGGGATCATTGACTTTATTAATTTCAATCTATGTGGTCCTATGTTTGCACCCTCCTTGTATGGTTATTTATATTATGTGTTTTTCATATATGACTTCTCTCACAAGTCATGGGTTTATTTTGTGAATCCAAAGAGTAAAACTTTCAACAAGTTTCAAGAGTTTAAAGCAGTGGTTAAGGAATCAGACTGGAAAGCACATTTTTTATTTGAGATTTTATAATGGAGGAGATTTTGAGTCCCATAACTTCAATGACTTCTGTCGAGATGCAGGAATAAAAAGACAGTTGATTGTACTCTACAACCCCCAACAAAATTGGGTTGCTAAAAGAAAGAAAAAACAATATGTGAGGCTTCAAAATTCATGATGTGTGATCATGATCTTCCCACTTACTTATGGGAAGAAGCCTCTAGCACTATTGTTTATATTCATAACAGAATCCCTCATGCTATGTTGGGATAAAAGACTCCTGAATAGGTTTTCACTGGAGAAAAACTAGATGTTGGACATTTGAATATTTTCGGTTGTCCTGTCTACATTCATGCACCAAAAGAGAACAAGACAAATATGGATCCATCCAGAAAGAAAATAACATTTTTTGGTTATAGTGAATCCTCCAAAGATTACAAAATCTATGTTCCAGGATAAAGAAACATTGAAGTCAACAAATATGTAATATTTCATGAAGATGATTCCTTGAAGCACTCCAAAGAACTTTGGTGTGATTTATATATGAAGGAGCATGATACTCCTATAATGGAGGATACAAATTTTTATTCTCCCCTTTTAGATGTTGAGAGAGAGAATCCAAAAGAGTTCATAGATCCTCTTGATCTTGAAGAACTAGAAGATATTATAGAAAAATCACTTCATGAACCTCTTGCTAAGAGGAGATATGCATCGTGTCGAAACATTTTGCAAGAGGAAGAAAATCATGGAGCAACTCCAGGATCATCTAGAGAGAGAAAGAGACCTGAAATATTTTTAGAGTCACATTAGTGATTCAAAACCATCTACCTATGAGGAAGCCTCTAAGAAACAAGTATGGAAAGCTGCCATGCTAGAAGAATGCAAATCTATCATGAAGAATGATGTGTTGGAAGTGGTTCTCTATTTTGATGACTTGTTCCTGACTGGAGAGGAGCAACATATAGCTTAGTGAAAGAGGGATCTCACTTCTAAGTTTGAAATGAAAGACTTAGGTCTTATGTACTATTTTCTTGGTTTAGAAGTTTGGAAAAGGGAAGATGAGATATTTCTTTCACAAGGAACGTACATAGTTGATGTGTTGTGGAGATTTGGTGTGATGGATTGTAATTTCATGTCTAATCCAATGGTATATAATCTAAAGAAGCTACATGAGTTAGATTGTAATACCCCATTTTTCCCTTGATGTGTATTTGGCTTTTATGTAAATATTGTGTATGTACAGTATGTGTATTTTCCCTAGTGTGGAGCTCAAGGACAAGGCCCCACTAATGGATATTTAAGTTTATTACTTAGGAAAGTATTTGTATAGCTTGATCATTCATGGGCTGCTAAGCCATGAAGGAATGTAAATGATGTAACTATTATTGAATGAATAAAATAACCAAGAAGCTGGCTAAGGAGGCAACGAATGATAAAAGGGCCATGTGTATCCACTAGGGAGAGGTGAGGGGGTTTGGGATTGGTTTCCCATGTTGCCACATGTCTGACTGAGAACCTGTTCGAACTCCCTACTGGCATTAATGCAACTGCAGTGGGTGGTTGAGAACCTTGATGGTTGAGGCCGCTAGAGTATGGAGCATGCCTGCGATTTCGTATGGAGCGGCATGGCTCTGAATACTTGTGCGGAAAGACACTCAATCTCCTGGGGGAGCTCGCTGAACCTATTTGACTACTCGAGAGGGGATTGATTCATTCATTATTCATTGACATACAGACACTCCTCATGATTCACTCACTCACTCCCTCACTTGCCTAGCACGCACTTGCCATTTCACGAGCCATCGACCCTTGCAGAGAATTCGTTCCTGTATTTCCTATATGCACCCAAACCAATCCAGGAAGAGGGAAATCTGAAGTGAATTGTATTTCTTATGTGGAGGAAAATCTGAAGAGTGGATCATCGTAACCACCCTGTGTGAAAACCCCAAGCTAGGGGAACATAGTGGTATTGATAGAAGATGTTGCAGAATGGCATTGGCAGAGCGGCCGTGAGGAAACCCGAGGCCTGGTAACGAATTTGTTGTTGAACTATGGGGAAAATAGTTGGTTTGGTTGATAAACCCAGTGAAGGCTATAGTCTCAATGAACTAGTGACTAGACCTTTCTATGCCCATCCTGGAATAGCACTGGAAGGGAAGACTGTGAGAAACTACACAACGGTGATAGGATATTCATTGTGTTGGATGTGGTTGGTATTGTGGGTGCCAAGTCGGCTGATAGCGACTGGACCTTTCTATGCCCATCCTGGAATAACACTAGAAGGGAAGATGCCTTGAGAGACTGTGTGATGGTGCAGTAGGTCTCCTTGTGTTGGGTGTGATAGGTATTGTGGGTGCCAGGTCAACTAAGCACTGAGATGCCCGCAGCTCTTTGGATGAGCTCACTGGCTTAACAATGCCTTTCTTGTTGTCCCTAATTGCTTGATAAACCCCTATAGGTTGGCTTAGCATGGGTAGGTTCCTTGGAATGCTTGATAAACCCAACTGCAGACTGGTTTAGCCTAAGAATGGAGTCTTAACTATGAGAGAACGTGTTATCCCTCCCTAGTGCATACAATGCCCAGCTCGGGGGTGATCTCTCAGCTGAAATAGTACAGGATGGATAGAGATCTAAAGTTGGGTGGAACGTTTCTCTCACTTAGCCAGTTGCTTCGGAATTGAAAGATAAGTATTTTGTTATATGGTGATGTTGTTCATTGTGATGGAATGGTTGTTCATGTCCCTTTTGGAATTATGAATACTTGTTAAATGAATTGATTGAAATGGAGTCATGTATAGGCCTGAGTAAGAGGCTGAGTTCATTGTTTATGTACATCTTATATTGCATGTGTTTAATGCCTTGTAGTTCTTGCATATGAAAGATGTGTTGATTAAATCTGTTATTGCATCCTACATTTTACAATGAATGATAGCATTTAATTGTTTGTGATAAATGTTTATGCATAACTAACCTATGAAGGAGATGTATATTTACACCTGACTCTTGAGAAGGAAGAGAGCCTTGGAAGTGGTTTTAGGAAGCCAAAAGAAGTTAGATGGAATGGAAGATCTTAGCAGGTTGAAGGTTTGAAGTGTCTAAGTGGAGTTACAGACAGAACTTCAGGGAAGGAAATGAGAAGGTTAGATTCCTCACCTAATCAAGAGGATTCTACCGTTGGATAGAGCTCTCCAAGAGCTTTCCAACAGTACCAACCTTACCCCATTTGGATTCTGGAGGAAGGAGTTATGCCCCTTAGAAGATTTGAGGATAATTGCCTTGCAGAGACAGGATTTCTACAATTCCGAATCTGAAATTGCAGGTTTCCGGTTTTGGGTTGTGGGTTGCGGGATCTCCAAGTTCAAAAGTTATGCATTGGGGATTTCCGCAATTCCAAATATGAAATTGTGGGTTTCGGGTTTTGAGATGCGGGTTGTGGGATCGTCAAACGCATATTTTTCATATTTGGATTTCTGCAATCCGGCACCTGCAAGTTTCAGGATGTGGGTTATGGGATCCATTGTTTTCAGGTCTTGGGATCGCCGAGCACATAATTTTATATTTGGGATTTCTGCAATCGTAAATCCGCAATTTCGGGTTGCGGGTTTTGGGATGCGGATTGCGGATTCAAGTTTTTCCAAATTGTGTGTATGGGCACTCAGTCAATGGTTTTTGGAGAAAAAAATGGATCATGGTCTCCAGTCGGCTAGGTAGGTCGGTGGGGACGTGACAGAGTTGTATCAGAGCTTTAGTTGTAGACTGGGAGCTATTTAGGCTGGACGGTGCATGAATTTCGATCAAGAAATGCGCCATTGCATGATTTTAATGAACTTGTTTGATTGATTAATTGCTTAGATGAATAATTCATGGTTTGAATGGGTATGATATAGTCTATTCGCATGCTTATGATGTCTAATAGAATGTATCTGATATACACAGAGTTAGCAGCAGCTGTCAGACAGATTGTATCATGGTGTAGTGTTCAGAACCGTGTACGAATGGTTACTTTGAATGATGCACAGGACCCATTTGGGCCAGAAGATGATGTTCTAGGTGAGAATGTGCAAGAAGCACATACAAAGGCTGAGTCTAATGGAAGAAGGGAGAAAGCGATGCCCCAAAACTTGGCTGAGACTATGGTTAGCTTTAATGAGCGAATGATGAAAGCATAGGAAGAGAAACATCAACTCAATCCAACCATTTTGCAGAGTCTCACAAACTTGCAGCAAAGGATTAACGAAGGTTCTAACCCGAGCCACGAAGGCAGAGAAGAAAGAAATGCAGAAAATCAGTTTAGGGGCCCTTCCATGAGAAGAACTATAATCCCTAGAAGGGGTTCTATGGGAAGAAGGCACAGGACACCCTCTCCTAAGTTTTCTTCTAGTAGGTCAACTGATTCTGAGGGTTCTCAAGGGAGCCCAAGACGCACTGCCAGCAAGGGTAAAGGTAGAAAGAAGCACAGAGGTATTCCACAGGGTGAATTTAGGAAGGCGAGACCTCCTACTTTTGATGGTGAAAGTAAAGAAGGTCAAGAAGTAGAGGCATGGTTTCTTGGGATGAAGAAGTACTTCAGAATGCATGAGTATTCGGAGAATGAAAAGAATAAGGTTGCTATCTACAACCTTAGTGGAATAGCCTTTGTCTGGTGGGAACACCTCATGCAGGTGAAAGGAACGTCAGCTAGGGTAGATTCCAAAGATACTTTCAGGAGAAGTACCCACCAGCTAGGTATTATGATAGCAGAAGAAAAGAGTTCAATGAACTCAAGCTTGGATAGAACACTATGGACAAGCATGTCTGTTGATGTATATGTAACTTCGGAATGTATTTCATCTATGTATTTCATATATATTTATTGTACCCTTATAAGAGATGTGTTATTCCTCTATAAGGAAGTGTCGTCATGTGTATTAACAAGTGTTGCAAGTGTGTGTACTTGGCGATGGGTTATTAGACCACCATGTGTGGGGTCGGCCCTGAAATATATATTATATTGTGGATGTACCTAGCTAGACAAGTCGGCCCTATAAGGTCACTGGGCAAATAGGTTAATATAAATAGAGATCGGGAGATCTCTATTTTGATAATTCAAAAATTCACACTTCTCTCACTCAGAAAGTGGTGCACTAGTGAGGAGGAGGATCATCTGCTACTAGGAGACTATCTCAAGTGTATTTTGGTTGTACTTTGGTTGAGCTATTCCTCTCTCTATCTCTGAGGAAGGTGTGGGGTTTTTCACCTTAGGATTTTCCCCACGGAAACTCTGTGTCTCTTGTCTCTCATGCTTTTGATTCTTGTGATGCTTGTGATGCTTATTGTGATTGTTATGCATTGATATACTATATATGTTATTCTCTCAGTGAAGATCCAAGAGTATTGTGAATTAATGCTCAAAATTTAACATGGTATTAGAACTAACCTAAGAAGAAGACATTTAGCAGTGACGAAAACTTGAGTTTCTTGTTTATTGGGTTTCTCTCCACAGATTTTGGAAAAGCAGTATAGTAGATTGTCTCTACGCATCAAGGAGAATCCATCTGTCCAATCAGAATTCAATTCTGAGCATTTTCAGATTTGGCCCTAAAAATTAGGGTTTCCACAAAAATAGGAATTTCTGAAATCTAAAGACATAGCTGAAAGCTCCTTGCAAAAATCAAAGTTTAGAGCTTTGGATCGAGATTTTTGGCTGGGTAGATCTCCGGGAAACTTAAACCCTCATTCAGGGCTCTCCCTAGTGAACCTGGGAGGACAAAAAGACAAATCTGAAGGGTAAAGCTTTGTTGATCTCAAATGCTGAATACACCAGGCTGATTAGCTCATCAAGGTGCATCTTTCTATCCGTTCAGAAAGTTGAAATTCACATTTTGAATTTTTAGGGTTTTTCTGACAAACCCTAATCCGAGACAAGATCTAGTTTTCAGCATTTCAAGTGGTAAGACCTAAATCTTTTCTATTTCCATTTGAAGTACTCTTTAAAGATGTCTCACCACACCAAGCTTGTGGATAAGCTTGAAGGGGCTGATAACTTCCGAGCTTGGAAGTATAGGATTGGGTTAATCCTAGAAGAGAATGAGTTGGACTCATATATAAAAGAAGACATCCCTATCCCAGAGGATGAAGAGGCTAAAGTATTGCATAAGAAGAATTTGGTCAAGGCAAAGAGAATCATTGTTGATTCTATCAAAGACCATCTCATACCCCATGTGTCTTCTCTAAAGACACCCAAAGAGATGTTTGACTCTTTGACCAAGCTATTTGAAGGGAAGAACATAAATCGGAAGATGACCCTGCAGAACCAATTGAAAGGAGTAAAGTTTCAGAATGGAGAAACCATTCAATCTTATTTTTCAAGGGTCTCCCAGATCAAGGAACAACTAGAAGCAGTGATGAAATGGTGGAGAATGGTGAAGTTATCATGACCACTCTAAATGGCCTACCTAGGTCATGGGACTCCTTCATTCAAGGAATCTGCGCAAGAAAGAAGTTGATTTCCTTCAACAAACTACGGGAAGAATGCTCACAATAAGAAGCAAGGCTTGTGGCTCGAGAAGAAAAGATGGGGAATGAAGATCAAGCTCTCACAGCTCACACCAAGAAAGGAAAGTCCAAGAGAGAGCCATCTCACTCCAGGAAATCTTCACATCACTTCAAAGAAAGAATAATATGCTTCACCTGTAATGAAAAAGGACATATTGCCATAAATTGTCCCAAGAACAAGAAGGACAACAACAACTTCAACAACAACAAGAAGGGCAGCAAAAGAAGGTTTCATGCTCATGTTGTCGAGGATGATGAACCACCCAAGAAGAAGGCCAGGGCAGAAAGTGATGATAGTAATGATGACTCATCAAGTGAAGAAGAGTATGTTCTAATCTCTGCTCTCACAGGTACTATCTCCCATGGTTGTAATGATTGGTTAATGGACAGTGGGGCTTCCAAACACATGACTAGGTTTAAGGAATCTTTTGTGAACCTATCTGAACATGAATCACCGCATAAGGTGAAACTTGGGGATGATTATCAATACCCAATCAAAGGAAGTGGTGAAGCCTCCTATAACCTAGATTCTGGAAAATATTTGAAGATGAAAGAAGTCCTTTATGTACCTGGGCTCAAGAAGAACTTACTCTCCATCTCTGCATTGGATGCAAAAGGCATGAGGGTTACATTTGTAGATGGCCAAGTCCTAATGTGTCCAAAGGGTAAAACAATCAATGATGCAGTAGTGATTGGAGAGCAAGAGGAAGGTTTGTATAAATTGAAGGGTCAACCTGAACATGCCATGGTACATGAATCCATGGAGCCAAGTGAAATTTGGCATAGAAGACTTGCTCATATGCATTATAGGGCACTTCCAATTGCAAGCAAGGCTGTAGAGGGTCTTCCCGAAATCAAGACCAAACATGAAGGTGTTTGCAAAGGATGTGCAAAAGGTAAGAACATTAAGAAGGCTTTCCCAAGCAGTGAAAGCAAGGCAAAGGATATATTGGAAATCATCCACTCAGATGTATGTGGTCCTATGTCATCCAGTTCTCTAAGTGGGTATGTTTACTATGTCTCATTTATTGATGACTTCTCCAGGAAAACTTGGGTCTACTTCTTGAAGAACAAAGATGAGGTACCTGATAAGTTCAAGGAATTCAAAACCTTGATGGAGAATCAAACTGACAAGAAGATCAAAACATTCAGATCTGACAATGGTGGAGAATTCACCTCAGGTGACTTCAACAAGCTTTGTAGTGATTTAGGGATTAAGAGGGAGTTGACTGCTCCTTATAATCCTCAACAGAATGGAGTTGCAGAAAGGAAGAACAGAACAATCATGGAAGCAACAAGGGCAATGCTGCATGACTAGGATCTACCTATGCATCTATGGGCAGAAGTAGCTAGAACAGTTGTATATGTGCAGAACAGAACACCCCACAAGATATTGGACATCAAGATACCAGAAGAGGTCCTTTCTAGTAAGAAACCTGAAGTCAGCCATCTCAGAATATTTGGTTGTCCAGTATACACTCATGTCCGAAAGGAAAAGAGGACTAAACTAGATCCTTCAGGAAATAAGGGTATCTTTTTGGGTTACAGTGAAAGCTTGAAGGCTTACAGATTATATTTTCCAGGGTTCAAGAAGATTGATGTCAGCAAGGATGAATATAAGTACAGGTAATCTAGGAAGCAAAGATCAAGAGGGAGCAAACTCCAGCAGCTCCTGCAAGGATGCATATTTTTAGAGGGAGTTTCCCATCTTCCTACATTCCACAACAGAAAGGTGTAGAAGAAGCTACTTCAGCAGCTCCTGCTAGGAAGCAAAGACTCAGAGGGATTCCACCCAAGAAACAAACAAAGATAAGTATTTCAATTATCATTTCTTGCCTATTTTTGTTTAAATAATATTATGCTTAGGAGATGTATTGTGCATATTAGAATGATTGCATTAATGAACAGGATACTACTAATATGCATGTGATGGGTAAGTGGCCTATGGAACTGTACAACATTCCAGTGCTACTTATCTAGAATGAAACCTCTTTGCTGACATGTTGGGAGTAGTGCAAACTCTTAACAATGTTCTGGTAGAGACTGGAAGGCATCTAGAAAGTTCTGGAACATGGATAAATGTTCTATTGAAGCATTGGCTAAGATAACTACATGATTGCATGACATATTTCTTTATGTGTAAAGAATTTGTTCTAAAAATTATGAGATGTTTCTAATCATGCAATTTAACTTGTTTTGTAGGAAAGACAATATATCTTCACCTACAAAAGAAGGACTACAACATTTGTTCTAGCAACAAAGATATCTATTGAAGATATTGAAGTTCCCAGGATCTGGGATGAAGAAATGGAATGCCATGATCCGTCGATCATGAAGAAGATGTTTAGGATGCAGTCCCAAGACATGACAGGGAGTCACATGTGGCTTGTAGCAAGCTCCCAGAACTTGGTGTGATACAAAGAGGAAGCTCGCTGCTGAATTCGATATGAAAGATTTGGGAATAATGCATTATTTCCTAGGTATGGAGGTATGGCAGAGTGCAGGTGGGATCTTCCTTGGTCAAGAGAAGTACACAGTAGATATCCTGAAGAGATTCGGGATGATGGATTGCAAGGCCATGGCCACACCTATGGTGTCGAATCTGAAGCTTCTATGTGATGCTTCATCTGAGCTGGTTGATGTCTCTATGTATCATCAGATGATTGGGTCCTTGATGTACCTGATGAACACGAGGCCAGATATTTGCTTTGTTGTGAACACATTGAGTCAGTTCCTGACAAATCTGAGGAGTGTTCACCTGGTTGCTGTAAAGCATGTTCTGAGGTACCTGAAGGGTATAGTGGATTATGGGCTCAAGTATGAAGTGAATCAAAAGTTTAACCTGCAGGGTTATGTTGATTCAGATTGAGCAGGTAGTGCTGCAGAGAGGAAGAGCACGTCTGGATGCTGCTTTAGTATGGGATCAGGTGTGATCTCTTGGTTTAGCCAGAAGTAGTCCTATGTAGCACTGAGTACAGCTGAGGCCGAGTATGTTGCAGCATGTTCAGCTAGTTGTGAGGCAGTATGGCTACGGAAGCTACTGTCTGAGTTATTTGATCTCCCATTGGATGCTACTGGTATCTTTTGTGATAACCAAAGTTGTGTGAAGCTGCCTGAGAACCCTGTGTTTCATGACAGGTCGAAACACATAGAGATCAAATATCACTATATCAGGGATATGGTGCAGAGAGGAGCTGTGAAGCTCCTGTATGTTGCGACGGACGAGCAGATTGCAGATGTGCTGACAAAGCCACTAGCCAGGGTGAATTTCGAGTACTTCAGGGAGAGGCTTAGTGTTCTTCAGATCGAGGACACTTCGAGGAAGAAGTGATGGACACATTTGCTGAAGCCATTCCAAACATGTTGGAACGAGGATCCTTCACATGGCTATGGATGTAAGCACTGGATGATGAGCATCAGGATGATGTTCTAGTTTCTGCTTTGTATGATCAGTTGGATCATTTATATGTATATGTATGTATGCATCATGTTGGATGTTGGATATGATCAGTTGGATCATTTATATGTATGTATGCATCATGTTGGATGTTGGATATGATCGGTTGGATCATTTGTATGTATATGCATCATGTTGGATGCTTGGACCATGTATCTGTATATGTATCAGGTGGATACATTGTATGATCAGGTAGATCATGTATATTGATATGTATCAGGTATGATTAGGTAGATCATGTATGTTGATGGATACATTGTGTTGATCATGTATCTATGTATCGGGTAGATACTTGCTGTGCATCAGATGGCTGCATTGTATGATCAGGGTGATCGTGGATGACGAGCTTCTCCAGATTACATGTAGCAGGATGTTGTAGTGATGATGATCAGGATGATCATGTGTACATCAGGATGATGTATGGTGAGTATTAGATGATACTTTGTGGCCGTGGATCAGGTTGTGTAGATGAGCATGTTTGGGAGATCTGATTGGTCGAAGTTGCGTACCCATAATAGCCTGGGATGCTCTTTCGAGACATTGCTCTAGGAGGACATGTAATTTTTTCCCTTGGAGATCTTCAGGTCGGATTTGTGTACTCGTAACATCCTGAGATGCTCTTGCGAGGTTTTATCCTATGGCATGTAATTTTCTCTTGGGAGATCTGGACAGGATGAAAAAGGCCTCAGATGCTTCAACCAAGTTTTGCCATGACCACATGTAATTTGCTCCTGGGAGATCTGGACAGGATGAAAAAGGCCTCAAGTGCTTCAGCCAGTTTTTGTGGTGGACCACATGTAATTTGCTCCTAGGAGATTTGGATAGGATGAAAAAGGCCTTAGATGCTTTAGCCAGGTTTTGTGGTGAGATCACATGTAATGTGCTCCTGGGAGATCCGACAGGTAGAGCTGTGTGCTCGTAACAGCCTGGGATGCTTCAGCCAGGTTTTGTGATGGGCCACATGTAATGTGCTCCTGGGAGATCCAACAGGTAGAGCTGTGTGCTTGTAATATCCTGGGATGCTACAGCCAGGTTTTGTGATGCAGGTAATAAGTCCTAAGGATTCCACAGTATGTATGGCCAGTGATGATGAAGACCTGTAGGTGGTGGGCCTACATCCAGTATGAAAAAGGACTAGCTCTGTAGAACTTCCTATGACGAGTAGAGTCAGAGATTGATTGAGATAGCAGCAGCAGTGACGATGATGATGATGATGCATCGATGACGATGATCCCGAGAAGAAGACTTGTCTAGCAGAACTGTGTCGAGAAATACCTTCCTAGTTAATAGGGAGTGTTGATGTATATGTAACTTCGGAATGTATTTCATCTATGTATTTCATATATATTTATTGTACCCTTATAAGAGATGTGTTATTCCTCTATAAGGAAGTGTCGTCATGTGTATTGACAAGTGTCGCAAGTGTGTGTACTTGGCGACGGGTTATTAGACCACCATGTGTGGGGTCGGCCCTGAAATTTATATTATATTGTGGACGTACCTAGCTAGACAAGTCGGCCCTATAAGGTCACTGGGAAAACAGGTTAGCATAAATAGAGATCGAGAGATCTCTATTTTGATCATTCGGAAAGTCACACTTCTCTCACTCAGAAAGTGGCACACTAGTGAGGAGGAGGATCATCTGCTACTAGGAGACTATCTCAAGTGTATTTTGGTTGTACTTTGGTTGAGCCATTGCTCTCTTTATCTCTGAGGAAGTTGTGGGGTTTTTCACCTTAGGGTTTTCCCCACGAAAACTCTGTGTCTCTTGTCTCTCATGCTTTTGATTCTTGTTATGCTTGTGATGCTTATTGTGATTGTTATGCATTGATATACTGTATATGTTATTCTCTCAGTGAAGATCCAAGAGTATTGTGAATTAATGCTCAAAATTTAACAATGTCCACAAGTTTATGGAGTTGCTGAGGTCTGTGGACTACATTAGGGATGAAAGAGTGAAGATTCAATGCTTCCTTGGTATTCTACCACAGCGCTACAGAGATAGGATAGAGTTTGTGAATCCACCAAGCTTGGATGAAGCTATCAGGATGGCAGAGCACTGCTATGAGCATAATAAAGGTAAAGCAGAAGCACAACCATCGTGGAAGGGTAAGCTCAAGGGAAGGTTTGATCAGAAGAAAGGTGAGTCTAAAATACAATTTAGGTATCAGCCTAGGAGATTTCCATAGGGTCGGCAAGCAAGAAGAGAATTCAAGCCAGCAATGGACAAGAAAACAATGGGGCCACTTCAGTGTTGGGGTTGTGGGGAGAACCACAGGCTCAGAGATTTCCCAACTACAAAGAAGAACCCCAAGGTATTGCACAATGTTAGAGGAGCAGCTACAATAGGGAATATGGCAAAAGCCACGCCTAGAATTTATGTAGCATTGGATGATCACGAGGCAGACCATCAGTCAATAGTGGTGGAGGTTGTTCTCTACTCATAGTTATGTATCTCCTAGGATAGTTGGAAGTTGTTCTCTTGGTGAAGTGAATCATGGAAAGGCTTGGATAGTTTAGTTGGCCACCGGTACCAAGAGAAAGGTCAGTGAAGTAGTGAAGCAGTGTCCTATAGAATTGAATGGACTCCTCACACATGCAGAATTGAATGTCTTACCATTGGGATCATATGATTCCCTGATTGCAATGACCTGGTTGGAGAGGCATAGAGCTAAGGTGGATTGTTATGAGAAAGAATTGGAATGCTTTGTTGATGAAGGCCAAGCAAGGTTAGTTAAAGGGATTCCAAAGCATGTTTCAGTGAGGCAGATTTCAGCTCTGCAGTTAAGGAAGTTTTATAAAAAGGGTTTCCGGTTATATGTTGTACACATATCATGTTGAACAGAAGATAAGGGACCTAGGATAGAAGACTTCCAGATATTGCAGGAGTTCCAGGATGTGTTTCCAGATGAGGTTCCAGGATTTCCACCCAAGAGGGATATTGAATTTTCCATTAATCTTGTTCCAGGAGTAGCACCCTGTTATACCTCAATATTACACATTACATATTAGTGTCGCATCCTTGCATTACCGACCTAAACGACAGTATCCCTTAAAGATCATCTGAACATCCAGAGTGAAAACCATTGACTGAATACTGAAAGCAAAACCTTTTTTTGCCATCTTCCAGCCCAACTTATCCCTGTTTGTGAGCACTGCCACTCCTTGCACATCTACAAGGGCGCGGTAGTTAGCACTACCACGCGTTGCTCCTTCTCTGGGGCGCGGTACTACCGCGTTATGCTCAGTTATAGGGGCGCGGTAGTCTGAAATTAGCCTTTTTGCCTTGGATTTTGGGATTTCGACCTTCGAGGAGATTTTGTTGGGATTACTACCTTTGGTTCGATCCTAACTCCTTCTTTGTTTAGCTGGCCTGATCCACTAAACCCTCCATAGATCCACACTTCTCTCTTGTTGGTTAGCCTTCTCATGTGCTATAAGAGAGAAGCTTTCCATGAGCCAAAGAGAGGACTTTTGGGGCATCAAACCTATGATCTTGCAGCCTTGTGGGGATAGCTAGAGGAAGCACTTGGAGCTGGAGGATTAGCTTGGACATCAAGCAACCTTTGTAAGCACTCTTCAAGTTGATAATAAAGATAACTTGTCTTGTTTTCCCAAATCATTTGTGTTAATTTTGTTTTAATGATATGATTTGTATCTTTCATAGATTTAGATCCTAACTCATGTTTCAGGTTGCTAGAGAATAGTGCATTCTTGTGTCTTGGTTCCATTTTGACAGGTTCACTTGTGAGGGCTTGGAGCTTGGAGCAAATACCAAAAACGAGCGTTTGGATAGAAGGTCAGTCAAACTTCTTCTACCCTTTCTAGCATTTTAATCTTGAGATGTTTGTTAGATCTAGGGATTCAAGGTAGCATTTGTTTCCTTTTTGTCTTAGTATAGAGTCAGTACATCCTGCTTTATCCTAAGAGAGTTTCTACCTATCCGTAGGGAGAAATTTCTACAACAAAAACTGGCGACCATACTGGGGACATTGAATCCATTTTCTTTGCTTGTGAAGTTTGCTTTCAATTTCACTCATTGATTGTAAGAATTGGGTTCTTTCACCTTCATTCACCTCCCTGTTCTCTGCATTAGACTTCTGTTACAGATCAGTAAGTCCTCTGGGTTGGCGAACCCTTGAAAAGTCAAGATCTTTTCTCAAATTTTCGCCTCTTTCCCTGTTCACACAGTGCCGCGCCCCCGTAACTGCCTACAGAGCGGTAGTACCGCGCCTTCACCACTTCCAGAGCACGGTAGTCTTGCAGTACCGCGCCTTCACCACTTCCAGAGCGCGGTAGTCTTGCAGTACCGCCCCTTAAGCGCTGTCTACAGCGCGGTAGTCTTGCAGTACCGCCCTTTAAGCGCTGTCTACAGCGCGATAGTCTTGCAGTACCGCGCCCAGGTGGCCCACGGGCCCGCGGCAGTTCCTGGAAAGTGTATTTATTTGGTTTGTTTGGTTATTTTTGGGTCTTTTCGAGATTTGGATCCATGTTGGCCCTTTGAATCAATACTAGTGTTTTGCTTGCATTTTTAAGCGAATCGTGCATCCTTTAGTCGTTTTGACCCATATTAAGGTTTTGGGATCATTGTTGGTTTGGTGTGTTTGGCGTGTCTGGATTGCTTGGCATCTTATTTCCTTTGCATCCTATCTAATGATTGTTTGAAAAGATTGATTCCTTGCCTCCACTTTAGTTCAAAAAGAAGCTTGATTTTGTTGTTCTTTTACCATATTCATGAAATGGAAACACATAGATATTCTTCTTGCTTTAATTTAATCATTTGACATTCTTGGTCTTACATTCATGAGAAGAAGGAATGCTTGTTTCATATTTATGTGCATTTGAGTTAGACGATATTATTAGGTTCTTCTCTTTGTCTTGCATTTGATTGGAAGCATTTGTAGAATCTTTCTTCCCGTAGCTTGGATGTGTCTTTTTCAAGTGTAAAAAGATAGGAAATGAATTAGAATCATTACGTTTGGTGTTCATATGAAGAAATTTTTCATTACTTTGGGTTAGTTTTGGGTACATATTTTACTTCTTTCTATCATTTTGAAAAGAAATAAAATTGCATGTGCATTGGGTTGTGCATATTGGGAACGGAAAGAATTCTTCCTTACTTTAGCTAGTATTCATCGAAGAGAAAGGCTCATTTCGATTCATCTTCATTTGCATGGTTTGGGTCGTCATAACACCATCAAGTTGCACTTCCATAACCCGATTGAGTAAGACAGCCACTAAAATTAATCACCCTAATTAAACCAACTTTAACCTCACTTGAGGAAATCAAAAGAATTTGGTAGTTAGGTAGGACACTGGGGATAGGCATCAAAATAATTCCCCCTTGTCATTTTCATCTGAGACATAGTCGTTGTCTTTAGGGAACTAAAATCCTCTAGTACTTATTGACACGGTCACAGCTAGTTTGTGGAGGGGCCTCCTGACTGTTTCCAACTTTCAGGGGTTAAACGGCCGCGAGATTGAGAACCGGACGGACTCTGTGGAATACCGCACTCCACTTAGCCCTAAGGCAACATCGATCGCTGTCTTCTTCGGAAGGCTGAAGTGCCCAAAACCTTTTCCGACGTGTCATGAACGAGGTAGCTTAGTATCTATTCTACTAGGGCTCTTTTACCCAGGATCCCTTTCGGTAGAGGGATATCCTTCTTATATCGGTCTCTCATGTTGTATTGTTCGACTTGGATTTCATCACCTTGCGAAGGATACAATTTGTTGAGGTCTCCAGCTCTTAGTTAGGAGGTTTTGCTTGCTATCTTGTAGAGGGTCTTTTTCTTTGTAGGGCTGCTTGTTGGAATTCTGGCCGTTTTGTTGTACAGCTCGCTTACTTTGGCAGCGGCCTCAGTATAGTTTTTTGAGCTTGCTCTTTTGGCCTGTGAGCCTTGTCTTTTCCTAGCTCCCCTTTCGCACGCTCGGTTTCCTGAGGGTTTTTGAGTTCTTTTTAACAAAACTTTGTCTACATCACTTAGTTTTGTTCCATGGAGAATCCACCTCCATGCGCCCATGCTCCTTCTGGGACTACCAATCCGGGGACCCCTTTTCAAGGGGCACCTTTTACTTTTCCTCCAGTTGGAGATATTGGTCCTCCCTTTATTGCCACGTTAAATATTCCTGGATTAACCATAGGATTACCGGTATGGTTGTTCAATCCGGTAATTCCGATTGCGCCCAATGTTTCGAATGTTAACTCTCCACCACGAGAGAGTCAATCCCAAACTAATCCTTCCCCTTCTTCGTCGGATGAATCTTCTTCCGTTCCTTCTTCCTCGCCTGACCAAAGCAATAGTGTTAGTAATCAGGTGGATAAGAAGAAGAAGAAAAGGAAAGTTAAGAAGAAGAAGGATAAAGAAGAGACCAAGCGTAAACCAGTTGCCCCTAATGGCACTCATTCTACGAAAACACCCCGTAAGCCCAAGTTCCCTTGCAAACTTTGTAAGGGTGATCACCTTCTCAAGGATTGTCCTGATCTTTCCCGTGTGTCAGAAGTGTGGTCTAAAAACCCCAAACCAATTGTATCGTCGACCTCTGACCATCATGTCGATGGCACCCCCTCAACCAGTGACCCCTTGGTGAAGGGTCGTAAGGGTAAAGTCCTATATCCCTGTTTGATATGCAAGGGTATGCACCGTACTTTCCTTTGTCCAAGCATGGATGAAGCCTCGCGGTGGTTGGAAGATATTACTAGTTCTCAACTGGTGCCTCCAACAGACCATGGTAAACTGTCCCTCGACCCCCCACTGGTTGACCAAGTGATCAATTCAGTTTCATCTACAATTGATCCCACTCTCCCTTCCGAGAGTGAAGTGATTGAGTCACTGTCATCCCCACTCGATCCTGCTCTTTCATTGGAGAAAGTCCAGACTGAAGCAGTCACCTTGACACAATCTTCGTCTCATTCTTATCTTCCAAGAGAGAGTGAATTGGAAACCACTGATGTTTTCCTTATCGGTTCAGAATGTCCTCGGCAAGGGGAAACCCTGTCCATTTTCGTGAGACCCCCTCCAAGTACTGAGGTTATTTCCTTTGATTGGAATGGTCTAACAGAATCTCGTCTTCCTTTGAGCGTTCCTTTTCAGATATCTGTAGGAGTTTTCGATAAAGAAATTTTTCGTACGATAGTTGATGAAGGAGCTTCTGTTAGTATTCTATCCTCAACTGCTTGGCAAGCCTTAGGTTCTCCTCGGCTTGTGCCCGTCACTGATCAGATACTGGCTTTCAATAGAAGGCCTACTGGACCTTTAGGGTCCCTTCCTCAGTTACCTATCACTTTGGGAGGGAAAACTGTCTGTATTGATGTCATGGTCATCCAAGGTCCCTTAGATTTTAATCTACTCCTTGGACGCGATTACGTCCATGCCATGAAGGCTGTAGTGTCCTCACTCTTTCGAGTGATGTATTTTCCCCATCATGGGAATATTGTGACTATCGATCAGCTTTCCTTTGTGACGCCCACTCATCGCATGACTCCTAGTCACCAGACTTCCCTAAATGTTCCACATGTTTTAGTGGTTTCTTCCCCCTAGGAGGGGGGACGTTGGAGCAAAGTTCTATTCTGGTGTCAAGCTCGTTAAAAAATGAAACCATCATCCCAAGCATAGTTTACTCTTGGTTTTAAGCTTGTGTAAAAATGAAACCAACCATCATTATGAGCATAGTTCCCTTTCTATGTCAAGCTCGTTAAAAAATGAAATAGATTCCCACGAGCATAGTTTATTCTTTGTTTCAAGCTCGTTAAAAAATGAAACCGACCCTCAAGCACAGTTTACCGTTGGTTTCGAGCTTGTGTAAAAACAAAACCAATCCCAAGCATAGTTTACGTTCGGTTTCAAGCTTGCGTAAAAATGAAATTACCTTCGAGCATAATTTCTTTCTGTTTTAAGCTCATTAAAAAATAAAAAGGACCCTTTCAAGCATTGTTATTATCTATTTCAAGCTTGTGTAAAAATGAAATAGATCTCCCTTCCATTTGTTCGAGTCTCTCGCTAGAGTTAGGATTTGAACCTTCATTTCATCTGCCTGGGTCACTTGATCCTGGTTCTCCCTACCTCCCCTGGTGAACACATTTGGATTAGTAGCCAGGATTTTTGGGTAAGGAAGAAGAGTAGTCAGACGAAATGAAGCTTGGGGGGCATGTTTAGCCTTTAGCAATCATGCTGGGGGCATTTACCAACCTCTGATCATCATGTTGGGAGGGAACCCATCAATGGGCCTTAACCATGAGCAGAGTTTACTTTTGGCTTCAAGCTCATTAAAAAATGAAACCAGTAGTCTGAGCAAAGTTCTACTCCTGTGTCAAGCTCGTTAAAAAATGAAACATATCCTTTCCCTTTGAGTCGAGTCTCCTCGTAGACTTAGTACCTGAACCTTCTTTTCACCCGCCTATACTTTAGGAGAATGAAAGGAAGCTTGGGGGCATGTCTTCAACCTCTGGAAGTTACGTTGAAGTCAACTCGATCGCCTCTCCACACCACATTGGAGCTAAGTCACTTACTTCCAGCAATCATG
The DNA here is from genome assembly GCA_027924585.1 of Larix kaempferi. Taxonomy (NCBI): domain Eukaryota; kingdom Viridiplantae; phylum Streptophyta; class Pinopsida; order Pinales; family Pinaceae; genus Larix; species Larix kaempferi. The sequence goes on along the minus strand of BSBM01000547.1, from coordinate 15,175,348 downwards.
CTGGGGGGCATGTACCAACCTTTGGATTTCATGACGGGAAGAAGTTCACCATTGGGAACATTTTCGAGCATACTTTCCTTTTTAGGTTTTGAGCTCATTAAACCATGAAAATTATTCCGAGCATAGTTCATTTTCTGTTACAAGCTCGTTAAAAAATGAAGCAGACATCATGAGCATTCTTCCAACCTATCTTCGAGCTCGTTAAAAACAGTAAGAAGGTGTTTGAGCTTACTTTTCACTTTTTTCGTGCTCTGGTTAAAACATGAAAAGTTGTTTGAGCTTACTTTTTCCTTTTTCGTGCTCTGGATCCAAACATGAAAAAGATTCCGAGTGCTTTTGATACCATTATCGTGCTCGTTAAACAAATTGGAGTAAAAAGGTGTGTCTAACGAGTATAGGTTTATCACTTTATCCGGCCTCGCTAGACTATTTACGGAAAAGGAACTGTGCCGAGTTTACTTTTCCTTTGTCGTACTCGGTCATCAACCATGACAAAGTTGTACATGGAGTCCATAGTTAAGCTCTTTTCAGACTCCCTAAAATTGAAAAGATTGCCAAGCGAAATTGATTCATTCACGCTTGTAAAAGGATTTGAATGATCGTCCCCCTAGTGATAGTTTACCCCTTTTTCGGACTAGGGGGCACTACTTACGAAAAAGGAATACTCCAGCCAATCATGACTGGAAGAGTCCTCTCCCGCGTTGTTTTACCCTTTTTCGGGCGATGAGGCTAACCTTACGAAAAAGGACCGTTGGAGTCTTCTTTAGTTCTTTTCAGACTCTCTAAACATGAAATGACAATCAAGTTTTCCTTCCTTGGACTCGTTAAAATTTGACATCGAAGGACCCACTTTGGGACGAACCCCTCCTTTCTCAGGTTCGAAAAACATGTGAGATTGGACTCATCTACGAGATGAGCTATATCGAGCATCTGTTATCCTCCTCAAGCTCGTTAAAAAACAAAGAGGTACTCGTCCATCATGTCGGGGGAAAATGGGAAAATGAGTCAAGTTTACCTTGTTGGCAGCTTGTGAGTCATCACCTTTGAACATGGCATGCATCCTCAGCTTGTCTATTTTGGGTAGTCAGTCTTGCTGATAGTGTCATCATTATGATCATGCGTCCTCATTATTGCTATGAGTTCACACTTTCTGTGGTTCTGTCTGTTCAAGTAATCCCTGCTGCCAAGCTCTGTTTCATGCCGTTATATGTTCAAAGGGTTATTACCTTGAGTCCACCTCCACTTCATGTCAAACCTTCCCTTTGTGTCAGTACATATTCTATTGTTTCATCGGTCCATACTATCTCTCGTTCTGATTTCGTGTCGATGATGTGGGAATCTTTATGGCCCACCTTCGATGAGTCTATTCCTGTCGACACCAAATCACTATCCAGGAATTAGGCTTAAGAGTCAACCACTAGTACCTTGGTACCTGCATGCCTCAATGGCAGGTTTCCTCGTATTCAACAGTAGGTTTTCATCAATGACCTCTGATTGAATGATCTCTCGGATGCTCGACATCAACTCCTTTATTCGCATTTCGTTGAGATGTACTATAGATACCTTGGGGATCATCGTCATCATTGGTGATTTCCCTCGCATTTGTTAACGGTTCACATCATTGACCGGTAATCAAATGGTTTCTACCATGTTCGACTTCAACACCTTGTAATCACATGGATAGATTTGTATCGTTTGTGATCGGGTAGAAGACCCTGGACACCCTTTTGTATTTTGATTACGTCCAGGTTGCAATGGAGATTTCCTCTGTATTGTCACACAGATCCACTTTTGTATTGGTCGTGGCTGTGTCATTACTGTCTCATGGATCTACGCTTGTTCATAGTAGCCATGATTTGTCTACAGTCTATATCATCTCAGTACTCATGGATCTGCAATGTATTGGTCGGCAGCCATGCTTTGAGTCGTTTGTTTCCAAGCATGGGAATGCCCGCCTCGGTGGTATATTTGACATTTTGTTTCTGTTTCAGCTCCTTGTTGCTCCCCTCGATGCTATCTCCGAACCATATTTGTAAAGTCTTTCGGCCATCAGTCTCTTCTGACCTCACACTTTAGGGGGCATCTGTTATACCTCAATATTACACATTACATATTAGTGTCGCATCCTTGCATTACCGACCTAAACGACAGTATCCCTTAAAGATCATCTGAACATCCAGAGTGAAAACCATTGACTGAATACTGAAAGCAAAACCTTTTTTTGCCATCTTCCAGCCCAACTTAGCCCTGCTTGTGAGCACTTCCGCTCCTTGCACATCTACAAGGGCGCGGTAGTTAGCACTACCGCGCGTTGCTCCTTCTCTGGGGCGCGGTACTACTGCGTTATGCTCAGTTATAGGGGCGCGGTAGTCTGAAATTAGCCTTTTTGCCTTGGATTTTGGGATTTCGACCTTCGAGGAGATTTTGTTGGGATTACTACCTTTGGTTCGATCCTAACTCCTTCTTTGTTTAGCTGGCCTGATCCACTAAACCCTCCATAGATCCACACTTCTCTCTTGTTGGTTAGCCTTCTCATGTGCTATAAGAGAGAAGCTTTCCATGAGCCAAAGAGAGGACTTTTGGGGCATCAAACCTATGATCTTGCAGCCTTGTGGAGATAGCTAGAGGAAGCACTTGGAGCTGGAGGATTAGCTTGGGCATCAAGCAACCTTTGTAAGCACTCTTCAAGTTGATAATAAAGATAACTTGTCTTGTTTTCCCAAATCATTTGTGTTAATTTTGTTTTAATGATATGATTTGTATCTTTCATAGATTTAGATCCTAACTCATGTTTCAGGTTGCTAGAGAATAGTGCATTCTTGTGTCTTGGTTCCATTTTGACAGGTTCACTTGTGAGGGCTTGGAGCTTGGAGCAAATACCAAAAACGAGCGTTTGGATAGAAGGTCAGTCAAACTTCTTCTACCCTTTCTAGCATTTTAATCTTGAGATGTTTGTTAGATCTAGGGATTCAAGGTAGCATTTGTTTCCTTTTTGTCTTAGTATAGAGTCAGTACATCCTGCTTTATCCTAAGAGAGTTTCTACCTATCCGTAGGGAGAAATTTCTACAACACACCCATCTCCAAAGTTCCTTATAGAATGAGCACACCAGAATTGGTAGAGTTGAAGATGCAGTTGCAGGAACTAATGGACAAAGAGTATGTCAGACTGAGTGTATCCCCATAGGGTGCACCGATGTTGTTTGTTAAGAAGAAGGATGGAACATTGAGGCTATGTATTGATTACAGGCAGCTCAATAAGATGACAGTTAAGAACAAGTATCCCCTACCAAGGATTGATGACATGTTTGATTAGATGAAGGAAGCTAGCATGTTTTCCAAGATTGACTTGAGGTCTGGATACCATAAAGTGAGGATAAAGGATGAATACATTCATAATACAGCCCTCAGGACTAGGTATGGTCATTATGAATTTACAGTAGTACCATTTGGTCTTAGAAATGCACCTGGTACATTCATGTGTCTCATGAATAGTGTCTTCAACAAATATTTGGATAAGTTTCTGATTGTGTTCCTGGATGACATTATTGTGTATTCAAAGAATGAAGAAGAGCATAGTGAGCATTTGAATATGGTATTGCAAGTTCTTAAAGAGCACCAGCTGTGTGCCAAGCTGAGTAAATGTAACTTTTATCAAGAGAAGGTACAGTATTTGGGACATCTCATATCAGCAGAAGGTATAGCTGTAGATCCAAGGAAGACTGAGGCCATCATGGATTGGTCCACTCCAAGGAATGCAGTAGATGTTAGATAGTTTATGGGCCTTGCTGGTTACTACAGAAGGTTCATTGAGGGATTCTCCAAGATAACCCATCCGATTTCTTCTTTGCAGAGGAAGAACATCAAGTTTGTATGGTCTGAAAAGTGTGAGAGAAGCTTTCAGCAGTTAAAGGAGCTACTTACTAGTGCACCTATGTTAAAGATTGCAGATCCAAGTAAATAGTTTTTGGTATGCACTGATGCTTGCATTGAGGGGCTCGGTGGAGTGCTAATGCAAGAAGGTTCTATAATTTGTTATGATTCAAGGAAGCTGAAGGAGCATGAAAGGAACTATGCCACCATGACTTAGAGCTAGCATCCATCATTCACTCTCTCAAGAAATGGTGGCATTATCTTTTGGGAAGAAGAATTGAGCTCAACACTGATCATATGAGTTTAAAGTACTTGTTTGACTAGCCAAATCTGAATGCAAGGAAAACTAGATGGATGGGGTTTCTTTGTGAGTTTGATTTGGAAACTAAGCATGTCAAAGGAATAGAAAATAGGGTTGCTGATGCACTCAGCAGGAGATTCGATATTGCAGCAATAAGTAGATGTGAATCAGACTTGAAAGCAAGAATTTTAGAGGCTCAAGATAGTGATGAAGTCTATCTCTAGATTAAAGAGAAATTGCAGCAGAAGCTTATAGAGGAGAAGTATGCAAGATATCAGCTGGGTGAGGATGATGTTCTCATTTATGAGAACACCAGACCGTACATTCTAGATAGTGCATATTTGAAGAAGCTGGTGATGGATGAGATACATCAGAAGCCATACTCAGGGCACCCAGGATATCATAAGACTATAACAACAGCAAGGAAGCAGTACTTTTGGCATGGTATGAAGAAATACATAGCGGAGTACATTGCCAGAAGCCATAAGTTCCAATGGGTAAAGGCAGAGCACCAACATCCAACAGGATTGTTGCAGCCCTTACCCATTCTAGAGTGGAAGTGGGAAGTGATTTCTATGGATTTCATAACAAGACTGCCTATGACAGTGAAGAAGCCTGATTGAATCATGGTTGTTGCGGAAAAGCTATCAAAGGTAGCTCATTTCATTCCAGTCAAGTCCACACACAAGGATAATGATATTGTAGATATCTTCATGAGGGAGATATTCAGGTTGCATGGATTTCCCAAGGAAATAGTTTCTGATCGTGACACAAAGTTCACATCCAATTTTTGGAAAGGTTTGTTCCAAGAGTTAGGAACTCAGTTGAAGTTTAGCACAACCTATCATCCTCAGACAGATGGTCAGACTGAGAGAGTGAATCAAATCCTTGAAGATATGTTAAGGATGTATGTGATGGATAAGCCATCTAAGTGGGAAGACTATTTACACTTAGTGGAATTTGCATACAACAACAGGCATCAAGCATCATTGAAGATGAGTCCTTTTGAATTGTTGTTGTTGATGTATATGTAACTTCAGAATGTATTTCACATATGTATATTGTACTCCTATAGAGATGGTATTATTCTTCTATATGGAAGCGTTTGTATTCCTATAGAGATGTTATTATTCCTCTATATGGAAGTGTCCTCATTTATATTGTAAGTGTCGTAACTTATACTTGATGGGTTATTAGACCACCTTGTTGGAGTTGGCCCTGCATAAGTCATGTGGGTCGAAGGGTTATTAGACCACCCTATTGGGGGTCGGCCATGTCGGTCAAAGGGTTATTAGACCACCCTATTGGGTGTCGTCCCAGTCAACATTATGTTATGTGGTTAAGTTAAGGCCGACCTAGTAAAGGTTATTAGGCAAGTCAAGTCAAGTATAAATAGAGTGCGGGAGGCACTCTATTTCTGTTGATGTATATGTAACTTCGGAATGTATTTCACATATATGTATATTGTATTCCTATAGAGATGGTATTATTCCTCTATAAGGAAGTGTCATCATTTACATTGTAAGTGTCGTAACTTATACTTGATGGGTTATTAGACCACCTTGTTTGGGGTTGGCCCTGTATAAGTCATGTGGGTCAAAGGGTTATTAGACCACCCTATTGGGGGTCGACCCACTCAGCATTATGTTATGTGGTTAAGTTTGAGCCTACATGAGTTAGGTAAAAAGGCAAGTCAAGTCAAGTATAAATAGAGTGCGGGAGGCACTCTATTTGCTCACTCACTTCTCACACATGCACTCAAGGAGGAGTGGCGCACTTATGGAGGAGGAGGATCTGATGCTAGGTTATGGCTATCTCTCTTGGTTGGTTGTATCATTGCTCTATCTATCTCTGAGGAAGTTATTGGGGTTTTTCACCTTTATGGTTTTCCCCAAGTAAATCTTTGTGTCTCTTGTGTGCTTGCATTATTGTCTCCATGATTGATATGCTGTACATGTTGTTCTCTCAGTTAAGATCCTAGATCAGATTGAAGTAAATTCTGAAAATTTAACAATTTCATCATTCTATTATCTCTCACACTCTTGGGAGAGTGGCGCACTTGTGGAGGAGGAGAAGCTACTGCTAGGAGATGTCTATCTCTTATGCTTGGGTTGTATCATTGCTCTATCTATCTCTGAGGAAGTTATTGGGGTTTTTCACCTTTATGGTTTTCCCCAAGTAAACTCTGTGTCTCTTGTGTGCTTGCATTATTGTGTTCATGATCGATATGCTGTACATGTAGTTCTCTCATTTAATATCCTAGATCAGATTGAAGTAAATTATAAAAAATTAACATTGTATTAGAGCTATCCTGAAAGAAGGCATGGTAGGGCATGTATGACACTTGTTGCACTTACGATGCTAGGGCTTGATATAGAAAAAACCAGTCATCGTAGCACTTTCGCTATAAATAAATTTTGGCAAGGTTTCAGGGTATGAAAATAGTACAGGGAGAATCTAAGATCTCCGTGTACCTTATGTCCAAAGGAAAACCTCTAATTCGTTGTACTTTGTGATTTATGATTTGTACAATATAGGGTTTCTGCCTCTTCCAGATCCCAGTAAAAAACAAGTGACCTTGGAAAAAAGGTCATAGCTTGGGCTAGGAAGCTCCAAATGATATTTCGTAAAACGTGATAGGTAGTGCACAGACTGAAATTTCTCAGGTAACTTTTTCAGAGGCCGAAACAGAACCAGTGACACGTGGAACACCATACAAGTTTGCTATCATGTTTTATCCCATAAACAGGTCACGTTGCGACACTTGGCATAACTCTATCTCAGAGAATCCATTTGAGGTCAAACCTGTGGGGTTGGAAAGATGATAGGTCGGGATATCACAGGAAAATTTTTAATACCCTGTGGATCGAAAAGTTCAGAGTAACAACAGAAACAATCAAGTACATATTTCTATCAAAACAAAATTATTTTTAAGCATCTTCATTCATGGCTTCCGGAATTTAGGGTTTCGAAGAAAGTTGGAATTTTTGTAATTGGAGACTACGGCTGAATGCTTCTCATCAAAATTGAAATTTAGAGACCAAGATCAGAATTTTTGGTTGGGAAGAAGGCTGGGCTTGATCAGACCCTAGTTCGGGACTTTGATCGGAAAAGTGGAAAATTAGGGCTTCTGCAAAAATGGAAATTTTTGAAATCTGTGACCACGGCTGGAAACTCCACAGAAAATTAGAAGCTTAGAGATTTGGATCGAACCTTTTTATTGGGAAGAAGGGTGGGATTTATCAAACCCTAGTTTGGGGTCATGTTCAGTGAATCCAGAAGTTTCAAAGGCAAATTTGAGGGGTGAAACTTTGTAGTTTTCAAATTATGAGTATACCAGCTTGATCAGCTCATCAAGGCACATATTTCTATCCTTTCGAAAGTTTGAAATTCAAAGTTTGAATTTTTAGGGTTTCTTTGACAAACCCTAATCTAGCTCTAGATCCAGTTCCTGCAAATCAAGTGGATTGGGTTAATCCTAGAAGAGAATGGATTGATCACTTGCATAAGTGAAGAAGTTCCTGTTTCAAAGGGAGATGAGGCTAAGAAGATTACAAGCAATCTTGACAGGTATGTTTCGAGATTTGTTCATGATTAAGTTTATGGTATGTTTGTCTTCATGTTATTACAATTAGTACAATCTTTATTAAATTTAGACTTGTCGTATCACCTTAATAAAATTATGAATGCATGATAGAAGATATTCATTGATTAGGGTGTTGACACTTATGATTGTACTAATGCATTATGGTGTTGTATGAGGTTTATGTTGTCTGCTAACATGAAAAGTACACCAAGAAAGACAAATCATGTTCTAGTTCAAGAACATATGATCATGATGACATGAGGACAAAGATTCATCCATTGTCATGAATCACTTCGAAGATCTATTTGCGAGGTATGTATAAATTGGTTCTATAATGGTTAACCTATGAGATATGCAGGTTACTAGCACAAGTCATTGAAGAGAACAAGAAGACATCATGTGGCTATGTTAGACATAACTAGCTAACATACCAATCGAGGTATGCTTTTCCTATATCCAGTTAGAATCCTACCTTGTGTTAGGATCCCTTCTATAAGTATACTTGGTATGATTAGTTATGTTTATTCATAAAGTTAGAAATGTAAGTAATCAAGGGTTTATGCATTTTATGTCTCTTATCTTGATTGATGATTTAACTAACCAGAAGAGTCCTATGATCAAATAAGAATATGCATGAGTAAAAGAAGACTTCCCTAAAACCTTGAATACTAATGTTTATTATCTATGTTTGAAATGATCATGACTATACATGTTTAAGATTATTGTGTTTTGATAGTATTAAGATTATACTAATGAATGTGTGATTATGTATGAGACCTTGAGGATAACACAATGATGATACTAATAAGCATGCATAGTGATGGATATAAGTTCAAGCTAAGGTAATCCATGAAGCAAAGATCAAGAGGGAGCACACTCCAGTTGTTCCTACAAGGAAGCAAAGATCAAGAGGGAGCACACTCCAGTTGTTTCCTACAAGGAAGCAAAGATCAAGAAGGAGCACACTTCGGTAGTTTCTGCAAGGATGCAGATATTCAGAGGGAGTTGACCACTTCTCACAATCCACATCAGAATGGAGTTGCAGAAAAGAAGCAAAGACTGAGAGGGAGTCAACCCAACAAACAAACAAAGATAAGTATTTGAATTATCATTCCTTGCATATTTTATTGTTTAAATAATACTGCTCAATAATGTATATACTCATATTCCTAGAATTAGGTTGTGTTGCAATATACTACTAATATACATGGGTAAGTGGCCTATGGCACTGTACAACATTCCATTGCTACTTATCTAGAATGAAACCTCTTTGCTGACATGTTGGGAGTTGTGCACACTCTTAACAATGTTCTAGTAGAGATTGGAAGGCATCTAGAAAGTTACGGGATATGGATAAATGTTGTGTTGAAGCATTGGCTAAGATAATTGCATGACTGTATGACATATTTCTTTATGTGTAAGAATTTGTTCTTAAAACTATGAGATGTTTTCTAATCATGCAATTTAACTTGTTGTGTAGGAAAGATCGTATACCATCACCTACAAACGAAGGACTACAACATTTGTTCAGCAACAAAGTTATCTATTGAAAATATTGAAGATATTGAAGTTCCCAGGATCTGGAAAGAATGCCATGATCAAGGAGTACCAATCGATCATGAAAATGTTTGGGATGCAGTCCCAAGACCTGAAGGGGAGTCTGTAGTGACTTCCAAGAGGATATACAAGATCAAGCATGCTGCAGGTGGTAGCATAGAGAATTTTTCTCATGTAGCCAGATACACTTCCATTAGATCCGTACTTGCTCTGGCTACAGTGATGAAATGGAAGATACACCAAATGGATTTCAAGGCAGCTTTCTTGAATGGTGTAGTTGAAGAAGAAGTGTATGAGGAGCAGCCGCTTGGTTCTGAGACACATGACATGGAGTCATATACATATAGAACTTGGTATGGTAGGATAGACAACTTTCTATCCAGTTTGGCCTTTACCAAGAGTAAAGTGGATTCCAACCTTTACTACAAGGTTGAGAAAGGAAATCCAGTGATACTACTTTTGTATATGGATGACCTGTTTATTATAGGTGAAGATACATTGATTGCCGACACGCAACGGAAGCTTGCTGCCAAGTTCGAGATGAAGAACTTGTGAATGATGCACTATTTTCTAGGTATGGAGGTGTGGCAGAGTGCACATGGAATCTTCCTTGGACAAGGGAAGTATGTAGTAGAGATCCTGAAGAGGTTTGGGATGATGGACTGCAAGGCCATGGCCACACCTATGGCATCAAACCTGAAGCTTCTGTGTGATGCTTCATCTAAGCCGGTTGATATCACTATGTATTGTCAGATGATTGGGTCCTTGATGTACCTAACAAACATGGGGCCAGATATTTGCTTTGCGGTGAACACATTGAGCTAGTTCCGGACGGATCTGAGGAGTGTTCACCTGGTTTCTGTAAAGCATATTCTGAGGTACCTGAAGGGTACAGTTGATTATGGGCTCAAGTATGATATGAATCAGAAGTTTAACCTATAGGGTTATGTTGATTCAGATTAGGCAGGTAGTGCTGCAGATAGGAAGAGCACTTTTGGGTGCTGCTTCAGTATGGGATTAGGTGTGATCTCTTGGTTTAGCAAGAAGTAGTCCTGCGTAGCACTGAGTATAGTCGAAGCAGAGTATGTTGCGACGGATGAGCAGGTTGCAGTTGTATTGACCAAGCCATTGGCTAGAGTTGAGTTTGAGTACTTCAGAGAGAGGCTTGGTGCACTTCAGATCAAGGTTCCTTCCAAAGGGAAGTGATGAGTCTGGAAGATGCTGATGCACATGAGCTTTTCTGACATGGTTGATGTGTTATCCCATGGTCGTGATGTAATTGCTAAGCCATTCTCACATGGTGGTAGATGTGTTCTCCCATGGTGAAGATGTAAGGGCTGAAGCCATTTTTCACATGGTGGTAGATGTGTTCTCCCATGGTGAAAAATTAAGAGATGGAGCCTTCCCCTAATGGTGGTAGATGTGTTCTCCCATGTTGATGGTGTAAGTGCCGGATGATGTGCATCTAGGCTATGCTTCGTGGATGATGAGATGATCTGAAGAGGACGGTGCTATGATGATCAGGAGGATCATGGATGATGAGCATCAGGACGATGCTCCAGTTACTGCTCTGTATATGTATATGCATCATGTTGGTTGCTTGTTATGATCAGTTGGATCATTTATGTATGTATGCATCATGTTGGATGCTGGATATGATCAGTTGGATCATTTGTATGTATTTGTATATGCATCATGTTGGATGCTTGGACCATGTATCGGTGTATGTATCAGGTGGATACGTTGTATGATCAGGTAGATCATGTATGATGATATGCATCAAGTAGATACTTGGTATGCATCAGGTAGATGGATTGTATGATCAGGATGGTCATGGATGACAAGCTTTAGGATGTTGCTCCAGATGACATCCATCAAGATGATGCAGTGATGATGATCAGGATGATCATGTGTACGTCAGGATGATGCATGGTGAGTATCAGGATGATACTTTATGTCCGTGGAACAGGTTGTGCAGATGAGCATGTCTGGGAGATCCTATAGGTCGGAGTTGTGTACCCGTAACAGCCTGGGATGCTCTTTCGAGACATTGCTCTGGGAGGACATATAATTTGTTCCCTGGGAGATCCTTTGGGTTGGAGTTGTGTACCCGTAACATCCTAGGATGCTCTTTCAAGGTTTTGTCCTATGGCATATAATAACGCCTTGAGAGATCCTTCAGGTCAAATTTGTGTACCCGTAACATCTTGGGATGCTCTTTCGAGGTTTTTCCATGACCACATGTAATTTGTGCCCTGGGAGATCCTACAGGTCGGAGTTGTGTACCCGTAACATCATGGGATGCTCTTGCGAGGTTTTTTGGTGACCACATGTAATTTATGCCCTGGGAGATCCTACAGGTCGAAGTTGTGTACCCGTAACATCCTGGGATGCTCTTGCGATGTTTTGTGGTGACCACATGTAATTTGTGCGTTGGGAGATCCTACAGGTCGGAGTTGTGTACCCGTAACATCCTGGGATGCTCTTTCGAGGTTTTGTGGTGGGGTCACATGTAATAGCGCCCTGGGAGATCCTGCAGGTTGGAGTTGTGTACCCGTAACATCCTGGGATGCTCTTTAGAGGTTTTGTGATGCACATAATAAGTCCTGAGGATTCCACAGTATGGCCAGTGATGATGAAGACCTGCAGGTGGTGGGCCTACATCCAGTATGAAAAAGGACTGGCTCTGTAGAACTTCCTATGACGAGTAGATTCAGAGATTGATTGAGATAGCAGCAGCAGTGACGATGATGATGACTCGATGATGATTATCCAGTGACGATGATCCAGAGAAGAAGACCTGTGTCGAGAAATACCTTCCTAGTTAAGAGGGAGTGTTGATGTATATGTAACTTCAGAATGTATTTCACATATGTATATTGTACTCCTATAGAGATGGTATTATTCCTCTATACGGAAGTGTTTGTATTCCTATAGAGATGTTATTATTCCTCTATACGGAAGTGTCGTCATTTATATTGTAAGTGTCGTAACTTATACTTGATGGGTTATTAGACCACCTTGTTGGTGTTGGCCCTGCATAAGTCATGTGGGTTGAAGGGTTATTAGACCACCTTATTGGGGGTCGGCCATGTGGGTCAAAGGGTTATTAGACCACTGTATTGGGTGTCGGCCTAGTAAGCATTATGTTATGTGGTTAAGTTAAGGCTGAACTAGTAAAGGTTATTAGGCAAGTCAAGTAAAGTATAAATAGAGTGCGGGAGGCACTCTATTTCATCATTCTATTATATCTCACACTCTCGGGAGAGTGGCGCACTTGTGGAGGAGGAGAAGCCGCTGCTAGGAGATGTCTATCTCTTATGCTTGGGTTGTATCATTGCTCTATCTATCTCTGAGAAAGTTATTGGGGTTTTTCACCTTTATGGTTTTCCCCAAGTAAACTCTGTGTCTCTTGTGTGCTTGCATTATTGTGTTCATGATTGATATGATGTACATGTTGTTCTCTCAGTTAAGATCCTAGATCAGATTGAAGTAAATTCTGAAAAATTAACAGTTGTATGGAAGAGGATGTAGAACTCCAGTGAGCTGGGATAGCCCAGTGAACAAAGTTGTGCTTGGTCTAGAGATGGTTGAGGAGATGGAGCAGGAAGTTATTAAGATCAGGAAGAATTTGAAGGCATCGCAGGATAGTCAAAAGATTTATGCAGATCTAAAACGAGTGCATAAGGAATTTCAGATTGCGGATCATGTCTACTTGAGAGTGAGACCCGGGAAGAGTTCCATGAAATTGGGAAGTTGTGCCAAGTTGGCACCCAGATATTGTGGGCCATTTGAAATCCTTGATAGGATAGGGCCAGTTGCATATAGGATTACATTGCCTGCTAACATGAAAGATCATAATGTTTTCCATGTTTCTTTGCTTAAGAAATATGTACATGATCCTAATCATATCATTGATTGGCATGTGATACAGGTGGAACCAGAGGGAGAGTTTCAGGTGGAGCCTACATGCATCCTCGACAAGAAAGTTACCTTGCTCTAGAACTGGGACATAGGGTAGGTAAAGGTGCAATGGAGGAAGCTTATCCCAGAGGAGGCCACGTGGAAGCTGGAGGATGCCATGAAAGAGGCATTTCCATTTTTGTTCAGTTTTGAGAACATCGAGGACGGTGTTATTATAAGGGGGAGGGAGTTGTAATACCCCATTTTTCCCTTGATGTGTATTTGGCTTTGATGTAAATACTGTGTATGTACAGTATGTGTATTTTCTCTAGTCTGGAGCTCAAGTCCAAGGCCCCAATAGTGGATGTTTAAGTTTATTGCTTAGGCAAGTACTTGTACAGCTTGATCATTCATGGGATGCTAAGACATGAAGGAATGTAAATGATGTAATTATTATTGAATGAATAAAATAACCAAGAAGCTGGCTAAGGAGGCAACAAATGAGAAAGGGCCATGCGTATGCACTATGGATAGGTGAGGGGGTTTGGGATTGGTTTCCCATGTTGCCACATGTCTGACTGAGAACCTATTCGAACTCCCTGCTGGCATTAATGCAACTGCAGTGGGTGGTTGAGAACCTTGATGGGAACTCGCTAAACCTGTTTGACTACCCGGGAGGGGATTGATTCTTTCATTATTGACAGACATACATACACTCCTCGCTATTCACTCACTCATGCGCTCACTTTCCCAGCACACACTTTCCATTTCACGCGCCATCGACCCTCGTAGAGAATTCATTCCTGTATTTCCTATATGCACGCAAACCAATCCGGGAAGAGGGAAATATGAAATGAATTTTATTTCCCGTGTGGAGGAAAATCTGAAGAGTGGATGTAACATCCCCTCCTATCATACTAGCATGATAGAGAGGATCGTGATGCTAAAACCGGGCATCTAGCCCCATGAACTTTTAACTAAGCATTCAGATAATGTAAAAGGCATATGGAATGCATGATTATAAGAAAAACACAGCGGGAATAATATCAACAACACATCCATCATATATTCAAGATATTCATCAAATATTAATTGCAAAGTTAACACAAGAGAATACTTATCTTAACACCGTAGTCCCAAGCAACTAGCTATGCATCTGCAACGTTCCACCCAACCATAGGCCAGTTGTGCTTATCAACCTCTTGATACAACTGCCACCTCTGAGCTGGGCATGATTTCTACGGGGAACCAGGGAATAACAGACTCACACATAGCCAAATATACACCAAGATGAGCCAAGCCAATCTACAATTGGGTTTATCAAGCTGCTAGGAAATGGAAAGGAAGAATTGCTAAGCTAGTGAGCTCAACCACAGAGCTATGGATACCTCTACAAGATCTATCTAGCTTAGCACCCACAATACCTACACGCCCAGCACAAGGAAGTATTCTTTTCACTGCTGTACAGTCCCTCAAGCCATACCTTTCCCATCCAGTGCTCTCAGGGTGTGCATAGAAGAGTAGCAAGCCCTCTTGATCTTCTTGAGAGGTTACTCCCTCCACTAGGTTTATCAAGCCAATTCTGTCCACTACCACTCCAAGTTTCCTGCTCACAGGTTCAAATCAAAACAGGGATGCACATAACAGCAAAAGTATAAGTGTTGGGCATGATCAAAACGTTTTTATAGTGAGATGCCCAAAGATGGGGTTTTCTACCAATTCAGAAAAACGTGGGAAGCCCAAAACGAAATGGCAAATGGGGAACAACCCTAGAGAGCAGAAATCATTTTCAGAAAAAACGTCCATGGGCATTTTGGGGCAAAAACGACCTCCATCACAGTCCCAAATCATGGCCCCTTCTCTCCCAGCTACTGTATAATGCAAAAATGACTCCTAGGCATGGAATATGCAGGAAAAATGGTGAAAAACGTGATGGGTAAAAACCCAGTAGTTCAGACTGCACGAGGGAGGAAAGACTATATGTTCCGAATGGCTTTGGGCACCATTTCGTGGGTGTTTTCTTGCCCAAGAAGCAAAAAATACGAATTTCCAGGTTGATGGCTTGCCCATGCATAAAATTGGCTGCCATACCTCTTCATTCCCAAGGCATTAACTGCCTCAACCAACTCTTGGAAGAATTAAATGATTGGGTGCATAACCCAAAATGGGTAGTTGGTGGTTTATGGGTTTTCTCATTGACACATGGATTAACACCATTGGCTCAAGGGTTTGAATAATTTCCCTCCCTATTCCTTGTAGAATCATGCACCATCTCTTTGTTGCATTGCATGGCTAGTTGTGGGTATTTTCATTAAAATTCGTATTTACATGATGTCTTATTTACATTGTGCCTATCTAGCACAAGAACCATAGGCATCTATTTCTTTAATTGCCGATACATAAAACGCTAAATCAATGGTGGGGCCTTGGCCTTGAGCTCCTCACCATGATTAAATAACAATATTTACATCATTTACGATTTAATACAAAGGGGGTCAAAATGGGGACATTACAGTGGATAACCGTAACCACCCTGTGTGCAAACACCAAGCTAGGGGAACATAGTGGTATTGATAGAAGATATTGCAAAATGGCATTGTTAGAGTGGTCGTGAGGAAACCCCAAGACTGGTAACGAATCAGTTGTTGAACTTTGGGGAAAATATTTGGGTTTCTTGATAAACCCAGTGAAGGCTATAGTCTCAATGAACTAGTGACTGGACCTTTCTATGCCCATCCTGGAATAGCACTAGAAGGGAATACCGTGAGAAATTGCACAACAGTGATAGGATCTTCCTTGTGTTGGATATGGTAGGTATTGTGGGTGCCAGGTCAACTAAGTGCTGAGATTCCTGTAGCTCTTTGGTTGAGCTCACTGTCTTAGCAATGCCTTTCTTGTTGCCCCCGATTGCTTAATAAACCCCTGTAGGTTGGCTTAGCATGGGTAGGTGCCCTAGAATGCTTGATAAACCCATCTGCAGACCAGTTTAGCCTGAGAATGGAGTCTTGACTGTGAGATAACCTGTTAACCCACCTTAGTGGATACACTACCCAGCTCGGGGGTGATCTCTTAGCTGAAATATTATAGGTTGGATAGAGATCTAAGGTTGGGTGGAATGTTTCTCTCACTTAGCCAGTTGCTTCAGAACTAAAAGCTAAGTATTATGTTATATGGTGATGTTGTTTATTGTGATGGAATGGTTGTTCATGTCCCTTTTGTAATTATGAATACTTGTTAAATGAATTGATTGACATGCAGTCATGTATAGGCTTGAGTAAGAGGCTGAGTTCACTGTTGTATGTACATCTTATATTGCATGCGTTTAATGCCTTGTAGTTCTTGCATATGATAGATGTGTTGATTAAATTTGTTATTGCATCCAACATGTTATAATGAATGATAGCGTTTCATTGTTTGTGATGAATGTTTATGCATAACTAACCTATGAAGGACATTTTTATTTACACCTGACTCTTGAGAAGGAATAGATCCTTGGAGGTGGTTTTAGGGAGCCACAATAAGTCATATGGAATGGAAGATCTTAGCAGGTTGAAGGTTTGAAGTGTCTAATTGGAGTTATAGGCCTAACTTTAGGGAAGGAAATGAGAAGGTTAGATGCCTCACTTGATCAAGGGGATTCTACCGTTGGATAGATTTCTCCAAGGTCTTTCCAATGGTACCAACCTTGCCCCATTTGGATTCTGGAGGAAGGAGTTATGCCCCTTAGAAGAAATGCAAAAAGTGAGTTTAGGGGCCATTCCATGAGAATAACTCCAAGCTCTAGAAGGGGTTCTGTGGGTAGAAGGCACATGACACCCTCTCCTAATTTTTCTTCTAGAAGGTCAACCAATTCTGAGGGTTCTCAAGGGAGCCCAAGATGCAATGCCAGCAAGGCTAAAGGCAGAAAGAAGCACAGAGGTATTCCACAGGGTGAATTTAGGAAGGAGAGACCTCCTACTTTTGATGGTGAAAGTAAAGAAGGTCAAGAAGCAGAGGCATGGCTTCTTGGGATGAAGAAGTACTTCAGAATGCATGAGTATTCATAGAATGAAAAGGCTAAGGTTGTTATCTACAACCTTAGAGGAAGAGCCTCTATCTGGTGGGATCACCTCATGCAGGTGAAAGGAATTAGTGAAAGGAGTGTCGGCTAGGGTAGATTCCAAAGATACTTTTAGGAGAAGTACCTATCAGCTAGGTATTATGATAGCAGAAGAAAATATTTCAATGAACTCAAGCTTGGACAGAACACTATGGATGAGCATGTCCACAAGTTTATGGAGTTGTTGAGGTATGTGGACTACATCAAGGATGAAAGAGTGAAGATTCAATGCTTCCTTGGTAGTCTACCAAAGAGCTACAGAGATAGGATAGATTTTGTGAATCCACTAAGCTTGGATGAAGCTATCAGGATGGCAGAGCATTGCTATGAGTAGAATAAAGGTAAAGCAGGAGCACATCCAACATGGAAGGGTAAGCTCAAGGGAATGTTTGATCAAAAGAAAGGTGAGTCTAAAATACAATTAAGGTATCAGCCTAGGAGATTTCCACAGGGTCAACAAGCAAGAAGAGAATTCAAGCCAACAGTGGACAAGAAAATAATGGGGCCACTTCAGTGTTGGGGTTGTGGGGAGAACCACAGGCTCAGAGATTGCCCAAATACAAAAAAGAACCCCGGGGTATTGCATAATGTTAGAGGAGTAGATATAGTAGGGGATATGGCAAGATCCATGCCTAGAATTTATGCAGCACTGGATGATCACTAGGCAAACCATTAGTCAACAGTGGTGGAGGTTGTAGGTAAGATTGCTGAGCAGCCTATTTCTATTTTGATTGATCCAGGGTCTACTCATAGTTATGTATCTCCTAGGATAGTTTCAAGTTGTTCTCTTGGTAAAGTGAATCATGGAAAGGCTTGGCTAGTTTAGTTGGCCACCGGTACCAAGAGAAAGGTCAGTGAAGTAGTGAAGGAGTGTCCTATAGAATTGAATGGACTCCTCACACATGCAGAATTGAATGTCTTACCATTGTGATCATATGATTCCTTGATTGGCATGGACTGGTTGGAGAGGCATAGAGCCAAGTTGGACTGTTATGAGAAAGAATTGGAATGCTTTGTTGATGAAGGCCAAGCAAGGTTAGTTAAAGGGATTCCAAAGCATGTTTCAGTGAGGCAGATTTCAGCTCTGCAGTTAAGGAAGTTTTATAAAAAGGATTTCCAGTTATATGCTGTACACATATCAGGTTCAACAGAAGATAAGGGACCCGGGATAGAAGACTTCCAGATATTGCAGGAGTTCCAGGATGTGTTTCTGGATGAGGTTCCAGGATTTCCACCCAAGAGGGATATTGACTTTTCCATTAATCTTGTTCTAGGAGAAACATCCATCTCCAAAGTTCCTTACAGAATGAGCACACGAGAATTGGTAGAGTTGAAGATATAGTTGTAGGAACTAATGGACAAAGAGTATGTCAGACCGAGTGTATCCCCATGGGGTGCACCAGTGTTGTTTGTTAAGAAGAAGGATGGAACATTGAGGCTATGTATTGATTACAGGCAGCTCAATAAGATGACAGTTAAGAACAAGTATCCCCTACCAAGGATTGATGACTTGTTCATTCAGATGAAGGAAGCTAGAGTGTTTTCCAAGATTGACTTGAGGTCTGGATACCATAAAGTGAGGATAAAGGATGAATACATTCATAAGATAGCCCTCAGGACTAGGTATGGTCATTATAAATTTACAGTAGTACCATTTGGTCTTAGAAATGCACCTGGTACATTCATGTGTCTCATGAATAGTGTATTCAACAAATATTTGGATAAGTTTGTGATTGTGTTCCTGGATGACATTATTGTGTATTCAAAGAATGAAGAAGAGCAGGGTGAGCATTTGGAGATGGTATTGCAAGTTCTTAAAGAGCACCAACTGTATGCCAAGTTGAGTAATTGTAAATTCTATCAAGAGAAGGTACAGTATTTGGGACATATCATATCAGCAGAAGGTATAGCTATAGATCCAAAGAAGACTGAGGCCATCATGGATTGGTCCACTCCAAGGAATGCAGCAGATGTTAGATCTTTTATGGGCCTTGTTGGTTACTATAGAAGGTTCATTGAGGGATTCTCCAAGATAACCCATCTGATTACTTCATTGCAGAGGAAGAACATCAAGTTTGTATGGTCTGAAAAGTGTGAGAGAAGCTTTCAGCAGTTAAAGGAGCTACTTACTAGTGCACCTGTGTTAAAGATTGCAGATCCAAGTAAAGAGTTTGTGGTATGCACTGATGCTTGCATTGAGGGGCTCAGTGGAGTGCTAATGCAAGAAGGTTCTGTAATTTGTTATGCGTCAAGGAAGCTAAAGGAGCATGAAAGGAACTATGCCACCATGACATAGAGCTAGCATCCATCATTCACTCTCTCAAGAAATGGAGGCACTATCTTTTGGGAAGAAGATTTGATCTCAATATTGATCATATGAGTTTAAAGTACTTGTTTGACCAGCCAAATCTGAATGCAAGGAAAACTAGATGGATGGGGTTTCTTTGTGAGTTTGATTTGGAAATTAAGCATGTCAAAGGAATAGAAAATAGGGTTGCTGATGCACTCAGCAGGAGATTCCATATTGCAGCAATAAGTAGATGTGAATCAGACTTGAAAGCAAGAATTTTAGAGGCTCAAGATAGTGATGAAGTCTATCTCCAGATTAAAGACAAATTGCAGCAGAATCTTATAGAGGAGAAGTATGCAAGATATCAGCTGGGTGAGGATGATGTTCTCATTTATGAGAACACCAGACTATACATTCTAGATAGTGCAGATTTGAAGAAGCTGGTGATGGATGAGATACATCAGAAGCCATACTCAGGGCACCCAGGATATCAAAAGACTATAACAACAGCAAGGAAGCAGTACTTTTGGCATGGTATGAAGAAAGACATAGCTGAGTACATTTTTAGATGTCAGAAGTGCCAACAGGTCAAGGCAGAGCACCAACATCCAGCCGGATTGTTGTAGCCCTTACCCATTCCAGAGTGGAAGTGTGAAGTGATTTCTATGGATTTCATAACAGGACTGCCTATGACAGTGAAGAAGAATGATTCAATCATGGTTGTGGTGGACAAGCTATCAAAGGTAGCTCATTTCATTCCAGTCAAGTCCACACACAAGGCTAATGATATTGCAGATATCTTCATGAGGGAGATATTTTGGTTGCATGGATTGCCCAAGGCAATAGTTTCTGATAGTGACACAATTTCACATCCAATTTTTGGAAAGGTTTGTTCCAAGAGTTAGGAACTCAGTTAAAGTTTAGCACATCCTATCATCCTCATAAAAATGGTCAGACTGAGAGAGTGAATCAAATCCTTGAAGATATGTTAAGGATGTATGTGATGGATAAGCCATCTAAGTGGGAAGACTATTTGCACTTAGTGGAATTTGCTTACAACAATGGGAATCGAGCATCATTGAAGATGAGTCCTTTTGAAGTGTTGTATGGCAGAGGATGCTGAACTCCAGTGAGCTGGGATATCCCAGTGAAAAGAGTTGTGCTTGCTCTAGAGATGGTTGAGGAGATGGAGTAGGAAGTTGTTAAGATCAGGTAGAATTTGAAGGCATCGCAGGATAGGCAAAAGAGTTATGCAGATCTGAAAAGAATGCATAAAGAATTTCAGATTGGGGATCATGTCTACTTGAGAGTGAGACCCGGGAAGAGTTCCATGAAATTGGGAAGTTGTGCCAAGTTGGCACCCAGATATTGTGGGCCATTTGAAATCCTTGATAGGATAGGGCCAGTTGCATATAAGATTGCATTTCCTGCTAACATGAAAGCTCATAATGTTTTCCATGTTTCTTTGCTTAAGAAATATGTACATGATCCTAATCATATCATTGATTGGCATGTGATACATATGGAACCAGAGGGAGAGTTTTAGGTGGAGCCTACATGCATCATCGACAGGAAGGTTACCTTGCTCTGGAACCGGGCCATAGGGTAGGTAAAGGTGGAATAGAGGCACCTTATCCCAGAGGAGGCCACGTGGGAGCTGGAGGATGCCATGAAAGAGGCATTTCCATTTTTGTTCAGTTTTGAGAACACTGAGGACGGTGTTATTGTAAGGGGGGGGGGGAGTTGTAATACCCCATTTTTCCCTTGATGTGTATTTGGATTTGATGTAAATACTGTGTATGTATAGTATGTGTATTTTCCCTAGTGTGGAGCTCAAGGCGAAGGCCCCACTAGTGGATGTTTAAGTTTATTGCTTAGGCAAGTATTTGTACAGCCTGATCATTCATGGGATGTTAAGCCATGAAGGAATGTAAATGATGTAATTATTATTGAATGAATAAAATAACCAAGAAGATGGCTAAGGAGGAAACGAATGAGAAAGGGCCATGTGTATCCACTAGGGAAAGGTGAGGGGGTTTGGGATTGGTTTCCCATGTTGCCACATGTCAGACTGAGAACCTGTTTGAACTCCCTGCTGGCATTAATGAAATTGTAGTGGATGGTTGAGAACCTTGATGGCTGAGGCCGCTGGAGTATGGAGCATGCCTACAATTTCGTATGGCAGGGCATGGCTCTGATTGCTTGTGTGAAAAGACACTCAATCGCCTGAGGGAACGCGTGAAACCTGTTTGAATGACTGGTAGGGATTGATTCATTCATTATTCATAGACATACAGACACTCTTCATGATTCACTCACTCATGCCCTGACTCGCCCAGCACACACTTACTATTTCACGAGCCATCGAAACTCGCAAAGATTTCGTTCCTGTATTTCCTGTATGCACCCAAACCAATCCAAGAAGTGGGAAATATGAAGTGAATTGTATTTCCTGTGTGGAGGAAAGTCTGAAGAGTGGATAACCGTAACCACCCTATGTGCAAACACCAAGCTAGGGGAACATAGTGGTATTGATAGAAGATATTGTAGAATGGCATTGGCAGAGCGGTCGTGAGGAAACCCCAAGCCCGGTAACAAATCAGTTGTTGAACTGTTGAGAAAAGAGTTGGGTTGCTTGATAAACCCAGTGAAGGCTATAGTCTCAATGAAATAGTGATTGAACCTTTCTATGCCCATCCTAGAATAGCATTCGAAGGGAAGACCGTGAGAAACTGCACAATAGTGATAGGATATTCCTTTTGTTGGATGTGGTAGGTATTGTGGGTGCCAGGTCGATTGATAGAGGCTGGACCTTTCTATTCCCATCATGGAATAGCACTGGAAGGGAAGATTCCTTGAGAGACTGTGTGATGGTGCAGTAGGTCTCCTTGTGTTGCATGTGGTAGGTATTGTGGGTGCCAGGTCAACTGAGTGCTGAGATGCCTGCAGCTCTTTGGATGAGCTCACTGGCTTAGCAATGCCTTTCTTGTTGCCCGTGATTGCTTGATAAACCCCTGTAGGTTGGATTAGCATGGGTAGGTGCCCTGGAATGCTTGATAAACCCAACTGCAGACTGGTTTAGCTTGAGAATGGAGTCTTAACTGTGAGAGAACCTGTTAGCCCTCCTTAGTGGATACACTGCCTAGCTCGGGGGTGATCTCTTAGCTGAAATATTATAGGCTAGACAGAGATCTAAGGTTGGGTGGAACGTTGCTCTCACTTAGCCTATTGCTTCGGAATTGAAAGATAAGTATTATGTTATATGGTGATGTTATTCATTGTGATGGAATGGTTGTTCATGTCCCTTTTGGAATTATGAATACTTGTTAAATGAATTGATTGACATGCAGTCATGTATAGGCCTGAGTAAGAGGCTGAGTTCACTATTGTATGTACATCTTATATTGCATGAGTTTAATGCCTTCTAGTTCTTGCATATGATAGATGTGTTGATTAAATTTGTTATTGCATCCTACATGTTATAATGAATGATAGAGTTTCATTGTTTGTGATGAATGTTTATGCATAACCAACCTGTGAAGAAGATGTATATTTACACCTGACTCTTGAGAAGGAAGAGAGCCTTGGAAGTGGTTTCAGGAAGCCACAAGAAGTCAAATGGCATGGAAGATCTTAGCATGTTGAAGGTTTGAAGTGTCTAAGATGAGTTACAGGAAGAAATTTAGTGAAGGAAATGAGAAGGTTAGATGCATCTCCTGATCAAGGGGGTTATACCATTAGATAAAGCTCTCCAAGAGCTTTCCAACGGTACCAACCTTGACCCATTTGGATGTAGGAGGAAGGAGTTATGCCCCCCTTAGAAGATTTGAGGATAATTGCCTTGTAGAAACAGGATTTCCGCAATTCCGAATCTGAAATTGCGGGTTTCGGGTTGCAGGTTGCGGGATCTCCAAGTTTGAAAGTTATGCGTTGGGGATTTCCCCAATTTCGAATCCAAAATTGTGGGTTTCGGGTTTCGGGATGTGGGTTGCGGGATCGTCAAACGCACATTTTTCGTATTTGGATTTTTGCAATCCCACACTTGCAAATTTCGGGATGTGGGTTGCAGGATCCGATGTTTTCGGGTTTCGGGATCGCCGAGCACATAATTTCATATTTGGGATTTCCGCAATCCTAAATCCACAATTTCTAGTTCCAATTTTCAGGATGCAGATTGCGGATTCACGTTTTTCTAGATTGTGTGTAAGGGCACTTAGTCAATGGTTTTTGGAGAGAAAAAAATGGATCATGGTCTCTAGTCGGCCAGGTAGGTTGGTGGGGATGTGACATAGATTCTAGATCGGATCTAGTGGATCCTACCATCTACAGACATCTCATTGGTGCCTTAATGTATTTTATACATAGCATACCAAACATATGTTATGGAGTGAGTATCTTGAGTCAGTTCATGTCCGAGCCAAGACATAGATAGAAATTGGGTTACTACCAATCATGTTCTTAGATACATTCAAGGTATTATTGCTTATGGAATCATATATGCTTCCAATGGTGGAGTGATGCTACTTGGATATGGAAACTCCGATTGGAGTGGTAGTATTGTGGACCAAAAGAGTACATCCAGATTTTGTTTTAGCTTGGGATCAACTATGATCTATTGGTCCAACAACAAGCAAGGATTGTAGCCTACAGTACTATAGAAGTAGAGTAAATTGAAGCTAGTACCACATGTCGAGAATTTGTTTGGATTAGGAATCTACTTGTTGGGTTTTTTAGTTAGAATATTAAGACTGTTGTCATTCGCTCTGACAATCAGTGTTGCATTAAGATCTCAGAAAACCTCCTGTTTCATGACATATCAAAATACATTGAGATGAAGTATCACTACATTAGAGACATGGTCCATAGAGGTTCCATAAGACTTCAATACATTTCTACTACAGAGCAGATTGTAGATATGTTGACTAAGCCTCTGTCCGTGACGAATTATAGGTACTTCTCAGACAAGCTTGGCATGGTAGACAATGCCTCCCTCACTGAGAGGGATTGATAAAGTTACAGCATCATGAGTCATTCTCCAGGTCAATCTTGTGTGCCAAGATTGAGCCTCATGTGTGACTCGGGGTAGTTCCTTACAGGAGCCTAAGTTGGATTCAGAAAACTTGGAGAAGAATCTTGAGTTGGAATCAAGAATGGTTAAGCTTCATGTGTTGAGGCAAGTGCTTTGTATGTCAAAATGATGACGTTGTAAAGGCTTTCTAGACAAGGTTAAGGTCTTGTGTGTCAAGACAGATCCTCACGTGTTGAGGTTGTGCCTCATGTGTTGAGGTGATGCAATGCATGTAAAAGTATGTATGGTGTGTGATGTACTACTAACCATTTTTACCTATTAATTCTCCTCTAGAGATTGGCCACCTCTAGAGTGAATTAGTTTAGCATATAACCACTTGGAACAATAGTAGAGCAATATGATCGCATCATTGGGAAAATATCCTTAGTATATTTGATATGATAATTAAGATGGCACATGTGGACCATGCAAATAAGACACAAGGTAAAGATAAGGATGTGATAAGATATGAGAGAATTCAAATTGCACATAAAAAAATAATTAAGAGATAAATTTGAATTGTTAAACTTTAGTGAAGACTTCAGTAAATCAAAGGAGAAATCGAATTTATCACAACAATGATGTTAACAAGAAAGAATCAGTTAACAAAGTTAATTAAGTGATAACAAATAATATATGGATAAAAAAGTATTATTGCATGAAGACACTTATGTTAAACTAAAAGACAACACTTGAGTTACGACACTTGCATGATAACACTTAAATTGATCTGCACGTGGCTAGGAAGCATGAGGGGGAAAAAAATTCGACTGAATGAGTCAGCTCTGTTATGGAGGAAGCTTTAAGAAATAGAATGAGCAAAGCAGGAATACACTACGTAGATAACACCAATGCACACAGACAATATGAGATCATCGATTGATGTATGCCACAATATTATACATGCTTATATAGAATGCAGAGACACTTGGGTGCTTTCCCGTTATGTTCAGTTACAAGAGAATCTAGAACAGTTCGATAGTTCAATCGTTAAAGTCAACTGGAAGACAAAGAGACAGTCTGTTGAAGTTCGACAGTCACAAGTCGTAGATCGACGCTGCATGTCAATGTCGCGAAATTGTGAGGTCGCAGAACTTGTTGAAGTCGCGAAGTTGTCGAAGTCATGTCGAAGTCGAAACTTGTCGAAGTTGTGTCGACATTAATGACTTGTCAAAGATGTGTCAAAGTTATAATGGGACAATAATTCCAACTGCGATGTGGATCCAAACTCCTTGCTTAGGAAACAATGGTCCCCATTTTTTTCTCTAGAAGGTGAGGAAACTTGTTGGTCAGTTCAGTAGCAGAGTGTCACTTTCCTTATGATGGGATGTGTCCATCTTTACCAACCTGAAACAAGGGAATTTTGTTTTTACTTGTATGGCGTACTCGTCATCCCACAATGGTGTCACAAGGAAGAGGCTCCTAAACATCCGGATTGATGTCATTGGGTTCTGTTGTCGGTAAGTCGTTATGTTCCAACAGTGGTGCATGGTATGGTTGAAGTATATCCATATTGAATATTGGATGTAGACCCAGGCATGCAGAAATGTCATGTTGGAAAGTGTTTTCTCCAATCTGTCGAAGAATATTGTATGAACCATATTGCAAAGGCTTGAGCTTCTTGAATGGATCAAAAAAGCGCTCCTTCTTGAGATGTAACCAAACCTTATCCCCAATTTGGAATGAATGAGGAATACAATGCTTGACGTGTCGGGCCTTAGCTTTTTCGTTTGCTCATTGCAACATTTCTTGTGCTTGCTTTTGTATATCGCATATCTAATCTCGAAACTTCAAGGCTTTATCAACTTCTCGCTGGCTGTAGTCACTGTCAGAGTTTGGCTATGTCGAGGAGCTGATCAAGTTGATAGGCACTGAGGGTTGAAATATGTAACATATATTAAATGGACTCTTGCATGTAGAGTTGTGCTCAGCATGATTGTAACTGTGTTGTATGTATGGAATAATTTCATCCCATGTGCATTGATGCTTGTGGTTGTAGATGAGAAGTAGTTGTACTACCAAGTGATTCACAACTTTCATATGTCCGTCAGTCTGAGGATGGAAAGCTGTCGACAATGAGAGTCGTGTGTCCAGCTATTTCCAGATATTCTTCCAAAATATGTTGACGAATATGGCATCTTAGTTGGAAATAATGGTTGTGGGTAAACCAAAGTATTTCCAAACATGTGTGAAGAAGAACTGAGTGGTATGTTGCACTGTCTTGGTCTTCTTGCATTGTATGAGAATGGCCATCTTGGAAAATTTGTCGACTACTACTAAGATCGCATCATGCTGATGTTTGGTAGTAGCATATCCTTTCAAGTATTCCATAGAAATAGATTCCCATGGTCGACTAGGAATTGGCAAAGGTGTGTACAATCCTCATCGTCAATTAGGCAGTTTAGCAATGGCACAAACCACGCATGATCGAATGTACTTGTTGATGTCAGTTTTAAGTGTAGGACAAAAGAAATGCTTCTAGAGAACAACAAGTGTATTTTCTATTCCAAAGTGTCCTATAGTCTTTCTGTAGTACGCGTACCAAATGAGCTACTGTCGATGCTCACCGGTCAGTACACAAAGCTGCCCAAGCTTGTATACCAAGGTGTATTTCAGGAAATAGTCGATGGTCGACGACTTGTCATTTTGAAGTTGTCAGTAGACTGGTGAAAAGTTGATTTCTTCTTGATACAGCTGAGGCCAAGTAGTGGTGTCATATCCCTGCATACTCATCACTGTAAAAAGGAAAGTAATGGGCGGTCTGCTTAGACAATCGGCGGCGGCGTTAGATTTATCTTTTTGATACTTAATCATCAACTGAGATTGTTGTAGGTAATTAATCCACTTGAGTTGTCTGGTTGGTTGTAGTTTTGAATGGGTCAGAGTGAAATGTAGAGGCTTATGGTAAATGAGGATGACCATTTCCTTTCCAAGGTAATGCCTCCATTTCTTGAGAGCTTGCACAATGTCGTACAGTTCTTTTTCGTACATTGAATATCTTCTAACTTTGTCATTAAAAGTTTTGGAATGAAAAGTGTTTGGGTGACTAGACTGAGTGATCACTGTGCCCAAGGCATAGTCCGATGCGTCTATCTCAATCTCAAAGGGTTGATGCAAATTAGGTAACACAAGAAGTGGTGTAGTGTAGAGCTTGTGCTTGAGCTGTTCAAAAGCTTCTTGTTTTATCAGTGTCCATTTGAAGACAGTTTTTCCATTTCCCTTCGTCAACTGATTAAAGGGACATGCTATGTGACTGAAGCTGAGTATTAATTGTCGATAAAAATTTGCCAAACCAAGAAAAAATCTTAGTTATTGAATGATTTGAGGAATGGACCAATCTTTGAGGATCTATACTTTGTTTGGATCAATGTGAATGCCTATAGAGTCAATTACATACCCCAGATATTTGATGTTGTTCATCGCAAAGGTGCACTTGTCTATGTTCAAGCAAAGTCGATGTTGCTAGAGAGTGTCGAGGACTTGTCGAAGTGGTCTGACATGTTCTTCCCATGATCGACTGAAAATCAATATGTCGTCAAGGTAGAAAATGACCCATTTTCCAATGAAAGGTTGAAGAATGTTATCCATGTATCGCATGAAGGTCGCAGGTATGTTGGTTAAGCCGAAAGGAATGACTAACCATTCAAACAATCCTTCCTTGGTCTTGAAAGCAGTTTTCCACACATCTGAGGGCTCAATTGGAATCTGATGATATCCCGACTTGAGGTCGAGATTAGTAAATAATTTAGCACCTTTCAGACAGTCGATGAGCTCATCTATCCGCGGCAGAGGGTAGCGATTCTTTACCGAAATTTTGTTGAGTTCCCTATAGTCGATGCACATGCGCCAAGTCCCCTCCCCTCTTTCTTTGGAACAAGGACGACTAGACTTCCACAAGGAGAGGATCTAGGTCATATATGACCTTTATCGATCAAATCTTGGATTTGTCTACGAATCTCTTCATTTTAGAGAATGGATATTTTGTAAACAAATGCGTTAGGAAAAGAAGAACCAGGACCAAGTTCAATGGAGTGTTTTACCTAGAAATGTCGAGGTACTCCATCCAGCTCTTGGAATAAACTATATTACTCATCGAGAACATTGTCAATCAACTGCTTCTGTTGGGAGCTTCTTTGGTTGATGAGTCGACTCATCGCTGCAATCTTCCTAGAATGTTGTGGTTTGATCATGATTAACACAAACTTATAAACATGATTGATGAGCTTCTTTGTTTGTTTAGCAAATATTATTGAGACCATTACTCTACGTCATCGCTCTGGTATGTTGTACCATCAATTTTGAATTTTGACAATCACCTTCTGCAGTCGTGACTGATAACTTCCATGGTGATCCCATAGGTAAGGTTTCCCAAACAAGGCATTTACTACAGAGAGTGGTTCTATGTCGCAGAGTAAATCATCTTCAAAAGGATTTATAAAGTAAGCGATTTTGCATTGTCGGGTGATCCGTAGTTCCTATCCATCCTTCATCCAACCAATGTTGTAAGGATGCAGATTTAGAGTGGTGACAAGACCTAGTTTCTTCACAAGATACTCAGAAATGAAGTTCTTCTAGCTACCATTGTTCACAATCAGATGTAATGGATTGTGTTGAACCCATATCTGTGTATGGAACAGGTGCTCTCATTCCTCCTCATCGACGATAGTCAAGGATTTTGAAGTGGTCGAGGTCGATGTCAAAAGGTTCATTGCATCTGGATCATATTCTTCCACCGTCTTGTCGAACACATTGGATGTCAACACTTTTTCCAAGAATGTCTTCTGAGATTTGCATTCAGATGTACCATGCCAAGATGAGTGGTGGTAATCGCACCATTTTCCGGTTGGCAGTTGTTTGCTGCGTTCCCTTTTCTGAAAAGGATTTTTTATGTGATCTGGCTTTGGCATAGTTGGATGAGAATATTTCGACTTGTCGAAGTCGGCTGATGTCTTCTTGTCAGGTGTTAGTCCTGATGTCGGCTTTGTCACGAAGCTTGCTTTCCATTTCTGCTTGGTTTCAATTTTGTTGGCGTAGTGGAATGCATCCGCAAGTGTATTGACAGTTAGAAATTCCATCTCCTGATAAATGTACTGGGAAAATCCACTGATGTACTTCTGAAAAAGCAATTTCTCTTCTTCTTGGACGCCAAGTCTAGCCATGAGTCAATAGAACTCGTCAGTGTATCTCTGTACTGATTGGTCTTTCCATTTCTTAGCTGCTACCACTTCTTATACTGCTGCTCAAGGTATTTGGGTGGGTAAAATTCCTTTCGGATTTGTTCGACGAATTTATCCCATGTGTCGATGGGGTCTCCTCTTTTATCAATCTTTGTTGAGAGGTTCTCCCACTAGTAGTGCACAGATATTGACATATTTAAGGATGGAATGGTGATCTTGTCAGCTTCTGAGAGTTGATTCATAGAGTAATAGGATTCGAATTGTTGCACCCAATTGTCGATGGATTCCGCATCAATATTTCCTTCAAGATTTGGTATGTCCAAATTCATTTGCACTTTGAAGGGGCTGATTTTATCGTAGTGAGTTCTCATAAAAAATCCTCCAGATTTCGAAGCAAATTGCATGAGAATTTCATTGAACTGGGAGAACATTTTAGTCCATTGTCGATTTAGCTCTTGCTCAATAAGTTGTGCTGTCTCGTCAGCTGCATGTCTATCATCTATTTCTTATGCCATTTCTGGAGGTAGCGTCTGTTTGGATTATTGAGATTGCGAGCATGTTTGAACAGGCATAAGTTGGTAACTTCACTGGAAGTGTCTACGCAAACTTAAGCATGAACAAAGATAAGTGCTCTGATACCAATGATCTACACGTGGCTAGGAAGCACGAGGGGGACACCAGTTTGACTGAATGAGTCAACTCTGTTATGGTGTAAGCTTTAAGAAATAGAATGAGCAAATGTAACATACCCTTTTTGCTGGAAAAATTTTTGTGTTAGAAAACATTATGATAACTTTTATTGTAAAGTTTTATGTTGGACAGGTCTCCAAGGATGACTGTAATTTGCACAATATATTATTAGTAAATAAATAAAATAGGAGACAAACACCTAAGAGGACTGTTGAAAGAGTGGTTACAGATCCACTAGGTGGAATGGAATCTGGGGTAGAAGGCAATGGACAAGTGGCAACATCATGATGCAACTAAATAACTGTTGGTATGGGACAACTCGCTTGAAATGTGGTCATAGTGCCCTGAAAGATGGGACTGGAGCTTGAGGCTCATTTATTCAAAACTAACCACTAAAGACCTAGGTAGTCTATATAACAACCATCAAATTATGAACTGAGGTTCATCACTTTTCCTGACGAGGAAATTTACCTTGGGGTTTTGCTGTGTTTGCACCCAAGAGATTTGATGAGGGGATGTGCTATGTTGTTGATCATGTTGTGAGTCTGCCAAACTCTTATTGAGTTCAGGAGGTTGATGCTGAGTGCTGAAGGGATGTTATTATAGGAGGTTGATGCTGAGCCCTGAAGGTATTTTTGAGGGCCTTGCTTCTACATAGATTCCATCTACTTAGTGGCTCAGTAATCAGGCTCAGGGGTTCACAAGAAGCCAGCAGTTAAGCTGCTTCTTCTGGAATAGGTTGGGAGGAACAGGCCTCCTTGGGTGTTTGTCGGCCCTATCATCACTTGCAGTTTCTACTTATCTTTCCTAAATTTTATACTGTTAATAGTTTTCTATCTGTTATAATCACATTTTCTGTTTTCAAATTTATTAGTGAAGAGACTCAATTATTTTATTTTCTAAGTTAATATAAATTCTGAATAGTATTGATTACAGTTATGAAAGATTGAATAAAATGTTCTCTGTATTTTTCCCCATGCTAATGGATCAGCATCGTACTCCAGTACAAAGAATGAATTAAGGTAGATAGATATGATAGGCCATTTGCCAAGATGATGAAAGAACCATTCTGTGTATTTTGTTAATTTTCCTACTGTTAATAATTAGTATTATTTACTGTATTTTCTTTACAGTATTGCTTTTATTTCATCAAATAGTAAGTTTACTGTCTTAGAATTTTTATTGTGATTTATATTCATTACTGAAAATTATTACTGATACATAAATTAACGAAAAGATTTCATAAACATCACTGTACAGTACTAATTCTGTCAATTCGAAGTTAAAAACCAGGGTTTATAGTTTCCATATTTTCTTATCAAAAGTTTACTATCATTTATTGTTATTTTCACTACTTAATCATTTACCGAACATACGGGATAGACAAGCAAACAAAGTCTATTTTTGTTCTGTACATTTTCTAAACATACTGTAGAAAAACCCTAACCCCTAACAGTCCATTTACAACCCTCATAACACAGAACTAGCATATCATTTCTTTATTTTAGTAATAGAATCAAATCACAATCATCATTTTGTTCATTGGACCAAGGGTAATACCCTTTCAATCAAAGATTTTATAATATTCAAGAATTGTTTCATATTGCCGATTGTTTCACATTTCATCAAAACATTTATAAATTCATTCTATAACCATAAACAATATTATCAACTCTCGGCATACAACCAACAATTTTTAAACCATTTTAAACTTATTCCAAACCATGTGCTATCTTTCCATAAATCGACATAGATAAAGTCTCGACACCAACTCAAACATGCTAGTTATTACAATGTTCTTGGAACAACTCTAGCAGTAGTGACAGACATTAAGTTGGGTTGCCGATAACATATCAGGGAGTAGATTCAAGCCATATGTTTCCATACAAAGACAAACCCTTATACTCGAACCTCTTATAGGATGAAAATGCAGAATAATTATTTACAAATCAACGAACTACAAACAGGCTGAAGCCTTCCATAGTTCACAAGATTCAAGCACTTGGACATGCAGTTGAAGAACAATGGAGTTATCAAAGAGGATAAGCAATTGATCCTCTCCGTTCTCACAAAACATGGTAAATATTATTCGGTATTTGTCTCTACTTTCAATTCGGGTCGGCTAACCACCCTGAATTGGAAGATGCCTACCTTGAATGCCTTCATTGAGTCCGTCACCAAAGAGAATGATAAGCTTATTCAGATGGGGTCCATAAGCTCCAAAGATTCAGCTCTCTTTGTTGGAGGCCCTAAAAATTCAAATGGCAAAGGCAAGCAAAAGAAAGAGAATCCTAAATTCGAACCATCCAAGCAAAAAGAGCAAGGCAAATCAACGGATGCACCATCCAGTTCAAGAAACAAGCAAAAGGGTAAAGAGGGTAAGGAAAAATCTAAATGTTCTTATTGCAACCGTGGCTTTCATCCCAAAAGTTCATGCATGAAGAAAACAATAGATCAAATGGCCCTCCTTTTGGAAAAGAATAACATAACTCTTCCCAACTGTCCAAGGAAGAAGGATAGGAATGATGATCATGAAAGAGGTCAAGCACTCATGGCAACTGTTTCGAAGCCCACTACTCTTTTGATAGATTCCAGTGCCTCGAATCATATGGTTGAAAATATTGATTCTTTTTCTTCATTCGATCCAAACATCTCTATCCCCATCCATTTGGGAGATGACTCAAAAATTTCTTCGAAGGGCAAAGGTACCATCCATGTAGTACATGGAAGCTTCCAGAATGTTCTCTATGTGGCTTCCTTGGATTCAAATCTACTTTCTGTGTATCGAATGAAACACACTGGTGAACTGAAGCAAGTTACATTCAGCCCTAATACAATTTAAATTTCTGATATCAAAAGTGGAAAACTTATTGCATCCAGAAAGGCAAACCACACTACAAAATAGTATGAGTTTCCTCACTTTGTGCCGCTTGCAAAGCCTACTGCTCTTCGTACACATGGTAATGAGGTTAGTAGGCTTTGGAATGAAAGGTTTGGACACCTTAATTACAAGTATTTTCTACTGCTACAACAGAAATACATGGTATATGGTCTTCCACAACTCCGTTCCTCGAAGGGAATTTGCCTGGGTTGCACTATTGGGAAGCACCCCGAGCACAGGTTCGACTGTGACAAAGCTAGCAAAGCTTCTACAATTTTGGGCTGATACATTCCGATATTAGTGGTCCTATGCCCAATATGTCATTAAATGGTTCAAGGTATGTTTTGACATTTATTGATGATCTTTCCCACTTTACTTGGGTATTTTTTCTCAAAAACAAGTCAGAAGTGCTTGGAAAATTCAAGGATTTTAAGGATTTTGTTGAGACTGCCACTGAGAGCAAGATCAAAGCTCTTAGATATGATAATGGCAGAGACTATATCAAGACTGAGTTGCTGCAACTTTGTGCCAAAAGAGGAATTCAGATCCAACATACAGTTCACTACACACCCCAGCAGAACGGTGTAGCGGAAAGGAAAAATCAGTCACTGAAAGAGATGGCTACTTGCATGAGTGAGTCAAAAGGTTTGGCTACAAATCATTGGGATGAAGCAATTAATGTTGCTGCATATATTCAGAACCGAGTTCCATATTTTTCCATGAAAGGTATGACTCCTTTCAAAACATTTTTTGGTCACAAACCGGATGTGTCAGATTTGAGGGTTTTTAGCTCCACTGCATGGGCTAGAATTCCTTCCAAGAAGAGACGAGCTTTGGATCCACAAAGTATTGAGTGCATATTGATAGCATATGGAGAAGAATTAAAGGAATATAAACTCATGGATATCATATCCAAAAATATATTCATAGAGTGCAATGTGCAATTTGAAGAACCGCTTCGAGAATTGCAACTAATCGAGGAAGAAACTGTCGTTTCACCGCCTCTACCAGAAGAATATTTGAGCAGCGATAATGAAAGTATTGGTTTTGATATTTATGATATTCTAGAAGTGCATGATGGTCATGACATATCAGGTTCGGAATCCAACCATTATGATCCTCCTTAGTTACCAAAGTCGGCCCAAAACACTCTTCAATCTGCTGGTTCGAACATTGGGAATCCTGCTGATCCAAGACGAACAAGAGCGGACTTTCAAAGAGCAGGTATGGCTCTTTCAATTTATGATCCATTATTGTTTGAGATTTGTTATTTGATGATTGTTTTAGATCCCAAAACATACTACCATGCCCACCAATATTTGAGATGGCAAAGTGCCATGGATGAAGAGTACAGTTCTCTTCAAAAGAACAATACATGGGAGCTAGTTTCTCTTCCACCTAGAAGAAAATTAGTCCAATGTAAATGGGTCTACCACACGAAAGTTGCTGCTGATGGCTCTATAAGCAAATACAAAGCTAGGTTGGTGGAAAAAGGTTTCTCCCAAGTCCAAGGAGTGGACTACACTGAGACTTTTGCACCGGTTGCAAAGATGGATTCCATCTGCCTAGTTTTGGCTATTTCCGCATCCAAGCACTGGGAAGTGCACCACATGGATGTGAAGAGTGCTTTTCTACATGGAGATTTTGCTGACAAGGTATATATGACACAGCTAGAAGGTTACACATCAGATCCATCATTAGTTTGCAGATTGAAGAATTCTTTGTATGGTTTAAAACAGGCCCCAAGAGCTTAGTATGCAAAGATGGACTCCTTCCTTCTTTATCAGAATTTCAAAAGATGCAAATATGATCCGAATGTGTACCTACAACAAGTTAAAGGTAATTTTTTGATTATTGTTCTTTATGTTGGTGATCTTCTCATTACTGGTAGCACTCTTACTTCAATAAACAAGCTAAAAACTGCCTTAAATCTAGCTTTTGACATGAGCGATTTGGGCTTGCTGAGTCACTTTTTGGGCTTGGACATAGCTCAAAATTTTGATGGGATCACTATATCTCAGAAAAAGTATGCTTCCGACCTGTTATTGAATTTTAATATGGCTAAATGTAAGGCAGCCCCGTTCCCATTCCTCTCAGGAATCAGTCTTGAGGAGGGAAATTCTACACCACTTGCAGATTGCACTATGTATCAACAGTTGATTGGTTCACTACTATACTTGACACACTATAGGCTTGATATTTCTTATGCCATAGTTTTGTATCACGGTATATGCAGTGGCCCCATGAGCTTCATTGGCGGGCATCCAAGCGGATCTTGCAATATGTGCAAGGTACAAGACATTTTGGCATCCACTATGTTGCAGATTCTGAGCTTGATTTCATTGGTTTTACTGATTCAGATTGGGTAGGTGATAGCATTGATTGGAAGTCCACTTCTGGATATGTTTTCATGATTGGTCATTGCCCTATTTGCTGGTCCAGCAAAAAGTAGGCAGCCATTGCACTTTCTTCAGCAGAGGCAGAGTATCGAGGGGCAGTCAATGCCTGCATTCAGACAGTTTGGTTGTAGGGTGTTCTTTCTGAGTTTGCTTTTGGTGGCACTACTTCGACTATCCTCCTTTGTGACAATCAAAGTGCTATCAAGATCTCCATAGATCTAGTTCAGCGGCAGAGGACCAAACACATTTAGATTCACATGCACTACATCTGAGAGCTTGTGCATGATTGCACTATCATTCTGCAATATTGCCCTACTGACGGGCAAATTGCAGACATTTTCACCAAGAGCTTCATTGAGAAGAAGTTCTCTTACCTCTGTTCATTATTGGGGGTGAGTTACATCATGGTGGAGACAGATTGATCCATTATTATGTCTTAGCTTGAGGGGGGCTTTCTTCCCACTGGGTTTTCCCTCTTTCCTCACTTAGCTTATTTTCAACATTCTTTTTGGATTATTGTATTGGGGTGACCTTTGGTCTTAGTAACTAGGGCCCTACATTATTATTTTTTACATCATAGTCTAGCTTGAGGGGGGGTGTTCGGATATCCACATCATCATTGTTAGGGTTTTGCATGCAATCTCTAGGGTTTGCATGCATCCCAGTCACCAGGTTGATGCCTCCAGCACCTTATCCACTTCCTTCTAGCACTCGGGAGATTCTTTCCTCAGATTTTTATCCCTCTTAGTCATGAAGGCACCCACATCTCACCTACTGCCAGAGAAGGGCGCACTTCCTCACCTACCCACTCAGCTAGCTCCGATTCTCCTTGATTTGAGGCTAGTTTCACTCCTAACTGACTGTTTCACTTCGTTGGAACTCCATATTGACTAGATGACTTGTTCTGACTTCAGTTAACCTCCCATGTGCCCTCCACTGAGCCTCCTTCCCTATATCAGTGCTACACACTTCAGTTACACTCAGTTAGACACAGATTGATACCTAGATGACTGGTTCTTGTGCATTGATGACCACCACTGATTGATGATGAGGACTCCTAGTTGGAGCCAAGCTATGCCATTTAGTTAATTCTAATGACCTCCTTAGGAAATTCGAATTGCTCACTCATTGTGACATTATTGTATTGTAATTTTCACCCTTATTGGGATATTGAGCACTGATGCCGTTTTTGCACAGTTTACACCATATTTTCTGAGTTTCATCTATTGTGATTGATTTACTTGTTCATTAGATCTGTTGTGCCTAATTTTACATAGTGATAATAAACTGCATAACATAAATTTCATCTATGTAAATAACAAAACAACACTTTACATTTCAAGATGTAGATATCATGTATGAGATAGATGCAAAGATGAAATATACAGCACAATGTTATCTGCAGATACGAATACAAAATATACACACAGACTGCAGAGCACTGATCATTGAGGGGCCCATCTCAGCAAGCAGAGGCTGAGTCTTTATTAATCAATCACCATACATGCTGCCAGATCTTCATTAAACCATAACATAGATATATATATTGAATTAACAAAGCATTACAACATCCCTGTGTTCATTTGCAGTCGAAGAAAGATCAATAAGACTGACTCTGTCTCAGTCATGTCAAATAGAAAACAAGACTTAACAATACACAACAAAGCTTGACAAGACTCCTTGTTTAAGAATTAGGAACGCATATATAATGATTACAATCTGAAGAGGAAGTTGACCCTTTCAGTGGTCGACTGCTTCTAATAATAGATAGTCTTTAACATAGGAAAACGACTCTGTCCAGCATCCGTTGACATCACATAACCAAAAATGGTTTCGCTCAGCATCTCATGACAACTCATATGCCAAGGAATGGCTTCATGATGACTTAGGACAACACACGGAAGGTCCCCCAGGGTCCATGGCATCATTCTTCCACACAATAGATGGAGAGTTAATTTTTCTTCAACATGGGAAGAAGTGGATGCAGTGTCAAGTTGGGTGTACATGAGGAAGAATCTTCTAGAACTCCAGTTCAAAAACCACCAGGGCCACATCCTGAAACAAATCCATGCGTTGGTTCATCTTTTAACAGCCTGTGCATATGTCAACTAATGAGTCTGTGGATCGAATGCACGTGCAAACGACGAGATGAATGAACATGACTCTAGTAAGCGCCTAATTGAAGGTTCCGTTGAGAGCCATCATCTGTAAAATAAGAATAACATCATTAAACAAGCCAGATAATTGTTAATAAATCAAGATATGGCAAATCTTTCCCAACATTCATAAGATGTGTAAATAAATGCATATATGTCCCATTCAGCGATCTAAATGGAAAAAAGAGCAATTTATGATATCAAAAATGATGATAGAGCCGCCATTCAGAGTATATTTATCGACCAAAAATAGTGACAAAGTGGGCACCAACATTCCCCCAAACCAAAGACATGCCAGGTCCCACTGAGCAAAACATAGAAGAGATTTAGGAAGAAAGCTGAGCTGCGGTAGCAACAACCTTCGACTTCGATGAGTAAGGTTTGACTTTAGGCTTGAACTTCTTACATTGATCCCGTAGATTATCATACTTCAACCGAAGAGTAAAATTATCAACTGTCTTAGCCTCATTCAAAAACTCAACAGATTTTACTTGACTACGTAATGTCTTGACCTCTTGACGAAGCTCAGAGATGGTCCCAACATACCCTTCATTCTGACTCCTTAATTCTACCAAGTCTTGATTTAACCTGTCTACAATCTGCTGGAGTGAAGGAGGTGCTTCTATCAAAGATGCAGGGTCCTTTTGACGGCTTGCTTCCTCCAGGAATGACTCAGGGTTAGAAGGTGTAATGTATTCTTCGGGACCCTTCTCTTCAGTCTTTGCAGGGGTAGAAGCAGGGTCTTCAAGCAAGGTGGCAGAGAGATTGGCCAATGCCAAAAGAGGTTACCCAAAGGCAGGGATATTTTCTTGTTCATAAGGGTGGTCGACATGCTGTGTCTGAGTGAAGGACAGATCAAGGGCACGATTGACCTTTCACTATTTCTTTGGCACTTGTGAAAAATAGGAGGGTTCTGGAATCATGTCTTCTTGGGAAGGCTCAGAAGAGGGTGTTTGTACAGGGTGCATTTCTTCCAAGGTGCCTTCTTCAGATCTCACAACCTTGGAATCACTCTTCGTTTGGTCGAGGGTTTGAACGGGCTTATCAGGATGGGAGTGAAATCAATGGCGCCTGTGAGAGGAAGAAGGTTTGATAATAGGTTTCGCCACTAGGTGAGCATTTAAGGTCTCGAATACAAACTTGTCCCAAATCTTCCCCTCTTCCTGTAACTGATGGGTAATTAAAATTTTGATAAGGCAATGGTGATACAGGCTACCAGAGGGATTGAAATTGTTCTTTCGAACTTGACTAGACATTTTCTCTAGACTTTTTAAGAAGTAGAAGGGAAAATTCAAGGGTTGATTACCAACAAAATGGGCTAACAATCGAAAATGGTAGGATTTAAAGACCGAGAATTTACCTTCGCAGGTGATTAGGTGAATGATGACAATCAATGGATCAAGGAACTCGACCTTAACCCATTCTCGATGAACCCCTTTTACACCTTTGACATGTTGATACTCAGGCTTGAGAGGAAATTTGTGTGCTGTGTGTGGGAGAAACAAGTGCTTGTGCCAACGGGCACCTTCTCTCAGTAGTTTTGTGGTTGCTGATATGAACTTTTTTGTCACTGAGAAGGTAAGGTGGCCAACCCGAGCCTCTTTACCGTCAAAACCCTTTGTGAACAATAGGGAAATCTCATGGTCA
Source organism: Larix kaempferi (assembly GCA_027924585.1). NCBI lineage: Eukaryota > Viridiplantae > Streptophyta > Pinopsida > Pinales > Pinaceae > Larix > Larix kaempferi. Next base: position 15,135,723 of record BSBM01000547.1, on the reverse strand, counting down.
TGGTCATTAAAGAGATGGAGAAATGGGCCCCAACTAGCCCACAGGAATATTTCTCGACAGTCTCTAAACTTGGTAATGCGCAAGAGGTCTTGATAGCTTCCTGGCTCATGGTGGGTAGGAATTTGTGAATGGAAGCTGGCAAATGTGGCTAAACAAGCGAAAATAATACACTCAGTTGCAGAGGATAGAGCGTCAGGGCGAAATGAGGAAATGAGCAGGATGAGTGAAAATTCACGCAAGGGTAGGGTTAAATCATGGTCCGATTGAGCAGCCGGATGATCGTGGAGCACGTATGAGTGATATGCTCATAATTGGATTTCCTTGAGTCGTGTGCCACTTAAAAATTCATAATTATGGATTTGTGTGCTTTACAATGTATTCAACCATGTCCAAAGTAAAACTTTGGATAGGTTGAACATAATCGTTTGCTATGAATTAGACATAATTACATATAAATCGTGATGTCTTCCAAATAAATGTTGAATGGTACGATAAACGAAGAAATTGTATCATGTGACAACGTCCAAGGTGTATGATTTAACTTTATTAATGAAACAAAGTAACGTACCAAGATATTATTCCGAATTGACCTTTGATTATAATTAATGGATTATATATATATCAATGAAAACCCCAAAAACCATACCTGGCCATACTTATTAACGTATTGTGGTTTTATTCTATACTCTATTCGGATTGGAATTTACTTACTCTGTTTGTCATTTCAATATTCACTTCATTATTTATTTGCCTCATTTGTCACCTTATTCGGATCGACATTCGACCCGTCATTCAACCCTTCATGCAGAATTTGGTCTTTATATGAGCTTGTTTTACCAATGCTGACTGTGGCTACTTTTTGCAGGAAGTTTTAAAGTTGTTAGTGAACAAAAGATGATCACAACCTTGCTTTTCTGGAATTTATGTCTTATCATAGGGCATTCTTTCTTGATTATCTACATTTTCCTTGAAGACATCTATCATAAAGATGGTCAGACTATTGTCAGAAATACATAGACCATAAAATATTCTGATCCTCCCCCAAACCGAGAATATGGCATGTCTTCAGGCCATAGAAGAGAGGGAGTAGAACTAGTTAGTATATGATTTTCAATCTTAAAAATTTTAGCCATAACTCTGAAATACTGATTCATACATACAAATTTACTAGAAATAAATGACAATGTTTATTAAGACCAGGTGAATAATGATGATGTAATTAATGCAAGAAAATGCCACAGGAAAACGAATCATCAAGGACTCATTCTGAAGGATCTCTTGTCATCTTTAAGAATATAGATAAAGTTCACCTTGAGTTTGTTAGAACTCTATGATTATAGGTCCCACTTCTAGGATAATAATTTCCTAGATATTATTTGAGTTAGATGACAGGGTCCAAGTCCATCTTATAGCACCCATTCTTAATTGATATTACAGATAATTAGCCAGTACCTGTGTTTGTGTAATGAACCATGTGTATAGCAATGTATTAACTGTACCTCTTTCTTCTTGATATAGCCCATCGGGTTTATCTTGGTACCATGCAAGCATAGTCCTGCTGCCAGCGAGCCTGTTCAGTACCCCGGTGGGTTTACTTGCATTTACCAAACTTCCTGGTTTAAGATTTTACTTAGCATGGACCCACTGCCAGCAAGCCTGTTCAGTACCCCGGCGGGTTTGCTTTGTATAATGATGTTAGCATGTGGAAGCTAGTTGGCACAAGAGTATATGGAACATTGCTAGAAACATAGTTCAAGAATATAAGTAAGAATAGATTATATTACTGATAATATCAAAAGAGAATAACCTAAAGTTGTCTTTGACTTCCTAATCCATCTTTTCCAAAAAAATCAGTAGTGTTCCCCACAAGTAGAAATATTACTTACCCTCAGGCTTACTTTTTAAAGAGTGCTTTAGAGACAAATTTCAATGATGGGTCCAAGGTGATCAAATCGTCCATAGGTGAGAGAAAATTCCTAGCAAATATATTGATTATAGTAGGTCTTAAGCAACTGTTGATATAAAATATTGAATTTGTATATTTGAATCAATTACCACGCAAGTTATGAAGTTTAAGAAAGGGAATCACAAAAGTGGTTTTAAAGGTGAGATGAGATTATCTTCACTTTTCATTAGAACTGTTAAATGAGTTTCAGAGCATTTCCTTTCTCAACTGATGTCTTTGTTAGGCTAAAGATGTGATCCCTATGGCCAGATTGCAAATTATTTATTGAATTTTATGCAAAATTATATGTACATAGAAACTATATATGAAAAAGGGATGGGAAGAGTCTTTTCTTCTTTATTACTGTAAGTTTTGAGCTGATTGGAGGTAAATGTTTGTTTTATTAACCATAGAATCAAATGTCAGAAAATGAATCATGTTTATTAAAAACCAAAGGAAAGACATATCTACATATGTACAAATAAAGATAACCCCTTTTTGAATCTCAAGAACTAGGAGAAGGAGAAGGTCCCTTTTCAACTAGTTTCATTTCCTCTTGTGGTTCTTGAATAACAACTGATGATTTGGGTTGATCTTGCACAACTCTTCCAGATCGTGATTGAATATCATGGATAAGTGTGGTGGTCATAACATAATATGGAAGGAGTTGTAACCCAATTTTATTGAGAGCTTGGGATGGCTTATTGTTAAGGCTTGGTATCGGTTGTGTAGGCAATATTGGGGGTTTGGGAGACTTCATGTCTCGGATATGGGAAAGTTGATTTGAGGTAGGGAGTAATGGAGAGGGTGGAAATCCAGGTAAAAGTTTTTGGATATTAGGTGGATGAGGGTAGTTAGGCATGGGAGGGGGAGATGGAGCATAGGCTTGTCCTCTCCATCCATGTGCCCATTGTTGTTGCTGAGTATTCTGAGGTGGCCATTTCTTCCAATTTGAAGCATCACATAGCTGAGGAGTTTGATAAGGGTGGTAATAAGGTGGGGTTTGTAATAATGGATCCTGGTAAGTTAGTTGATCTCTAGGATGCTGAGACCTCCTAGATGTTTCTCCAAATTTTTCACTTATGCCTTGCAAACCAGGTAATGGTGAAGAATTGTTGGTTGGATTATAAGGGTGACAAATTGAAATTTTATCGAACGGACATTCTTGTCAAGGATGCTTGGTTCTACATCTGGGGCAGAACACACTCGTTATTACAAGCTCTTTCTTCTTAGCTTGTGATGCATCTAATTGAGAGTCCATAGCTTCTAAAATATCAGTTTTAAAGTCTTCTAGCAGGCTTTCCAATTCTATCCTTGTAACTTTATCAGGGTTTTTCAGATTTCTAATACAAGTCTCCTAAAAATACCTCCTACTTTTCCCTCTATTGCTCATGTCATAAATAAGGTTAAGAGTTCTCAACAATTCTTCCAAAATTTCTTTAGGGAAGAATGTATCCTTTTGGGGGTCACTATATCTTGGTTTATGCAGAACATAGCGAGATCTCTCAAGGTGACCTTCTAAGTTATAATAACCTTGATATTTTTGAAGAAATTCAGTCTCCATGTCTCCCCAAGTGTTGATACTAGATTCTGTTAACCTTTTGAACCATAAAAGAGCGGAGCCTTTTAATGTGGCTAGAAAAAGTTTTAACTTTTGGTCCTCTTGTAGATAGTCACACATTCTACACAAGATGCCAAATTCGAACAAAAAGGTATCTGGATTCTCACTATCTTTCCCATAAAAGGTAGGTAATGGGGAAGGAGGAATGATTACATCCTGTGTAGGTTCTAAAATGGGGAATCCAAAAGTTCCCTTGTTTTGAGTTTCTTCTTTTTCTATGGTGTGTCTCATCTCATTATGATCTTCTTGATTCATGTAGGCTTTTTTCTCTAGGTTCTTCCCTTTCTGCTTGAAATGTGGAGAATCCTTTTAATGATGTTCCCTTATGGATTAACCCCTATGGTTCCCCCTTGTTCCTAAAATAATTTCCCTAGTAAGTCTATTCCCTTGTTTATGTCTCGATACCCCGTTTATTAAGTTAGTAGTTGGGGTAGGATGCACCCCTTGTGATAAAAATTTTGGTGTTTTCAGTTACTATCTCTAAATATCTAGACCTATTAATGAAACAAAAATTATAAAAAAAATAAATTCTAAACTTATTATAACAATTGCTGGGTTTTGGGGATGCATGTTATAATAGATGCACAGGTTCTTACCTCTCATCTTACCCCTTACCCGCAACTAGCCTATTTCTATGTTTGAAACTTATTACTATATTTTGGAAATAAAATTCTATCTGCTTCTACCTATCTTCAACTCCCCGGAAACGACGCGAAAATGTTGTGGTGTGTGAGCTATCTCAAGGAAACACCTAATATTAATTATCGATCAGGATTAGTAGACTTAGAGTTGAGGCAAAATATATGCCTAGGGAGAAAGGGATCTCAGATTTCAGCTTGTCAGACCTCAGAGATATTTAATAAAGAAGAGATCAAAATATCTTTCAAAATGAAAAACTGAATCAAACTCTAAACAACACAATTACTAAGCTAACCTAACCAACAGATTAAAGCAATATCAAATTACACTATTCTATGTAATAATTAAGTGATGGAAGAAGAACTGAATTCTAATTAAAAGAGAAGGCGTGATAAAGATTAGAACTATGACATGACTTATTTCCATCCATACATAAGTGATAAAAGGCTGATATGATAACAAATGAGAAACTTGATTAGTATAAAAGCAAGCAGGAAACTTTGATAAGAATATCTGATTATAATCCAACCTTTATGCCATGAACATATTCATATGAATGAAATACCAATCTGACAATAGAAGAGATTTTAACAACCTTAGAAGAGGTGAAAATATTAACTATCTAAAACAAAGCTAAAGCAACAACTACTTAATAAATCAGATGTAAAGAATTTTAGTTTAGAGAAAGGTTTAAGAGAAAGAAGAAGGAAGAAGTACTTCAATAAACATAAAGCAAAGTTAAAGTATGTCTAAACTGTCAAATTAAAAGCAAGAAGCATTACACTTAGATGGACAAAAGGTACTAGATTCTGAAGATGCTAAAACGATGTAGAGAGTATAAGGGTCTGAATGACAATCCGAATTCCCGACTAAATGACAGCTCGAATGCAAGTCTGAACAAAGGAAGAAGATTTAAACTAAAGGAAGGAAGAATTTTGGATGACTTAGTTACCAGTTGGTGAATGCACATGACCTTATGATGCAAAGGAAGTAATGAGTAGACTGTTTAGAAGATAGGGTGAGGGAAGAAGTGATCTATACGGGAGAAGGACTAGCTATTTCTACTTCATCCTAAAGCAAGTTTAGTTTGAGGTTGGAGGAATTCTGAGACTACAGAGGAAGAACTACAGATTTTAAGAGAGGAGCTTAACTATTGGAAGGCTCAGAAAACTCAGCCAACTTGGTTCCAAAGTAACTCAAGTAAACTAAATTCCTTAGCAAGAATATAGAGGCAAGCTAGAAGAGATGAATGTAACCTAACCTATCAAGCAGAGGAGGTGAAATAAATATGACCTATCCTATGGAGAAAACTTAGCCGAACTTAAGTGTAACTGGTCAATTAATTGTATGCTGCAAACATTGTTAACATCAGTACCTCACAAGATGCATATAACATAACATAGAGCTCTTCATTCATATAAACAATAAAATATGAGTGATAATAAACTACATAATAGAACTTTCATCTATGTAAATAATAGAACAACACTTTAGATTTCAAGATGTAGATATCATGTATGAGATAGATGCAAAGATGAAATATACAACACAATGTTATCTACAGATACGAATACAAACTATACACACATACTAGAGATTGCTAATCGTTGAGGGGCCCGTCTCAGCAAGTAGAGGCTGAGTCTTTATTAATCAATAACCATACATGTTTCCAGATCTTCATTAAACCATAACAGAGATATATGTATTGAATTAACAAAGCATTACAGCATCCCTGTGTTCATTTGCAGTCGGAGAAAGATCAATAAGACTGACTCTATCTTAGTCATGTCAAATAGAAAACCAGACTTAACAATACACAACAAAGCTTGACAAGACTCCTTGTTTCAGAAGTAGGAACACCTATATATACGATTACAATCTAAAAAGCAAATCGACCCTTTCAGTGGTCGACTGCTTCTAATAATAGACAGTCTTTAACATAGGAAAATGAATCTGTCCAGCATCCCTTGACAACACAAAACCAAAAATGGTTCTGCTCAGCATCTCATAACAACTCATATGCCAAGGAATGACTTCATGATGACTCAGGATAGCACACGGAAGGTCCCCCAGGGTCCACGGCGTCATTATTCCATGCAATAGATGGAGAGTTAATTTCTATTCGATGTGGGAAGAAGTGGATGCGGTGTCAAGTTGGGCGTATAGGAGGAAGAATCTTCTAGTACTCCAGTTCACAAACCACTAGGCCACGTCCTGAACAAAATCCACATGCTAGTTCATCTTTTAACAACCCATTCATATCTTAACCAATGAGTATGTGGATCGAATGCACGTCCAAACGATGGGATGAATGAACATGACTCCAGTAAGCGCCTAATTGAAGGTTCCGTTGAGAGCCATCATCTGTAAAATAAGAATAACATCATTAAACAAGATAGATAATCGTTAATAAATTAAAATATGGCGAATCTTTCCCAACATTCATAAGATGTGTAAATAAATGCATACCTGTCCCATTCGGCGATCTAAATGGAAAAAAGAGCAATTTATGATATCAAAAATGATTATAGAGCTGTCATTCAGAGTATATTTATTGACCAAAAACAGGGACAATGTGGGCACCAACACACCTGCAAGAACATGATAAACAATTATGTATTAGTGAAATCGCTAAGTAAGTTAACATGTCTCAATACTCACTGCTTACCTCTCAGCGACTCTTTCAGTGGTACATGAATCAATCCCAAGTTTTCCAAGGTATTTCAAGTTCCCTCATCAGTTCCATCATGGCTGAAGGTGACATCTAAACAATTTACAAACTCGACGTGCATATGAACCTTAAAAGTAAAAAGAGACTTTAAATGTTACTCTATCATTTTTAAACATTCCATAAAATTACATCATCCACCTTACCACATTACTTCCACAGAAGGACATGACTGACAAGACTATCTTGTTAAAGAATTCATAAACTCTTGTTGTTGCAATCAAAGTACCGATGCCTTTTCCCTAGTACTGAAGTTAATTTATAGTACATTATCTTTCAGGCATTTTAGCAAGAGGAGAAAATTTTTAAATTTTTACTATTTTTAGGGACATTACAATTAAACACATGTTCATACTTAAGCAGCTTCTCCATCCTTTTGGTTGTACTTTGACACTTATTAATGTTCAAAGTTGATTTCAAGACATCCCTTGAGAACATATCTCTAGTATGCTAGTGCAATTGGACCTTTTCAAGTGGATCGAAATAATTCATCTTGAAAGTGACTTGGGTGGCTCTATATTTCTCTAGACTGAGCTTTTTTCCAATAACAGTTGTTTCCAAAACCGCCATTTTGAAAGTTCCCTATTTAAGGTCCATGGAAGATAACAACCTAGGATTCTTAGGAAATGTGAAATGAGATTTGAGAAACATATCAGTTTTTAATTATGCACTCTCATTGTTAATGGCTGAGATTAATCCTGTTAACGCAAATGCAGGCAAAAGAGTTTTAGATGATGAATATGCTCCTTGTGGCCAATTGGTTGTTGGAAAATTTTCAATCAGGATAGGTGGCTGAGCAAAAGAAGAAGTTTTTATTCGTCCATCCAGTTGAAACACCTAGATGGCAGACTGGGGATCAATTATTGTCTTTTAAGCTTCAGGAATTGTTGAATATTGTAACTTCTAAGAATATTATATTTGTATATTATTTATTCCGGAGATGTTCCATACCTCCGATGTGATTATACTATGAATCCGGAGATGTTTATTCCTCCGAATTGGTTGTGGTAACTAGGGTTATTAGACCCACCATGTGGGGGTCAGCCTAGTCAGTTATAATAGGGTATTTAACCTAATGGTTAAATACGAGCCTACATGTACTTGTGTAAAATACATGTCAGTGTAAGTGTATAAATAGAGGAGGTATGTTCCTCATTTGATACACTCACTCACTTAAGAGAGGCGCACTTGTGGAGGAGAGGTCTGATATGGTGGAGTAGGAGATCATGTCTTTGGTTTGAATCTTTGTATATTGCTGGTCATCTATATTGAGGAAGCTTTACTGGGTTTTCTACCCCATGAGGGTTTCCCAGGATAAATCTGTGTCTTTTGTGTTTATGCTATGCTTGTTGTTTCTTCAGTGATCCTGTATATGCTATTATTGGGAAATGGAATGTAATGCTGCTATTTTATGTCTTAGCATATTGAATTTTAACATGGTATCAGAGCTAACCTGAATGAAGGCAATGTATGGCACTTACGACACTTGCTTCTCTTGCAACAATTTGAAGGTTAGGGTTTTATATAGCAAAAACCAGTCATCGTGGAACTTTTGCTATAAATCCATTTATGCAAAGTTTCAGGATCTGAAAAGTTTACAGGTCATAGCTAACATCCCCAGGTACCTTGTGTCCAAAGGGCACCCTCATATTCGTTTTACTTTATGAGTTATGATCAGTACAAGTTAGGGTTTCTGCCTCTTCCAGATCTCAGTCAAAATCAGGTGACCTTGGAAAAAAGGTCATAACTTGGGCTAGGAAGATCCAAATGAAATTTCGTAAAAAGTGATAGGTATTACACAGAATGTACTATCTCAGGAAACGTTTTCAGAGGCCGAAGATGAACCAGTGACACGTGGCGCGCCGTACAAGTTCGCTCTCCTGTTTTATCCCATAAACAGGTCACGTTGCGACACTTGGCATAACTCTCTCTCAGAGATTCCAATTGAGGTCAGACCTATCAGGATGGAAATATAATAGGGCGAGCTATCTCAAGAAAAGTGTTCAGAGGCTGAAGTTTAAACAGTGACACATGGCACGTCGTACAAGTTCGCTCTCCTGTATTATCCCAAAACAGGTCACGTTGCGACATTTGGCATAACTCTCTCTCAGAAAATCCAATTGAGGTCAGACCTGTTAGGATAGAAATATGAGAGGTCAGGCTACTGCAGAAAAAGTTTTCAGACTCTGTGGAGCAAAAATTTCGGAGTTATAGCAGAAACAATCAGGTACATATTTCTGTCAAAACAGAATTATTTTTGGAGCACCTTTATTCATGGCTTCCAGAATTTAGGGTTTCGAAGAAAGTTAGAATTTTTGGAATCGGAATCCACGGCTGAATGCTACTCAGAAAAATCGAAATTTAGAGACCAAGATTGAATTTTTTGGTTGGGTAGAAGACCGGGCTTGATCAAACCCTAGTTCGGGATCCTGTCCAGAAGATCCAGAAGTTTCAAAGGCAATTTTGAGGGGTCAAATTTTGGAATTGAAGTATGCTAGTTTGATCAGCTCAGCAAGACACATCCTTCCATTCATTCGGAAGTGTGAAAGTCAAAGATTGAATTTTTAGGGTTTCTCTAGCAAACCCTAATCAAGCTCCAGATCAAGTTTTAGGGGGAGTTGAGGCTAAGGCCTTACATAAGAAGACTACAAGAAGTCTCAACAGGTATGACTTAAGGAGGTTCAGTTATGTCTTGAAATCTTATTCTTGATTAAGTTCATGATGTGTTTGTCTTCATATTATTTATTAGTACAATCTTGATTAATGTTAGATTTGTCTTATCACCCTAGTAATAGTATGAATGCATGAAGACATTCATTGATTAGGGCTATATGATTGTACTAATGCATTATGGTGTTGTGTGAGGTTGATGTTGTCTGCTAACAAGATACAGGTACATCACAAAAGACAATTCAAGTTCCAAGACCATGACAACATGAAGACAAAGACTCACGAGGTATGTATGACTTTGTTATATTATGTTTAACCTATGAGACATGCAGGTTCTAGCTCAGGATCTCTAAATCATTGAAGAGATTGTTTAGGTATGTTGTACATAACTAAGCAGGTATACTAATCCAGGTATGTTTTCCTATGTCATGTTAGAATCTTACCTTGTGTTAGGATCCCTTATGTAAGTATACTTGGTATGATTGGTTAGTAATCAAGGGTTTATGCATATTATGTCTCTTATCTTGGTTGATGATTTAACTAACTAGATCAAACAAGAATATGCATGAGTAAAAGAAGACTTCCTTGAAACCCTGAATACTAATGATCATGACTGTATATATTCAAGATTATTTAGAATTAGAATGTTTTGATAATATTGAGAATATACTAATGAATGTATGTTTGTGTATGAGATCATGAGGATGACACTAGTGTACACTTGAGCATGCATAGTGGTACAGAATGAATAGAAGTTCAGGAGATATATAGAAGATCAAGTGGGAGGCAACCACACAAACATAAAAGATAAGTATTTGAGTTGTTATTAGAAATAGTAAATGATATTGCTTGTATGCATATTTGTATTCCTAGAATATATCATGCTGAGTGTAAACATTCATAAAGCATTGAATAGTATACTACTAATATGCATATGATTGGTAAGTTGGAAAAACATTCCATTGTTGCTTGTCTAGAATGAAACCTCTTTGCTGACATGCTGAGAGCTGTTCACACTCTCGATAGTATGTTCTGGTAAAGATGGAAGGCATCTAAATAGCTACTGTATGCATACAGGATATGGGAAAGTGTTGTGCCAAAGTATTCATCAAAATAGTTGCATAACTATGTAAATGATGTATGTATGCATAATAGGTTATCATGTCAATATGATTTGATGATTATGAAGTATTACTAATCATGTACTTAATTTTGATTTGTAGGAAAGAGAATCATGATGAGATGTTTTGCTCCAAGTGGCTAGATAAGACCATTCTTTTAATGGTGTAATTAAAGAAGAAGTGTGAATCAGGTTCTGTATGGGTACCCAGGATCGATAGTCAATTGATGAGCTTAATGATCATCATGGGTGATGTGGATCTCAACCTTTGCTACAAGGTTGAATATGGCTTCTATACACATATGGCATGGATGCAAGAAGGAACTCACCACAGAGTTCGAATAATTTTGAGGCTCATATTAGTAGACCCATCTGACGAGAGATGGCACAGATAGATATGCAGAAGATCACTCAATGCAGAGTGTGAATAATGGACAATTGATAGCTTCATGACAAAGCTCGGGCTTTACCAGAAGTAAAGTTGTTCCTAACCTTTACCTTAAGGTTGTGGATGATGAACCTATCATACCATTATTGTATGACGATGATCTCTTTCTGACAAGGAATGAGAAACAGGTCATGAAAATGGCTACATAAATGAAAATGAAAGATCTCGGATTAATGCACTACTTCTTAGGTCTAGAAGTATGGCAAGATCCAAAAGGAATCTTTTAAATCAAGGTAAGTATGCTGTGAAGTTTCTAAAAAGATTTGATATGTTGGAGTATAAAGCCATGGCCACTCCCATGGACTCCAACTTGAAGTTATTAGTTAATGACTCATCGTATTTAGTGGACCTAACCCTATATAGACAAATCATTGGGTCATTGATGTATTTAACAAATACTAGGCCAGATATATGCTTTGTTGTAAATACCCTAAGTCAGTATCTAGTAGAACCTAGAAAGGTTCACTTAATAGCTACAAAGCATGTAGTGAGGTACCTAAAAGGTACTTTAGATTTTTGGTCTATATTATCTTGGAGGTCATGAACTCCGTTTACATGGTTACTCAGATTCTGATTGGGCAGGAAGTGTCTTAGACAGAAAGAGTACATTAGGTGGATGTTATAGTCCTGAATCTGCCATGATCTCATGGTTCAGCAAGGAACAATCTAGTGTGGCTCTCAGTACTGCTGAAGCAGAATATATATATAGTTGTCTGCTCTGCCAGCTGTGAAGCAGTGTGGATTCAGAAGATTTTATATGGAGTGTTTGACTTAGAAATGAATTCCACTATGATTATGTGTGACATTCAAAACTGCATCAAGATAGAAAATCTTGTATTCCATGATAAGTCAAAAACACATAGAGATCCGATACTTCTATATACGAGATATGATGCAGAGAGGAGCTATCAAGCTCGAGTATATAAGCATTGAGGATCAAATTGCTGATATCTTGACTAAACCTCTGTCTCGAGTAAAGTTTGAATAGTTCCGAGACAAGCTTGGTATAGTCCAGAAGGACCCTCCTCGAAAGGGGGAGTAGCATAGTATCTGATAACAAGTCTGTCTCATCAATGATGAGGTTACCCTTTTACTGCACCTAGTTACTTAGAATTATTTAGATTTAGGAATCTTATATTTTTTCTTTTGATGATAGATGTATACATGCTTTTGATGATAGATGTATACATGCTTTTGATGTTAGATATACATGCTTTTGATGATAGATGTATACATGCTTTTGATGATAGATGTTATGCATGTTTTGATGATGAGGATACATGTTTTGATGATGAGGATACATGTTTTGTTATACATGTTTTGATGATGAGGATACATGATTGACACATGTTTTGATGAAGTTCTTGGTGAACATGTGAGGGGATTGGATCATCCCTGGACTTCAGTTCGAAAGAAGAGCCGTAGACGTATGTCTTTGAGAATGAAGTTCTTGGTGAACATGTGAGGGGATTGGATCATCCCTGGACTTCAGTCCGAAAGAAGAGCCGTAGATGTATGTCTTCGAGAATGAAGTTCTTGGTGAACATGTGAGGGGATTGGATCATCCCTGGACTTCAGTCCTAAAGAGAGCCGTAGACGTATGTCTTCGAGAATGAAGTCCTTGCTGGACTTGAGGGGATTGGATCATCCCTGGACTTCAGTCTTAAAGAGAGTCGTAGATGTATGTCTTCGAGAATGAAGTCCTTGGTGGACTTGAGGGGATTGGATCATCCCTGGACTTCAGTCCTAAAGAGAGCCGTAGACATGATGTCTCCAAGAACAAAATCCTGAATGAACAGGTAAGGGGATTGGATCGTCCTCAGACTATTAGTCCTTTGAATTGAGCCATAGACATGATGTCTCCGAGAACTAAATCTTGAATGAACAAGTAAGGGGATTGGATCGTCCTCAGACTATGGTCCTTTGAATTGAGCCGTAGACATGAGGTCTCCGAGAATTGAATGATAGGACTGGATCGTCCCTGAACTTTGATTCAAAAGGTACATGATAGGACTGGGTCGTCCCTGAACTTCGGTTCAAAAGGTAAATGATAGGACTGGATCGTCCCTGGACTTTGGTTCAAAAGGTACATGATAGGACTGGATCGTCCCTGGACCTCGGTTCAAAATGTACGTGACAAATCCTAGAATTGTTCTAGGTTACATCCAGCATGAAACAGGGCTGGCTCTGTAGATGTGATACATCCAGCATGAAACAGGGCTGGCTCTGTAGATGTGATACATCCAGCATGAAACAGGGCTGGCTCTGTAGATGTGATACATCCATCATGAAACAGGGCTGGCTCTATAGATGTGATACATCCAACATGAAATAGGGCTAGCTCTATAGATGTGATACATCCAGCATGAAACAGAGCTGGCTATGTAGACGTGACACATCCAGTATGAAAGAGGACTGGCTCTGTGGCGATAAATCCTAGATCTGATCTAGGTCACATCCAGTATGAAAAAGGACTGGCACTGTGGTTGGGATTAGATCATCCCTAGACATGAGACTTGTCTTAAAGAGATAAGGATTGATCATCCTGGAACTTGATCTGGATTGTATCATCCATGGACCTATGTCCTAAAGAGAGCAGGATTGATCATCCTGCAATATGATCGTGTGATGATGATGCTGATGATTGATGCTGATGATCATGTGATGACGATGCTGATCGTGTGATGTCGATGCTGATGATCATGTGATGACGATGCTGATGATCATGTGATGATGATGCTGATGATTGTGTGATGACGATGCTGATGATCATGTGATGACGATGCTGATGATCGTGTGATGACGATGTTGTTGATCATATGATGACGACGCTGATATTCGTATGATGCTGATGCTGATGATCGTGTGATGACGATGCTGATGATCGTGTGATGACGATGCTGACGATCGTGAGGATTCAGATATTGATGTTGCTGTAGCCATTTGAAACTGTAGAAGATAAAGACTCAGTACTGAAGATGTTGATGTTCCAGTATTGAAGATGTTCCAGTAACTGGTGAGTTACTGATGATGTTGAGAAAGCTTCCAATGATTTATAGATGTATCATGTATGATGTATGACTCGTTGCTCTTGTGGATGTTGTTATAATATCCTTCTCGTTAAGGGGGAGTGTTGAATATTGTAACTTCTAAGAATATTATATTTGTATATTATTTATTCCGGAGATGTTCCATACCTCCGATGTGATTATACTATGAATCCGGAGATGTTTATTCCTCCGAATTGGTTGTGGTAACTAGGGTTATTAGACCCACCATGTGGGGGTCGGCCCAGTCAGTTATAATAGGGTATTTAACCTAATGGTTAAATACGAGCCTACATGTACTTGTGTAAAATACATGTCAGTGTAAGTGTATAAATAGAGGAGGTATGTTCCTCATTTGATACACTCACTCACTTAAGAGAGGCGCACTTGTGGAGGAGAGGTTTGCTATGGTGGAGTAGGAGATCATGTCTTTGGTTTGCATCTTTGTATATTGCTGGTCATCTATATTGAGGAAGCTTTACTGGGTTTTCTACCCCATGAGGGTTTCCCGAGATAAATCTGTGTCTCTTGTGTTTATGCTATGCTTGTTGTTTCTTCAGTGATCCTGTATATGCTATTATTGTGAAATGGAATGTAATGCTGCTATTTTCTGTCTTAGCATATTGAATTTTAACAGGAATTTCGTGCTTCACATCTGTCATATTGGTTTTGGATATGTTTTCTATTTGAGATATTTTCAGTTGCACATCTATTTTAACAAGAGTGGGTACCACCTAAGATTTCTTCTGTTGTTCTTGCATAAGAATACTTCAAACCTCTTCCCAACTTTCCATATTATCTATTTGGTCCAAATATTCAAGGGGTTGATGAATGTATTCAACTAACCTCACACCCTTTCTATTTCTTTAAATTATCCCCCTCGAGTTAATAATTCCATCGAGAACCTTGATTCAAATTCAAAACCTTCCGCAATTCCAAAACTAGAACTTGAGCTGTGTGATACTTGACAGCAAAAGGACTCATCTGTTGGGGGATTCTAAAGGTTACGAGGCTATTATTTTTCCAAAAATGAACTTGATCATTGTTGAAACTTTTCCAAATATACTCCAGAGAAAAAATTATTGGAGTTAGGTATGTAGGGAGTTGATAAGGAGGGATCTCACATCCATATATTCTTATCTCATTATGGTCTTAAAACAAAAACCAGTCCCCATATGCAGATTCAAGGTTTAATTGTATAAAACTATTTTAATCCAGTAGAATTCTAGAAAGAGGGGTGTTATTCAAGATTATATAAAATTTAGACTTCACTACGTTTACAAATTCTATATACCTATCATTGGTTGGATTATGTAATATTAGATCAAGATGAGTTAATTAGAAGTGGTTAGGAAATTGATAAACAATCATATAGAGCAGGTAGGATTGATATATAAAGTATATGAGAGTGGGTAAGGTTGTTATCGGCTCATGAATTGTGTCAACTAAGAATTGAGCAAAATCCAGGAATACATTTGCCTCAATTGGATTAAGGATCATTTCTAAAAGCATGCCAACATTGTTTCACTAACTAGTTGGTCACTGGTATAAGCTAGAAGATCGAATGTTAAAGACATTTCTATTCAGGGTGCTTCCTCAAATATTTCTATCCAGTAAGGAGGCTCACCTTCTAGTATTTCAACATCTGGTGGGAGAAGGTTTCGAAGGAAATTGTCCCTATCTTCAACTAAAATTTCCTTATACTTGGTATTGATAAATTATTCATTAAAAAATTTCCTTGGTACATCTTCTAGAATTTCCATCATCTTCTGAATAAAATCTCTATTTATAGGGAAAACATGCGTTCCATCTTGAGAAATAACTAAATTATGTTCTTCATAGTACAAATCAATGCAAATCCCATGAATTCGGGGAAATGGCACATTCATGGAATAACCATTAGAGGAAGACTAGACTCCCAAAAGTGTAATTTATCACCTCCTACTTCAAATATTTCCTTAGCTTCCTGAGCTACCTGATGCATATTGGGGATTGATGTAATAGTGTCAAAAACCTTTGAGAAGGAATCCTCTAGGTGATCTTCTAGAATTATGGAGGATGAAACAGGCTCAAGTGTGGCTAAAATGGTATAAAGGTAATAGGATGAGACATTGGTGGTGGATATATGGAGGGTGTGCATGGTTTAATCATTTTTACTAGGTAGTAAGAAATCTTAGAATTAACTTGAATTAGCTCTATGCTTCTCTTGATAATTTGAATTTGAAAAATCAAAGAGATGATGGGTATTATATAAGGAAATTTGCGCAATAAATGCAACTACTAACTAGCATGATCTGGTAGGAAAGGATGAGCCGGTGGTAGGTTGGCATTTAATTCCTTATCTATTTTTGCAGTGGCGACACGTGTCACAAGGCTACTGGCTAATGGTATCCTAGGTAGGAAGCTTAGGACACGTGCAACAAAGGTTGTTTATGGTTTCAGGATTAGTTATAGGTGGGTTTTTATGAAATTCTTTCAGAGTCCTAAATCCTCACGATGAAGACACGTCTACAATGTGGTTTTATTTCAGGATCACGAGCGTTTAGATGATGAATCTCTGCCTAAGGTTTTTTCTATGTACCAAGAACTACTATAGTTGATCCCAAATACAAGAGTAGGGGATTCTTTTTTATATCAGGGGTACACCATTTGAGAATATATGGATTTGAGGAAGAGCCATATAAGCTACCTATATTTTTCACCCCAAGCATATTTTCTATGGAGAATGTCAGACATAGATATTTCTCTGATCATGTACACTTTGTGAAGTATAAACACCCCATCACTTTCATGTGAACAAAATATTTGGGACCTTTCTTGATTAAGACCAGGAGTTCATTAACCTATATGGAAAATTTATTGAAGCAACTAAATCCCGATAGGACATAAATATGGCCCTATGATCCTCACCAAGTCATTTCCAGGAAAAGATAGCAAATTTGAGAAGATAGCAAATTTGATGACTTAGGAGCAACTCCAAGAGACCTAGAACAATATTGTGGAACAAAGCATTGGATGGGAATATATAGGTGCCAAAAGGTCATCTGGAGAGGCATAAACATATATGGATATATATGAATTTGATGCCAAGCCACTTAGTAAGAAGGCCAGAATTGAAGTTGAAACTGAGGTAGAACAAACCCTGGATGAACATACACAAACCAAGGAGTTTTCAAGTGAATTAGAATAAGCACTAGGGAAACCACCAATAAAAAAACCTTCCACCTTTCACTATGTAGCTCTACCCTTGATTAGTGATTCCTACACCTCAAATGAAACAAGGATCACCTTCTGTAGGCCCAACCCAAGTGCAACCAAACCTACACACTAAATATGTATGTATAAGAAAGTAGAGTATGGACACAATGAAGGATCTCAGAGGGAAAATAGATGTAGGAGACAAAATATTTCTAACAATGGAATATTATAGGGAAGATACCCTCAGGATGTCTATCTTGGAACAAAAATTCCCTGTGCCTAATTTAAATAATTGAGGATTAGAAGGTAGATGAGTACAAAGTAGACTTTGGGGATTTTATCCCCTAATACAAGATCGAATTATATAGGTAGGCCAATGATTTATTGTTTAAATATGTGTTGTAGTCCTCAACTAATGAGAAGAAGCTAAGGATGGAACTAAAAAATATGGATAAAATATTGAGAGCAGCGAAAGTGGTTGTCAAATCCAAGTTAATCACCATCAAAGGTCTGGAGGTTAATATTGTGGCATTAGGGATTGAACTAGGTGATACTTCCCATGTAGATTCAATCTTAGAAAAGAAGTATGATGAGATTACTCATCTAAAGAAAAGGATGAGCATCCCTGATGTAGAACATGTCCAAAATCTAGAGCTATTAAAATTACAGGATGAAAGGGACAAAATCCATGAGAACATGAAATACTACAAGTCCCAAATGGAAGAATACACGAAGAAAGTTAATGACTTGCAGTTACAAATTTCATCCATGAAATTAAAGAAAACATCTCTATCCACTCAATCAGTTCCCCAAGAAGCATCTCAACCAAATCAGGGGACCACTCAACCAACAGGGGAAGTAGAGCAATCTCCCAAAAAACAAGACAAACAAGCCTCAACAGAACAAAGAACTGAAGACATGGAAGATGATACTTTAGTAGAGAATTCAAAGAATAAATACAATAGGATTAACAAGCTTAGAGACGAGATGAAAGAGAAGAATGAACTTATTAAGGATTTGGAGCGTGAGAGATATGACTTAAAGAAAGAGATCTACAATATGGGAACAAAGTTTAAAGGAGAAGGTTTCCTAAAGCAATCCAAGAGAGTGCATGGGGAATAAAACAGCATAATTCATTAAACTTTGGGTTAATTTTGAGGTATTATAGGATGAATTATAGCTAGCCACTAGTGCTAATACTGAGACAAAAATAATAGATAAATAACTTGAAGATAGACCAAACTTGAAAGAGAAGTAATCAATTTTCTAAATAGCCAAAATAAAATGCATTTGGATGAGTTGTAGATTACAAATAGACGATATTTAATAAATTTGGCCAATCAAGTTATAGGAAATCAAATCCTACTAAACAGATCTCAAAATAGGATAAAGGCCCTAACATCATAAGTCTTATTTTAAAATATTTATTCAAAGATGCTGTGAAGAAGGGATTACCACATCTGTGGGATAGTAATGGATATGTGTATAAGAAATAAGAATTTCAAGAATTATTGAATCAATAGAAAAATGAGAAAATAGTGTTTGAAGATTTGTATGGTCAACTAGAAGGATATGAGTTACTGAAGCACTTAGTTCGAGAATTTGAAATGTGGATCAACTTGAGAAATTTGTTAGGAGAGTTTCCACCTATATCTTATGAAAATATCACCGATGTTGAATTAGATTTACACTCCCTAAGGAAATAAATATCACATGGGAAATTAAATGCATCATGTTTTGAAATATCATAAAATTGATATATACCCGAAGTAAGATATCCTCTTTTAGGAGGACAACCATCTGAGCAACTAGTTGGGAAACCATTAGGGAATCCAAGTGTATAGATTGGGAAGCCATTAGGACATCAATCTAAGAAACCATCAGATAATCAAAGTTTACAGAATCGTTATAAAACAGGGAACCCAACTATACAAACAAGGGGGAAAGTAAGTGGTCATCAACCTCAGTAGAGGACAACAAAAAGGAGCTCAACTAAGAATAGGTAAAGCTAAATGAAAAAAAATGGAAAATATAACCAAACTCTAAAAAAAATAACAGTGACAGAAAGGGAAACCGTTAGAAGAAGTTGGAGTAAATAGAACATTTTTTTACATAATTTGCTCCTATATAAAGGCAATTCAAAGAAGAAAAAAGGGTTAGAATATTTTTTAGGGGATCTTTGAGGACTTATTTTGTATACATGAGTTAAGTCTAGAGATTATGATTTTTTTTGCATACTTGAAGTGTATTCCTCTCTATAAATTTTCTTCCAAATGTAATTTACTTATCTAATCTATGTCAATGTAGATTATCTTAGTATAATAATATCCTTGAGTAGTAGCTTTGCATCATATTTGTATTAGTAATATGGATGTATGCTAAGTAGTGTGGTGGAAATTGAGATTTAATTTTAATGACCTCTTTTCCTTCATGATATTTTCATGTGATGAATAGTAATTAAAGGTTGTTAAACTTACAACATCATGAGTCATTCTCCAATTCAATCTTGTGTGTGAATATTGAGCCTCGTGTGTCAAGGTAGTGCCTTATAGGAGCCTGAGTTGGACTCAGGAAACTTGGAGAAGAATATTGAGTTGGAATCAAGAAAGATTAAGTTTCATGTGTTGAGTAAAGTGCTTTGCATGCCAAAGTGATGATGTTGTACAATCTTACTTGTCAAGGATAAGGTCTTGTGTGTCAATGCTACGAACATAAAATAAGATAATAATTAAATAATTAATAATTAGGTTAACTAAAGTTAGGTTATGAAATGAGGCGTCTCCTCAACATCAAATGCCCAAGCCATATTTAAGGCAGGGCCATCATTGTAACATATCATCTTTATCCTACCATCTAATATATTATTCTTACTTATTATTCAGTATGAGAGTCAGATTCGACTATTAACGAGCCAACTGGATACGGTTGCTACATTTGGTATCAGAGCCGCCTCTGATCCTAGCCCTTGGATAAAACACAGAGTTTCTCTGGTTATTCTTGATCTGTGATCAATTCGCCTTTAGCCACAAAAATTGTTCTTTGGCCATTCATAGTCCAAGAAATTAGATTGAAGAATTACTTCGCTGCCAGTTCGGGAAGCAATTCGTTCCAAGTTAAAAGTTGGAAAATTCTTCAGTGTGGGATTAATACAACTGTTGAATCTTAACAGCCCACACCAGCTCCACTCAGTGCGAACCCCATCTCTACCCACACTCCATCTTCTTTGTTGCACGCCCGTGAACATCCTCCAGCCAGCCTCTCTGGCACCCTCATTCCATCTCATACATGCCCATTCGCTCAGCTCCAAATCTCGCGTCCCCTCTCATACCCGCGGCTTCACCAACGCACCTCTCCTCAAACGCTGCTCATTCTTCCACATCCTCTCTGTAAATCGCTCCACCTCCCGACGCCTCCCTCTTGGCCACGCCCCCTCGCTACTCACTCCGACCACCCTCACGCCCCATTCTCCACTTTGCCACCCCCGTGCACTCCTGCACAATGCTTCACACCACCTCCTTCCGTGTGTTTGCACTCCTGTGCCACCACCTTCCATCCCCCACAACTCTCTCCTATCTTCTCCCAACCTCCTCCTCCATCCACTCCTGCATCCACGGCCTTGGCCCCTGCTCCTGCTGCAGAACCTCCCCACTGCCCGCACCCGCATGCCCTCCACCTCCAACCTGCATGCCACCCCTGCACGCTGCTCCTTCCCCCACCATCCTATCCCCTCCGCTCGTGCATCCCTGCGCCTGTTCCTGCACTCATGCCACCTGCCCTACTCCCTCCCTGCTACCTGCACCTCCGCTCCCCTCCAACTACATTATCTTCCTCCCTCGTAGGCCCCTGTCCGCCACCACCACACCTCCCCGCCAACACCACCGTCGTCCGCTCCCTCCCCATCCACCTCCAGCTGCACCAGCTCCTCCTGCAATCCTCCCTGCTCAGTCGCTCCCACCATCCATCGAAACCCTACAAAAAAAAATTAAATTAAATAATAAACAATATAATAATAATATTATATTTGTTTAGATATTTTGATTTTAAAAAAAACTATATATTAAACTATATATATATATATATAGATATATATAGCTTATAAAACCATTAATATTAATAATATCAATAATTAATTAATTAATAATATTATTAATTAATTAATTAATTACTAATTATTATTATATAAAAAAAAATATTATTATTTTGAAATAATAATTTTTTTTTTGAAAAAAAAGTTATTTGACATAATACAAAGAAAAAAAGAGAGATAGTAATAAAAAAAAATAGAAATAATATTATTATTTTATTAAAATAATAATTACTTTTGAAAAAAAAAAAAAGAGATAAGAAGTATTGAAGAAGACAAATTTGAGAAAAAGACAAAGAAGACAAAATGAAGAAAAAAGACAAGAAGTGAAGATCTAGCAAAGACTATCCATCTTTGGATAAGTCAATTCAAAGAAAGACAACCAAGTTTAAGAAAGACTCATCAAATAAATCAAAGAAGATCATTCCACCATCGAAGAATTCAGAAACCATGGAAGCCGATTTGCGAGAAAAATTAGAAGCCACGTTAAAATGTTATCGAAAAGACAATGAAGAATTGCGTGACATAAATAATAGTTCAGAAATAAGAATTGAATTACAAGAAAGGTACAATGAAATAAAAATCTCTGACCATGAAGGGCGTATAGAAAAATTATATGAGCAAATTGATGAATTAAAAGCCGAAAATAAATTCAACCAGAGGTTAGGAAATAAATATATAAAGAAGGAAATAAATAATTAGGAAGCAGAAATAATACCCTTGAACAAAATCGTTAGCGACAAAGATGAAGAACTAATGCAGATACAACATAAATTAGAAAGTCAAGAATCAGAGGTCGGCTAATGTCGACAACAGATAAAAGTTCTTCAACAACAAAATGATGACTCCAAAAATACACATAAGTCAGAGATCGCAGAAAGTAATAAAGCATTATCCAACACTGCTGAAGAAATTTTTAGACTAAGAAATCATAACAAGATACTAGTCACAAAAATTAAGAACTTGAAAAATAGCCGGAAGATAGAACAATCTATGGACAACATTGAAGGGAAACTTCTAGACAAGTAGGAAGAAAATAGTTTTATCAGAAGTCATAATGAAGATCTTAAGGAACAACTTAAGATGTATGAAGATGACAGAAAATCACAAGTCGAATTGACTAAGAAGTTTCAAAATGATAACAGGCAGTTAGAAAACAAGTTAGAAAAAATACAGAACAAAAACTTAAATCCTCAAGAGATGAAAATACAACTTCCAACTCAGATCAATGCTCTAAAGACGACATTCATAAACAAAAATGACATCGTGAACATTCCCTATCGACACCCCAACCATAAAAACCGATATTCGAAAAAGTGGGAAATGTCGAAAGATAATGGTACTAATGTGATCAAATCTCCTGACGACACATCAGTAGGGAATCCCATTTGTCCACAAAAAATCAATTTGGGATGGATTGATCCGTCGACATATCAGAAGTTATCTTCGACTCTTAGCAATTTGTATCGACATGTTTTGTCATCTACGACACCACATAAAATGATGCAGAAACATTATAAGGATTTGAGGACAAAGCCTTTCTAAGAGAGTGGCAATGCTACGAACATAAAATAAGATAATAATTAAATAATTAATAATTAGGTTAACTAAAGTTAGGTTATGAAATGAGGCGTCTCCTCAACATCAAATGCTCGAGCCATATTTAAGGCAGGGCCATCATTGTAACATATCATCTTTATCCTATCATCTAATATATTATTCTTACTTATTATTCAATATGAGAGTCGGATTCGACTATTAACGAGCCAACCGGATACGGTTGCTGCAGTCAAAACAGATCCTCATGTGTTGGGGTGGTGCCTCATGTGTTGACATGATGTTTTTCATGTTGAAGCATGTATGGTGTGCGATGTACTACTAACCATGGTTGAGCTATTAAGTATCCTCTAGAGACTGACCACCTCTACATTGACTTACTTTAGCATATAACCAATTGGGATGATAGTAGAACAATATGATCACATCAATGGGGAAATATCCTTAATATATTTGATATGATAACTAGGTTGGCACATGTGGAACATGTAGATAAGACAAGAGATAAAGATAAAGATGTGATAAGATATGAGAGAATTTGAATTGTACATAAAGAATTAATTAAGAGATAAATTTGAATTGTTAAAATTCAGTGAATACTTTAGTAAATCAAAGGAGAAATTGAATTGATCACTACAGTGATGTTAACAAGAAAGAATCGGTTAAGAGAGTTAACTAAGTGATAATAAAGAAGATCTAGTTAACTAAGTGTTATTGCATGAAGACACTTATGTTAAAGTAAAAGACGACACTTATGTTAAACTAAAATATGAAACTTGAGTTGTGACACTTGCATGATGACACTTAAGTTAGCCAACTAACTAAGTGGAAAATATTTTTGTTAAGTTGCAAGTTCATCCTAAGAGTCACTTCAGTTGTTTAATGCATTGCATGAGAAGTCAGGCACATTTCTTCGTGAAAAGGTTTATGCAATTAGTTAGAGGGTGAGTTCATCCTGAATTCAGAAGATAAAATAGAAGTTGATGCATGAGAAGAATATATAAATATATTATACAGGATTAATGAATCCAACATGAAGCGAATTATCTTCTCTCTTGAACAAAATTCACTTCTTCTTTGTGCAGGATATTATTCCTAGTCTCTCTTCTTTATCTTTTTCTTACTCTGTAATTGTACTGGGGTTGCTTGATGTAAAATACATTCTCTGCTATCCATCAATATACTAAGGAATGTTTTGTTGGGGTTTTCTCCCTCAAGTCATAGAGGATTTCCCCATGGTAAATTCATGTGTCGAATGTGATTGCTTATGTGTATTTGATTTCAAGTATTATTGCAACTCCACATTATAGATAAAAAATTAAAATGGTATTAGGGCTCAAGGTGTGAAAGAGCTAATTTCAGTAAACAAGCTTGATTCTACATAGATCCTAAGTGTTCATAGTACTTGAATAAAAATGGACTCAATATCAGTGAGACTGGAAGACCGTCCTAATGGAACTTCGAACTTCATTACTTGGAAGAATAGGATCCTAAATATCCTAGAATAGCATGATTTGGATGTATATGTATCCATTTTTATTGAAGATCCTATTTGTAATGTAGGTCACATTACATTCGAGAAGAATCACGGAAAAGAAAAGGGAATCATTTATGATCTTGTGAAAGAAAAATTGATTCCTATGATCACTCCATTGAAGATCGTAAAGGAATGATTCGAAAATTTGACAAATATTTATTAGAAGAAGATGCTTAGTCAAAACAGAGCATTGAAGAACAAGGTTCGAAATCTAAAAAAGTGAAATGGACAAATATGTGGCTTCCTTCTTCACTAAGATCTCTTAATTAAGAGATAAACTAATGCGCATTAGTGTGACGGTCAATGATGATGATCTCATACAGACCGCTGTCAATGGTCTTCCATCTTCATGGGAGCATTCTTGGCTGCAATAAATGGTCAAGAAGTGTAACTTAACTTTGATAAATCTCTGGAGCGTGTCTCTTATGTCATAGAGGATTTCCCCAAGGTAAATTCATGTGTCGAATGTGATTGCTTATGTGTATTTGATTTCAATTATTATTGCAGCTCTGAATTAAAGATAAAGAATTTACAAAGGCTTCCTTTACTATTGAAAAGTATGGATGCCAATGCTACCATGTTTTCGCAAAAATATCGAGAATAGTTTGCATTTTGTTTAAACTATTGAATTCTACTCAAACTCAATACATTTGCTTTCCACCTAAAATGCGTAGATTTGTCTTAGAGGCACCCTACATAGTTCTTTTTGTTCCATATTCTAAATTCACCATTGTCTACACCTGAAAATTTGAATATGCAGTAATTAATTCCTCTCGAAATAAATCCTCATACCTAAGTTTTGTCCTTTATTTCTGTACCTGCAAATATATTCCACAGAAAACCTAAATACATCATAGTGCAAGAGATTATGCTCTAAATATGTACAAACTGAGCGTCATCGTGGCCTGACATATACTAAATTTAGCCTTAGAACATCTAAGAGGATAACCGATACATTGCTAAAGGGAAACTAATACTAGTTTTATATCATTTTTTTATAATTCCAAATTTCTTGTACTGGATGAATGATCTACCGGTATTAAGCATAATGAATCCATAATTGACATTGAATGATTAGAACGAGTTGAGTTGTGGAATAGAGATGATGAATGGTAAATTGAATTGCCTACATGGAAGTCACTTTTCCTAGATCCAAAAGAAAATCATGTCCATTTAAAATTATTAAAGAATAGCATCTTACAAAAGAATACGGATAGAAACTATTAGGATTGAGGGTTCTTCATTCGTTATAAATGAATGACAATGAGGTAGAGTATTGAAGAAAATAAGGTAAGTATTGGACGATCGAACTAATTCTTCTCCCGAGGAATTTTGGTGCAAGACAAGGAAAACTGCCAATGCTTTTCGGCATGCATTCCATGTAATTTCAAGTCTCGTGGATGTAAATTTTAGAAATAAGGCACTGCGTGAATCGACATATGTTCATACCAAGTATTTGATTCCAAATACAACATTCAATCTTATCGATGATATTCAAAATGGAAATATGTTTATTGTTAGATCATGAAAAAAAAATCGAGATATTAACTGGACAATAAAGACAACTTTGAGTATCTTTCAAGATGCATATAGTATGACTCTTTATGTTAAAATTGATTGATGGAACTTAATTTAGTGAAATAAATGAAAAAATATTACCAAACTTCTTAATACAAAGCACCTCAATCCATTAAAATTGTATGTCATAACTTAGACATGGAGTGCAACAAAACAAAATTGTAAAAATACCAAAGAGAACACTTTGACATAGATATTGAACTTCAAAAAAAATTGTAAAATTACCAAAAATAAAACTTTAATACAGATATTGAAGTTTGTTACCTTAGTGAATATCATCATAAATAGGAAATAATTTATCAATGTAATTTTTAAATATTTTGTCATTTTAAAGGACCAATTTACATAGAAATAAGTACACAAATTTTTTAATAAGTTCACGTATACAAAATTTTATATATATATATATATTTTTATATAGTTTTAGTATAAATATAAATTTTGGTTATTTTAATTTGTTATATAATTTTTAATAATAGTTTTTAATTATTTGAAAAAAAAACATGTTATTTTCTTAAAACTTAATATTTTATTAATTTTTACTAATTAAAAAAATACAAATAATTCAAATGTATTCACATGGTTATCTCAAATTAAACCATATAACACCATTTAATATTTTACTTGATAGTTACAAATTTGTGCTTTGTGTAGATAAATATAACTTCCACCATCATTTAACTTAAATCATTTTTTTTTCACTTATTACGAATATCATATAACAACAAGTTCATAGTTATTATGTTCATAACTAAAATAATTAATAATATTAATAAAGAAAATATTATATTCAAATAATTTTAAATGTTAAACTTTTTATAAAATTTTCAAAAATAATTTTTAATAAAAAAATAAAAATAATAATAGAAATTAGACAATGAAACCATTTTTTTACAACTATTTCAAATTTATATATAAATTTAAAACATAATCCATAATATTATTATCCAATAATAAGTGGTAAAATTATACATTCAAAATAAAAAATTGAATTTTTTGTTAGATATTAAAAAAAAATCAATATCAATAAAAATCTAAAAATCTAAAGTTTAAATTTATAGAATATTATTAATTTGATTAAAAATTTAATAAATTAATATAAATACTATAAGCTATTGATTAAAATACTATTTTTAATAATAAAAAAGAGAGTTTATGATAAAGCCATAAGCGTGCCGGCATAGGTATAGACATAGACATAGGCACCATCAGTTGATCCATATCCAGTACAATCCGCAGCAGTAGAACACAAAATCTTTTAAATAAATAACATTTTAAATATAAATGCTATTGATTTAATCATAAAAATTAATATTATTGTAAGAGATGTCATATATTTATAGTGTTTTCAAATATTGTTTGTTAGAGGGCTAGTCCAATAATTATTCTTCCCGACCACACAAACTACAACCAACCTACATACTCATAATATTTATTTATATGAGATACTACATATTCACATACAATAATTACTTAAATTTATATGTAGTATTTATTTATATGAAATATTTATTTATAGGAGATATGCAAGTGATTTGTAACCCTCATTTGTAAGAGTTGTAACCCCTATTTGTAAGAGATACAAGTATGATTTAACAATAAGCATTGATCACTCTTAAAAAAAATTAAAATATACGAATACAAACAACTTAAATCATAAAATTATTATTAAATATATGAATACAAACAACTTAAATCATAAAATTAATATTATGAATGTGATTTAATAATAAATATTGATTGCTGATAAAAAAAATATTATAAAATGTATAATAATTATCCAGTTAGGCTTAATATGTTAAATTAACATATAAAATGTTTTTTCAATTAATTAAATAAATATATTTAATTTTCAATTTTAAATATTATAATTTAATTTGTTTTTCATTTATTAAATATTATAATATTTTAATTTTAATTTACCATCCTTCGTATATTATTTTCATTCAAAATTTAAAATATGTTTGATATCCAAATATTATTATTGCGAAAAGAAAGAATTACCATCTCTTTAGTATAAACACAACCACGAGCTATGAGAATAATGGAGAAAGATTTAAAAGCATGACTATTTATTTATTAGCGCTTGTTATTTAAATGTAAAAGCAGTAATACACATTGAAAATGCCTTTTCAGAATAAACTCTAAGGCTTATGATAATCAGCTGGCAGAGGGGTGCAACAAATAAAAGCATTATTTAAACAAACAGGTAGATCGGGAGGGCAGTCAGAACCCTTTGTGCAATGCAGGGTATTATCGCAAGTAGGATTCTTAGTGTAAGCCTCAACGACAGCAGAAGAGTCTGAAAATAACACAATCACAGACCACAAAATAACGATTAAAATAAATAAAAAATACGAGAACTAACATTTACATTAAGCAAAAATGAACGTAAACAATTTTTACCATGAGCGGCCAGCATCAAAAAGAGGATTGCAATGAACCCCATATACACCACGGATATAACAACAACATTTCTTGCCATTTCTTTTCACCGACGAGAAACTGTGTATGTATATCCACCTGATAATTTCTCTTCACTTCTCCGCATTAATGAACGATGGGTATCACATATTTATAGCATGGGTGCTAACTGTTGCTGTGCTGATTTAAAGGGACAGCTCATCATCTTTCCAAGACACACTCATAGCATTGCATGGGGTACTGACAACGCACAACTCACCTTTCCAAGTTTATTCCTCAATCAGGGGAAGATAAGCAGGAACATTTATTTTCAGAATACATCCCTCCTCATTATGGCAATGCTGATTAGGTCATCAGCATAAAATCAGCGACACTAAACATTCGCTGGATTACTGACAACTGATATTTCCGAATATAGTCCATGACCGTTGCATGGGGTACTCAGAGGACAACTGTCTTTGGAGATGTACACGGTCTCCTTGTTTTGGAAATTTCTGTGCATGCACCTTTTTTTATTAGAGTAAGCTATCCAAGCGAAGTTTTTATATTGGAGTAAGGTATCTGCACGTCAATCTAATTTTGAATTATCTTAAATTTAACATTGATTTTGCCACTGCATTTACTCTCTAATTTCCAGGAGGCCAGCATGTCCCCTTGGTAGATTTATGTAATCGAACAAGAGTCCCCACTGTTTATCGTCTCGCAGTTTTAAAACTTCATTGAAATATTGATTAAGCTAATGCTAAACAACATTATTACGTAGAAATTACAGTGAAAGAGACAAACCGTTGGCAATGTCGAATAAAGATGAAGATGACTGGTGGGGATTGGCATGCAGGAGAAATTGATGGTTTGTTGGTTTTATTATACTGATAGTATATACAAAGTGTTCTTAAATCTAGATTTACCATGTATCAAACCATTCATTCAATTTTGCACACTAAAAAAAGATTTCCACCTTAAAAAATTTAATCCCAACATGATAGATAAAAAATTAATATGAATATAACACTAAAGGTCTTGTTGCACTTAAACCTTTCAACAAAAAAATTAATAATAAAATAAGTGGGAGTCTTAAGTCAAACCCAATTCAACATGACCATTCTTATTATAAGCAACGCGCATGAGATAAAGTTAAATGTTCAACCTTAACTTACACTTTTAAGTTAAAGTCTTATTCCATTATCTAGATCGAGGCCCATTGTATAAAACCTAAAGTACGTGAAAATAAAAGATTCCATTATGACTTTGTAATTGAGCTTCTATAGTGGATGTATAGGTGTGATCCTCAATTTTTTTTTCTATATGTACATATTTGTCCATAACATATATTACTATTTTTTACAAAATTAAAATTTATACAATAATATTTGAAGAATTTAATCCATGGCATATTTAACTAAATGACTAAATATTGTATCTATTACTTCTAATTTAAATGAATCAAGAATGTATCTGCAAGGTCCCAATCTCGCTAGGCTTTGTGAACCTCCATCACATGATCAATTTGGTGGTCACTTTCCAGCACAAACATGAATGAAAAAAGGTTGTGGGCTAGATGACTCAGTTATGGTTTACTTGGCTTGTTGATGGGGTACACCATTAATGTTGTATGTCCTTGCACAATGGAAAGGTGCATCGTAAACAATAACAACCCATATGGGTTGGGAAAAACAGGAGGGGACTTTACAAGACAATGAAGGTTGTTGTAAGTAACCTTGTCCATCGCCATGCATGGAGCTTTATGGAAAAAGTGTCTCAGTTATGGTTTACTTGGCTTGTTGATGGGGTACACCACTAATGTTGTATGTCCTTGCACAATGGAAAGGTGCATCGTAAACAATAACAACCCATATGGGTTGGGAAAAACAGGAGGGGACTTTACAAGATAGTGAAGGTTGTTGTAAGTAACCTTGTCCATCGCCATGCATGGAGCTTTATGGAAAAAGTGTCAAGAGGAATAGATCAACTTAGATGACTTAGGCTTATGTTCAATTGGAGATATACTAGTTTATAGATTAGTGTGCCAAGTGGGAGATCTTGGGATAAACTTTGAAGAGGTACTCGTGACAAATGTGATGTGATGGAAACACCTACTAGAGGAACCCTTATAGAAATAATGAGATGGATGCAATGTGATGAGTACATTTACCGGGTAGACTCATGACATATGTGGCATGTAGAGTTGTTGAAGGTACATGTGATGGATGTGGATGTCATGGATAATGATACAATGACAAATATTTCTTGGCATACTTACAATGAGTGTGTACACGATGGGCACACTTGACCCAATGGGTGCACTTGATTTGATGGGTTTGCAATGCACAATTAAATGATGGGTGCACTTATGGGAAGTTATTCTTTTCATGGGATTATGATCATGGCAACATGGGAAATTATGATATTATGATAGCTTCAATTATTTTTTAGTACAGAGATTTAAGATGGATTTTTGAACAAAGATTTTTGTATTTATTTGAATAAAATTGTATTTTATAACCCCAAAAACATGGCAAACATTTATCTATTTCTTAAGGTTGTGTTATCTCTGTCCCATGGGGGGCAGCTCAAGTGGTAAATATGAGAAATTGTAATCAGTTGTAAATGGAAGGTCACATGTTCAAATCCCCCAAAACATACGTGTGAGCCATGGTTTGGGTCATGTGGATGGACCTATGGATATGGTGGTAGCGATATTGGATCCCTAGACCCCGTGTCATGCAAGTACCATCCCAACTCAAGTTTTCGATTTCCCTAGTAAAGAAAAAAAGGTTGTGTTATCTATGATTTTGGATAACCAAATTTTCTAGCTCACGCAGTTGAAACTAGGACCAATCCACCTTTCATCGGTATGCTTATAGTTCCCATCTAATATTTACAATGAATTTCTGTGTATCACTATGATATAAAATAAACTATAATCCCTAACCACTCCAAATAAGCACTGGTAGAAGCATGGACTACATTGAAAGTGTATTCCATGCCTAGTGTTATACTCATTACTAGATTGAATTTGCATCCAAATGAAGACACCCCAACTCATCATCTACAGTAGTATCTTTATCAAGATAGAAATGTGTTGCTATAATTCTTTTGCTACCTATTATGTAAGAATTTTATATGTCTTGTGATATTGTATTTTATGATGTCATTGATTTGGAATTCTTGTTCTTAGAGTTAATATATGTTTAGATGATTGTTTACCTCACTAAATATTTATGATGAAGACTAAATCATTGGGTGCATGTCATGGATAATTTTAGGGGCAAAATTACCATGGACGAAATTAAGAGAATTTAAAATATTTAATGTGCGATTTTTTTATATGAACATGATTTTTTTAAATTTAATAAATTCATCCATTATTTATTTAATAAATAAAAAATACAAACAATTAGCGCTCCCGTATTAACAAAGGAGAGAAAAAAAATGAATTCGCCCCCTGAAACTCGCCTTTGAATCTTCAATTCGTCCCCAACTTTCAGTTGAAATTCATTTGAAGCCTTAATCCGCCCTTGATTTCTAGTAGTAGAGGTTTCTGGTAGCGATTTCGCCCTTGATTTCCTATAGTAAAGGTTTCTGGCAGTGATTTTTCACTCGATCTCTAGTAATAGATATTTCTGGTAGCGATTTTTCCCTCGATTTCCAGCAATAGAGGTTTTTGGAAATGATTTCTCCCTCGATTTCTTGTAATAGAGGTTTTTTTTTTAATAATTTAAGGAATGAGGGCTAATGATGTCCTGTGGTGCAATTTGTGTTTTTATTACTTGACAGGTTTTTGAGACAATTACCAAACTGCAATCTGTAAGTTACCCTAAACTTATTCTCCCTCATGCATGTTTCGAACGGTACTGTTGTTGGTGCCTCAAACCTTCTGAACTAGATGTAAGCATATAATAGAGTTAAATATTCTCATATGCTATGCGTTGCATTTATCAATGTATGTATATTGTAATGATTATGCAAGCTACATATCATTCTGTAATGAGCATCTACTTAACTGTATTTATTTTAGAAAATTCACGATAGTTCAAACCCTTGAGATATATTTCTGATCTTTAGCGTGTTTGCAGATATATCTCTTAAGAAGCCTCTCTTAAATAGTGCTTTTAGTCTACTCTCAAGCCTGGTACAAAAATGGGATGAATTAGTTCTTAGTCTTAGTTTTCCGATGCTTCAAAACTCGAGTAAGAAATATGTACATAAAGCATAAAGTTACTTACAATAAAGTATAATAGGAACAATATTTACATAGTGCGGGCATGGAAATATCTACACTTAGACACCAACCTTGGATGCGAGAAGGAACCATGTTGATCATGGCAATTTATTATTATTTTTTGTTAAGGCAGTAATATACTAATGGTTATTGAATGAAAATTGCCGCGGACCTGAGCTTGAATCCCAGAGCTCTTGAGTGGAGGCCTCCATGTGCCCTAACGGCTCCGCGGACCTGAACTTGAATCCCAGAAGCCACAAGCTCAATTTATTCTAGATCAACACATAGGGAAACTGCTTCATAATATCTGAATAGAGTATATATTTTCAAAGGAAGCTTCACACTAGAATAATTGGTTGTTAGCGAATTGATACTTCTCATCGTCATGACTGAGGGAGAGGAAGAAACTGCATAGAGTTAAAAATACCATAAAGATAGATCTTAAAATCGATTGGTTTTTAATTATTTTCTAAGACTTAAAATTATTTGATTGTTAAATTTTTTAAATTTTTGTTTATTTAGTTTATTTTTAATAGATTAATATTTCTAAAAGTTTTATCAATAATTTTTTTTGACTTGCATTATTAAATCCTAATAATAAATAAATGTGTTCTACAATATTAAATTATTTTGACTTATATTATTATATTTTAATAATTAAATAAATGTTTTCTACAATATTAAATGTTAATATCATTTAGAAAAAAATTGATGAATTTAGAAAAGAATGATATTAGAAAAAAAATTGACTTCACTATTTACGATATTTTCTTTAAAGATGTATAAATGATAACACCTTCCAAAAATAGTTTAGAAAATGTTTTAGAAAATCTTTCGACAACATATATGAGATAATAATTTGCATATTGTTATACCTTATAACAATATGCAAATGATATATTACATCGTAAGAAAAATGTTGTTGAAAAGTCAAAAAAATTTCAAAAATGTTTACAAAATACAACACCTTACAACAATATGCAAAAGATATATTATTGTCTTAATTAAAATGTTTACAAAAAACATCACCTTACAACAATATGCAAATATATTATTGTCTTAATTAAAATGTATAGAAAATATTTGCGAGTGATTTGCAGCATGGATATTTTCTTGAGATGGACAACTTCATTGAAACATATTCATGGTGTTTTTTAGCTATTGATGTCTCCATCTCCTACTAAATTCATATATGAAAAATCAATGAAAGAGTGTTATTAAGGCTAGCAATACATACAGTAGCATGTTTAATCTTTGATTGTGAAATTAAAAGTTTTGGAGGTCCCAATCATATATCGCTTACACCAACGTTTTGTACATGATACTATTCTTTTGGGAGACAATCATATTGGGAGGTTGAGTGCTAGCTAGCGAGTATCTTTCGATATTTATGAAGTATGGAGAAGGGAATGGAGTCAAATGACGACGTGAGGGGGATCGAGTCTCGACAGTGCAAATAGTTGAGAGAATAGTCCTTTCGAGACTCAAGACTATTCTATCATGGGGTACATCATAGGTTTTCTTTAAAGATTTTTTTAGGACAATATATCAAACATTTTTCTTACATGTCTTGGAACACAAAAGACATGGTTTAATTTGAAAGTTCAATATGTCTAATACTTTGATGTTTTTTTAATACTTGACTTAATAATATGTACTTTTAAATTCTAATAGATAATGTGGAAATAAAGTTGCAAAACGATTTTTAACAAATAAAATAACTATATTGTTTTTTCTTATATAAACAAAGTAACTTGACATAATACTTACGAACCTTCCTCACATATACATAAATATCCAAGCTAATGGAGGGGTCAAAATCATAATACAATTGGCCGTTGTTGAAAATCATATACATTTTGAAGGCACAATCCACATCCCTTTTGGAATTTGACTTTCAAACTAAGACCATGAGTTATAATAGGGAAATTTTATGATGACTTTTTAATGGTGAGGTTTGGCTTTGTTAGTGATATTTATCTTAAAACTTAACTTTGTCATAATGAAATATTCATTTTTATTTTATTTTAAGTGTCTTATTTTTCAAAAATAAGAGAAACACTCATAAATTAAATTATATGCAAGACATTATTTGCTATTAAACATAATTATATAGTTTAGAACTTACATGTTATTGAACATGATTTGTACCATTTATAATTGAAAATCTTAGTATTAAAACTGATTTGGTTTTGGTCAACCAATTTATCTATTTAAACTTATATATTATATGAAGTTTTAGGTATCCATGTATAATAAGGACTAAAATAATTCAAGTGAAACTATTAAAATACAGTTTTTTTAATTAAATTTTAATTCATAACTATGTATTTTAATTTATTTGTATATATTCATCTTAAATTTATAAAAAAAATCTAAATTTAAAATTTATTTATACTATATTGGATTGTAAAATAAATATTCATATCTAATTAAAAAATATTTTAATAAGTTTTGTATATTTATACTCTAACCCTATCAATTGAAAATTAACATTCTTTAAACTTTGGTATTAACTTATTTTAAAATAAATCTTCTCATCCATTCATTATATATATATATTTCTATTAAAAACATTTCAATATTTTTTTTATTCATATTTTTCCATTTTCCATTAAAATTTGTTTTTTTATATCTTTGCTTAAAAAACAATGTGCAAACTACTTTAAAAAATGGAATTTAAAACACATAACATAGAGAGTTGATATAAAGGAATTCAATATAATGGAGAATTGAATAATTTTTTTTTTTTTATAAGCTAGATGCAGGTCCTTATAATATCATCGTCAAAATATACAGAGTGTCGGGTCCTCTCATGATAGAGAAAACAAACCCAAAATGAGCTTGGAAAAGTATCTTTAAAACAATCATCCTATCTAGGAAACCAGTAATAACTAACAGCATTAATACTAGCAGAGCTACAGATAAGCATAAAAAATGGCCAAAACCAAAAAACCTTAAACAAGCAAGCATGGCTTAGTTACTGTTGAGTTCCGCCTACTCCGACTGGGTAGTCGGGTCCTTGGATAAGGTAATTCCAAAGTGGCGCACAAACTGTTGTTGGTTGTGAAGAACGTGCTTCAGCATGTCATGTAATTCATCATGTTGCATAAGGATTTCCGCCCGAGCCTTGTTGCGGTCGGTGAGAGCCTTGCCCAATATCAGCTTGTGAGACCAGTGCAGGTCCAGAGTCTTCTGATATAGGGTAGCCTGGCCCCTAGTGTTGCTAGGGTCGGGGACGAGGGCCTTGAACTCTTCACAGATTTCCTCATCAGTCAAACAGCTGCGAGAGACTCTAGCATCCTCTCCAGCATCTTGAATCTCTGCATGCACTTGAATTGGGATCTCATAGTGGTACTTACGAGCCTTTTCAACCATGCCTCTCATGAGATGAACCGACGCAGTGGAGGAGGAGCTGCTAGGATGCTGAGCACTCTCCTGCTGGGTGTCCTGATGGGTGAGGACTCTCTTAGGAGGCTCCATGATGCCTAGAATGGTAGAGTTGAAAGACTGCAAATTCTGAAGAATAGGGACTCTGAGCCAACTAGTGTCGTGAGGACAGGAAGAACAACTGCTGAAAACCCAAAAAGTTGAGAGCCAGAGGACAAGGGAATCAGAGAACCAGTAACCAAAGGACCAGCAAGCCGAAGCACCATAGCCAAAATGGCTAGAGCCACAGTAACTAGAGAAGAAAAAAGGGCCGAAGAGAATCGCTCTCAGGCGAATAACAGAGTGGAGCCTTTTCTAAGAAGAGCCTTCAGCCGAGCTTTAACAGACCTAGGAAAATGTTGAAAGAAGAGAAGGTGGATCCTTGTAATATTAATTTGAGTGCCTCTAAATCTCATGAGAGTGAAAGGATAGAGCAATTCATCCCAAATCGTGGGTGTAATTAGAGCCATAGCCCAGAACAGGATAGGAATAGCAGAGCGGACAATAGACTTGACAATCCACATGCAAGAGCAGTTAAACTGTCAATGATAGGTCGAGCTCCAGACATGAAGACCACTGAGGTAATTAACGTTTTGCATGGGGTGCGTGGGTGGGCACATGGGCAGACGGATGGTGATGCATGCTAGTAGGCAGGTGGCTAGAGTTGGAGGCGGGTGCATGGCGCACAATGTAATCGGATAAGAGGTTGGAGATGTAATCCGATAGCTGGGTGCTGCTGTTGGCATGCCATGCGTTCGACAATCCAATGATGGTGCCAAGTGACTCTTTTTGCACCCACTATGGGGGGGACAGATCCTGACAGGTGATATCCGTGAGCTAGTTCTTGAGTGGCTGCTCCCTGAAGGTGAGCCAAGAGGAATCAATTTTGTTCTTGGAGGCGTCAGCTCCATTATTGGAAAGATGGTCAGCGAGTTTGTTGGCCGTGTGGCGGACATGTCTTGTGCTGAAAACGTGGAAGTGATTTATAATATCATGGAGCTGTTCTTTGAGCCATTCAAGTCTCCAGCATTTTGAAATCTTAGCGAGGGTAGTTCCACAGTGAAGTATGAGAGCAGTGTTGATAATGATTTGAGAATCACCTTGAATGGTAATGGTAGGCCATCCTTCCCTGCCAGCAATTTTTAGGCTAGCAAAGAGAGCAAGGAGCTCTTCCACGTTGTTGGTATTAAAGCCAATGCTTTCCGAGAAGATGTGAACGAGCTTTCCCATGGTGTCTCTGAAGACTCCACCAATTCCAGTTGGACCTGGGTTTCCTTTAGAGGCCACGTCAACGTTAAGCTTTAGGGGAGGATACAGCAGCAGGAACCAGGTGGAGGCAATGTGGATGGAGGGGGAAGGGGGGGGAGGTGCAGGGTGCTCTCGGTCAAGAATGAAGTTCCAGTTCGCAAAGATGAGGCTTTCCCTAGGCTGACAAATGAGGTCGGCAGCAGACCAAGCGACCAGCCTCACCATTTCCTGAAGATTGGAGTGAATGCGAGGGATGAGGCAATTCCAAGGATCCTGTGCTTGTTAAGGAGCTAATCATTGAGCCAGGAGAGATAATTGAGGAATTGAATTTTCTGGTCCAAAGCTTGGGGACCATAAACATTAGTGATCATGCCTTTGTGAGTGGTGCCCATAACATGGAACCAACCAGAAAGAGAGTGGTGGCTGTAGAAGAATCCATCCAAGCTTATGATATTGGGATCCCAAGCTATGGCCATGCCTCTGGAAGCACCTTTAGCATCGGGAACAATTCTTGATGAATGAGCGGAGCTTAAGCTCCGAGGATTTAGTTTCTTATAACATTATTAGAATGGGCTTTTCCTTGAGGATTTTTTTTGGGCATTCTTTGTTTGGAATCGCTGCCAATTCCCCTTATGTTTAAGCTGATAAATTTTAGCTCCATTAATTCAATGGCTGGAAGCTGGTATTGATCTTGGCACTCATGACCGAGTCAATTAAGTGCTCTCCTAACTCACAAAGAAGTTGTTTGTTGGGATTTCTTCCTTTCTTCGTGAGCGCACTTTGGACTTTGGAAATTTCCTTGTGCTTTAAAATTTTGCCAACCCAAAATTAATTGTGATCGAAGGGAAGTGCAGTAGCATCCGATAGTGGGGCCAAAAATCTGTTGTAAGGATACAGACTGATAGGCTTCTTTGAAGAGGTCCAATTGGCTCTGAGGGATGCTGTGTATGACAGTTTTTTCCCATGCTTCTTGAATGGCTTCTAAATCAAATTCTCCAGTATCCATGTCGTCCAGGTTTGTGAAGAATTCAATAGAAGGAGAGTGGAGCTGTGGTTGTAGGACATCCTTGAAGATGGTATCCAGGAAGGTGGAGACTGACACATTGGGAATGGGGGTAGAGGATTCTGGGAGTTCAGGGATTTGTTGAGAAATGACGAAAAAGCTGTTGTGGCAATCCGGGTTGGTAGAAGTGTCGAGGACAGAGGTTTTCTTCCATGTTCTCCTATGGTTGGGAGATTCTGTGAAGCCATTGTCATCCTTTCTGGTTTGGGCTGGAGAAGGGGGGGGGTTTGGCATTCAGCGGACATTCACGGAAGAGGTGACCATGCTCGTGACATTTTCTGCATCTGAAAGGTATGTGTTCGTAATCTAATAGTTGGATCCATTCAGTGTCCTGGTAGGAAAGATAGATTGCTTTTGGGAGGGCTGCTGAGATGTGCATGTAAATGCAAATTCTAGTATAGGAAGTGTAACGAGCATCTAAGGTGGTGTCTGAGGCTTGATCAAAGGTTCCCAGGGTATTGTCGATGCCAGCAAGGGTTTCCAGGTTCAAATATTCTTGAGGCAGAGAGTAAAGCCTTAGCCAGAATGGCACCACTTTGAAATCCTCTTTGGGTGGGATGAAGTTCCCTTTCCAATCTCGCATGTACAGTCCTGCAAAGTGCGGGAAGTACGGTCTTCCTTGAAATATACGGTGCTTGTCTTCAAGATTCTGGAAAATAACAATAAAGAAGCCTTTGGATCCCAATTTCAGCTCGCATTTCCCTTTTGGTTTCCAAGATTTGGTGATCCACCAGGTGAGATTCTTTTCTGTTGGCCATAATCCTATGAATTTGCAAATAATGCCATGGTCATGCATGTATTGGATATGTTGGCTGACAAGATTAGATGTTACTTCATACCTAGGGATTTGAGTCACCTTGGGTTTGTATTTGTTGGTGCTTTTGGTCGGCTCTGTATTCCGTGCTGGCTCTTCTTCATTTTGGTTTGCAGGCTTCGGAGCAGTTGAGGCAGGGTCTGCAGATCCCTCTCCTCCTTTTCCCATATTAGATCCCATTTTTTCAGAATGTGATCTCGAATCAGTTGATGTCAGTTCTGACCCCATCAGGAGGAGGGGTGTGAAGGTTTGAGTGCATCGAGCAGCTACTTGTCTAAAGGAAAGTTTGGAGCGACTTCCACTGGAGGTCGCCATGGTAGAGACAGGGCAAAAATTGCAGGCGGCGAGGATAGCGTACATAAACCCTAGGAGAGCGCTCAATCGTTTCTGTAAAGGAAGCTTTTCAGATATATAATTCAATGATATCTACTCAATGCTATTATTCATGAAGAAAATGATATCTTCTCTTAGGGCCTCTACGACAACACGTACTTACAATTGTCTTAATCTAAGTCAAACTTAGAGAATTGAATAATCTAAAAGTAATAAAAATATATATTAAAATTACTAAATTAGAAAGAATTTTGTAATTTTTCTATTTTGCTTTTATTTATCAAACAATTTGTTTTACTAAATAATTCTTAACATTTAAGTTTTTTTTTTGACGAAATAATTTTCAACATTTAGCTTTTAAACATTGTTGTTATTTTATAAAATAATTCTCAACATTTAACTTTGTTTTTTAAGTATCTATGGGAATTTGAACTTGTGACCTTCCATTTACAAGTTTTCATCTCAATTACTCATTAACATTCGCTTTACCCCCATGGACCACTCTCAACATTTAACTTTAAAAAAATGTTATTTTTATTAATAGCAATAAATTATATGTAAAAAAAAACTATGAGAAGGCCAAAAGTTTTCAAATCATATTGGATTTCCCCCAACTACTTTGTAGTAGACCACTTGATTCTTCAAAATATTGGAGTCATTTTGGTGACTATGCCCATGAAAAGAACACATATGAAGTTGTCTCAATTGCTAAAGGAAATATAGTTGGGAATAAACACAACCATTTTTTGAATATCATGTCTTTCCTTCTCTTCAACAACAACAGAGGAATAGAGTCAACTTTGATCCCGAATTTATCTTATAAAATGGCATATAACTTGGCATTTAGACAGAGTAGTTTACCATAATAGCTATTTAATAACTGGAAACTAGGGTCCATTAAAATATACATTTTTTCTTTGGTGATGATCAGAGGTAATGCCTATCTGTCTAACATATTAAGCAATGAATATATTCCCATCTAAGGTAGAATGCATGTTTGGAGCAACTAACCGAAGCATCCTAGCTTCCCACAACTCAGTAAGGTAAAATACAAAATTTATCTATCAAGCTAGTGCTCCTCTTGATTAGATTATACATTAGATTATGCACATGATATGGGTAGTGGTTCTCTAAATGAGGGATGATAGACGAGTTGGATTCTACGCATTAGAAAACATATAAATGCTTGGTTGTGATAATTGTAATTCTATGTATTTACAAAATTATAAAACATTGTGTGAAAATTGTAATTCTATGCATTTAAACAGTTATAAAACATTGATTGTAATAATTGGAATTCTATGCATTTTAAAACTTATAAAAAGTTGACTATGAAAATACTTGAACTAAGTAGGTTATGGGAAGGGTTACTTACTAAGCGGTTCTAGTTGTGAAATGCAAAAATGGTGCAATGAGTTAGATTGTATGTGATTTATACAATGCAACTCTTAATTAAGAATGTTCGATGTTATTGCCATGGATTGCAAAGTTGTTTTTACGAATGTGTGGTTGTGATTGCTTGGACAATGATCCAATGGCTAGCATGATTGATCCTTGTGCATTTGATCAGTTTAATGGATCCTTGTGCTTTTGATGGGTTTAATGGTTGATTAGATGTGTTCAATGGTATGGTTGTCATTAAATTCATGGCATGGTTGATCCTTGTGCAGTTGAATAGTTTATTAGATCCTCCTGCTTGTGCTTTTGAGGATTTTAATGGTTGATTAGATGACTCAGCCAATTTGGTTGTCGAATTGTGCGATTGAACCTGCAAATTCAAGGTTGCTTGATCCTTTTTCTTTACATTGTATTGTGTTGATTGATTTGCAGTTAATTGATTTAATGGTTGATTTGCAATATTAATGGGATGAT
The DNA here is from genome assembly GCA_027924585.1 of Larix kaempferi. Lineage (NCBI taxonomy): Eukaryota > Viridiplantae > Streptophyta > Pinopsida > Pinales > Pinaceae > Larix > Larix kaempferi. The sequence continues at coordinate 15,094,146 of BSBM01000547.1, read as the reverse complement.
TGTGATTTATTGCATTTCCAAGATTGGGTGGTGGAATGATGTGGCAAGTGAGACTAAACACTTCATTTTGTTTACTTGTGTAGGTGGGGACTAGTCTTGGGTTAATATTGTGCATGAAGCTTGGTAGAATAGTTCGAGATGTCATTCATCAAGAATGATTTGATAGTGTAGGACTACTATTAGAAAGGACTTCTTATGAAGGTTTAAGGTTTGAAAAAGCCTGAATGTTTAAGTTAAATGTTGAAAATTACCTAGTAAAACAAAAAAAACTTAAATGTTGAGAATTACTTAGTAAAACAAATTGTTTGATCAATAAAAAAAATTACAAAATTACAAAATTCTTTCTAATTTAGTAATTTTAAGATTTTTTTTTTATTAATTTTAGATTATTCAATTCTCCATTATAATGAATTCCTTTATATCAATTCTCAAAGTTATGTGTTTTAAATTCCATTTTTTAAAATAGTTTGCACATTGTTTTTTAATAAAGTTATAAGAAAAAACAATTTTCAATAGAAAATGACAAAATAAGAATAAAAACATATTGAGATGTTTTTAATAAAAAATGATTATATATATATATATATATATATATCTATATATATATATATATATATATATATATTAGATATGAATATTCATTTTATTCTGATGGAAAAATGAATATTCATTTTACAATCCAATATAGTATAAATAAATTTTAAATTTAGATTTCTTTTTATAAATTTAAGATGAATATACACAAATATAAATATATAATTATGAATTAAAATTTAATGAAAAAACTACATTTAAATGGTTTCACTTGAATTATTTTAGTACTTATTATATGGATACCTAAGACTCCATATAATATATAAGTTAAATAGATAAATTGGTTAACCGAAACCAAATCAGTTTTGGTACTAATATTTTCAATTATAAATCATATAAATTATGTTCAATAACATGCTAGTTATACATTATATAATTATGTCCAACAAGCAAATAATGACTTGTATATATAATTGATGAGTGTTTCTCTTATTTTTGAAAAATAAAACACTTAAAAGAAAATAAAAAACAATATTTCATTATCACAAAGTTAAGTTTTAAGATAAACATCACTAACAAAGCCAAATTTCATCATTAGAAAGTCATCATAAAATTTCCCTATTATAACTTTTTGTCTTAGTTTGAAAGTCAAATTCTAAAAGAGATGTGGATTGTGCCTTCAAAATGTATATGTTTTTCAATGACACCCATATGTATTAAGATTTTGACACCTCCGTTAACTTGATATTTATATATATGTGGGGAGTACATATTTCATGTGTATATGTGTATATGTGAGGAATGTTCATAAATATTATGTCAAGTTATAAGTATTATGTCAAGTAAACTTAAGTATTATGTCAAGTTAGTTTGTTTATATAAAAAAAAAAACAATATAGTTATTTTATTTGTTAAAAATCTTGTTACAACTTTATTTCCACACTATCTATTAGAATTTAAAAGTACAATTATTAAGTTGAGGATTAAAGAAAGCATCAAAATATTAAACATATTGAACTTTCAAATAAAACCATGTTTTTTGTGTTCCAATATATGTTAAAAAAATGTTTGATATATTGTTCTAAAAAAATCTTTAAAGAAAACCTATGATGTACCCCATGATAGAATAGTCTCAAGTCTGGACATGACTATTCTCTAGACGATTTGCACCGTCCAGACTTGAGCCCCCTCATGGCGTTTGCCTCCCCTCCCACTATGATTGTGTCTCCCAAAAGAATGATATCATGTACAAAACGTTGGTGGAAGAAGTATATGATTGGGCACCTCCAAAACTTTCAATTTCATAAATTCCACAAGCCATTACAAAAGGCATGTTAACATTTTTAACATTATTATATAAAAGACCATATGTCAAAGATTAAACATGCTACTCTATGTATTGCTAGCCTTAATAACACTTTTTCATTGATTTTTCATATATGAATTGAGTAGGAGATGGAGACATCAATAGCTAGAAAACACCATAAATATGCTGCAATGAAGTTGTCCATCTCAGAAAAATATGACTGCAAATTAATCTCAAGGATTTTCTAAACATTTTTTTTAATATATCGTTTGTATATTGTTGTAAGGTGATGTTTCTAGTAAATATTTTTCTTAGAATAATATATATTTACTATGTTTTCTTTAAATATTTTTTAGAAAATCTTACAATATTTTTCTTAGTACAATATACCATTTGCATATTGTTATAAGGTATTATTTTTTATAAACATTTTTCTTAGGGTAATATATTGATGATGTTTTTTTTAAAAAAAAATTAAAACATTTTCTAAACTATTGTTGCAAGGTGTTATCCTTTACAAATCTTTAAAACAATTATAGTAAATAATAAAGTCAATTTTTTCTAAATTCATTAATTTTTTTTCTAAATGTCATTTTTTTCTTAACATTTAATATTATAGAAAATATTGATTTAGTTATTAACATATAATAATACAAGTCAAAAAATTTTATTGGCAACACATTTAAAAATATTAATCAATAAAAAATAAACTAATTTTAAAATTAAACCAAAAAAATTAAAAAATGTAACAATAAAAAAAAATAAAAATTTAAGTCCTAGACAATAACTAAGACCAATCGATTTTAAGTTCTATCTTTATGGTTTTTTTACCATTGAATTTTAAAAAGACTCCCTCACTTTTAGCATGGACCCATTGGCTGAAATTTGAATATCCCTGTTGCTCTAACAATATATGAATCTTACATGTAAGAGGGGTGCCCACTGCCGAGAGAATTGGGAAAAAAAAAATACGTTGCCATGAAAGAAACTTGGCGGCGCATCATTTATTTTTCCACATGCCAACATTCCATACTCGGATTCGTACACAAACCTGTGGTGCTCAGAGCCTTCCATGGGCTTTGGGCTTCCAATTACTTGCCGTGTGCTTTGTGCGCTCCTCCACAAGACTTCCAGGGATCCCATTTAATATATGACCAGAAAATCTGGGGAAGACATGCAGCCATCTGTTGTGTTCCGCAGCCATTCTTCAAAGCCGTTTCAACAAGATCTTGGAGGTCCACCCTCGCTTGTGAATCTGCGAAATATTCTTTTCAAACACCGTAAATAGCTCATCCTCGTCCAATCCACGCCTTTGGAATTGCAAATTAATTTATTTTGAAGGTGGCTGAAACGTTTCTGAAAGCAATCCGCTGGGCCTTTTCTTGAGAGAGGCTTTGTCATAAGCCAAGGCCATCCCTTCCCTTCCCTTCCATTCCCTTCCCTTCTCCGTTTGCAGGCGTTTCTCTCGCAGACTTGTAGGAACATAATGCGAGCAAAACCAATCAGGGAACCAGTTCTCTGCGCTGCGTTGGGTTGGTCGAGTGAATAATGGCCGGAGGGTGTCCATCGAGTGAAGAAGGGCGAATTGGCGATCAAAAGGTCGGTCATGGAGGGCGGGCGACGGGCATCCTTTCAAAATTCAAATTTGAATCAATTTCCACACTAGACTTTTTGGAGGCCATGCCAAGTGGTTTACGGCTCGAGGGTACGTCAAAGCGATCCATATCAACCCAACCCTGTGTACAGAATCTCAGTCTCAGTACACCCGCAATATCTGAGAAAAATACCACTTCTCTATACTCGTAAGTGTAATGGAAAACAAATTATAATGTAAACATGGCATGGCCATTTGTGCTTCAAATGTTTCTATCTTCTTGTAAAAAATGTAACAGAGTAATGTCTTTGAACTACCTAATACGCTATAAAGAGTAATGTCTGTGAACTACCTATATGAACTGAATCATGTTTTTAATCTCAAGACTATCAAAGGAAACCGGGAACTTCTCTGCTATTCATCCACAAACTTAATGCATGTTGTTTACCACTAGGAGGAACCTGCGTTATACGCAACTTTACATCACTAGCATTTGTAGATGCAACAAGTAACAAGTTGTGTTCTTTGGTCAATCATCTTCTTACTTAATGCATGTCGTGATGGTACTAGCATAATGATTCTATTTTGTGTAACAAGTTGTGTTCTTTCAGTATACTGATTTTGCTGGTCTTTCTTATACTATTTTTTACCAAATAACTTATACAGGTGTAAAATACTCTAGGGATAGGATTATCTTTATTTATGGCTTGCTCTCAACACTAAGTTATTAATATAATATTCAATGTCAATGGATAAATGGATAATGCATGGCATTGAAATTCTAATCTATGTGGATTTGCTATCCCAAAGTGACCATTGAAGTTCCCTACTAAGTCAATGGACAGTTAGAGAGTTATCGATGAACGGTTAGAGGTGATCTACTTTATTAATAGCCGTGATCTATTGGTGATCGAAGTTCCCTACCATTGTTAAAGACGTGGATACAGACTTTTATTTTCTGAAATTAATTTGTACATAAATTTAAATTATAATAAAATTATGAGGATCCTTTTTTAATATTCAGTTGTAATTATCATATTTTAATGAATTTTGAATTAATATATAATTATCATATTTTAATACTCTAGGGATAGGATTATCTTTATTTATGGCTTGCTCTCACCACTAAGTTATTAATATAATATTCAATGTCAATGGATAATGCATGGCATTGAAATTCTAATCTATGTGGATTTGCTATCCCAAAGTAACCATTGAGGTTCCCTACTAAGTCAATGGACGGTTAGAGAGTTATCGATGAACGGTTAGAGGTGATTTACTTTATTAATAGCCGTGATCTATTGGTGATCGAAGTTCCCTACCATTGTTAAAGAAGTGGCTACAGACTTTTATTTTCTCAAATTAATTTGTACATAAATTTAAATTATAATAAAATTATGAGGATCCTTTTTTAATATTCAGTTGTAATTATCATATTTTAATGAATTTTGAATTAATATATAATTATCATATTTTCATAGATTTTGATCATAATCATATAAAAAATAATCCAAAATTCATATTCATATTAAATAATTATTTTCTCCAAAATTAATTTTTATAATTTTATTTAATTATGTTCAAATCATATGAACTTATTTAAAACAATCAATTTTTAAATTAAACAAAACATTTATTTATAATAATTAGTAATGAACCACAAATCTATATCAACATTAAATTAGTATTTTTAAAATAATATATATCTTTAACAAAAGAAAATCATTTTCTTATTATTGGAGAAACTTATATATAATTATCCATTATTAATGAATATGTTCATTTTTCCTCATAACAATTATTTACAATTAAAAATAAATATTAACAATTAACATATTAATATTACAACTTGAGTGGGCCTAATGGTATAGAACATGCCCACTCTAGCAATGTCTTTAATGATATTGGGAAACATAACCAGCATTCCACCAAAGGCTTTGAAGGCGGTGTTAAAGGAAGGGTCATCGCAAGCCTTCTATTTCTTCAATCCAAACTAGTTCTCTGCCATCTTCAACACCGGAGCCTCATGCGTCCACAGGAAAGTAAAAAGATTGTAATAATAACTAGAGACGAGCCAATAGGGAAGAGGTATGGAATGGGTTATGAGCTCGTCCAAGATATTCGAAAGGATGCTCGATCTCACTATCAGAGCGAGTTGAGACGCCATCTATCTCTTAACATACAAAGGGACATTGGTTTTGAGGCCGTAAGTCACAAGGTCTGCGTTGTTTATGGAGCAACATAGGAAATTGAATATTAATTGCTTGATATGATCGCTAAAAGAGGCCTTCCTAGTGATTTCCACTTCTTTAACAGTGGTAGTGTTGAGCTCATTTCTGCAGGGCTCATCAACGTCATGGAACACTATCTTTTGTTGCTTCGTACCCTTACCATTTACTGCTTTGCTACCTTACCATTTTGTGCCTTGACCTGTTGCCACATGTTACTCCTTTCGAGGATTGGACTCGCACTACAAGAAAAGGGGCATTTTAGCCTCACATTAGCACCACTATTTGTAAAGGATTTGGGAAATCCTCAATTTTCAAATAGTGGTGTAAAAGTGGTGATAATGTGGGGATACGCAAGTGGTGCTAATATTTATGGTGTAAAAGTGGTGTTTGTAAAAAAAGTTGTTTTTGGTGTTAAATGAATATGTGGCATTCCATGGTGTATGGTGCAAACCACCAAAACCAATCTTAGGTGGATTGAAGTTTTGTGGTGCAAAACACCAAAACCAATCCAACATGGATTGAGACTTTATGGTGCAAAACACCAAAATTATTATCATTATTATTATTTAATATGTACAAACTTGTATATGGTGCAAAGCACCATAAAATAATAAACGGTACAAAAAAATATAAATCACATATTATATATAAATTATATAATATGTGATTTATATTTTTTTTTGCACCACACACAAATATATATACTTCTTAACAAGGTTACAAAATGTATATTAAAACATTTTCTTAAAGCTACTTCATTTTAATCCATCATTAACAAAATCAATAATTCAGTAAAACCCAAAAATTAATTAAGTGGGAACATGTCACAAAACACTCAGGTCAAGACAATTTTTATGGTTGCAGACAAGCCAAAGGAAAATAAAATAATTTGGAGCTTTGTTAAAGCTGGTGTAAACTTAAGGGAAGGATATAATTCCCACAGTTAAAACCTTATTTTGAAGCTAATAATCCTTCAGAAACCATCACATCTTTTTGGCTTTTGGATTTGAAGAGCCGGAAGAGAAAAAAAAATATTGAATTTGGTATGTTTCCATTACTCTCTATGCCAAAAAAATTAATTACTTCAATAAAATTAGCAGAGAATTAGCTTCAAGAAGTTACTTAAATAGATTTCCTGCCACCGTAAAGAGTTAACTTGAATAGGTGTATACGGCAATATCACCGCAGATATGCTTCAAATGGACCGCCTGATTAGAATATACAAATATCACCACAAAATGCTTCAAATGGACCGCCGGATTAGAATATGCAAATGGTGTCACTTTTAATCAATTCAAACTTTACACAGTGAAACCAATTTGTAGTGGATACACACCATCTTCCTATCTTGGATTGACTGCTGGATGAAATAAGTTACCATATATTAATATATAAATTAAGGTGACAATTCATAATGTCATCAATGGAATAAGAGTTGGGAAAGATGTTATACATTAAAACTTACATCCCAAAAATCCTAAACACAATCAAGAATATCTTCTCTACATATATTTGGTCAGGCAAAAAAAAAGAAAAGAGCATTCCTTTATGCAGATGGGAACTCCTTTGCAAGCCAAAAGCATCTGAAGGGCTAGCAAAGATCTGCGTCTTTTATCTTAGGCCCTTGCAGCCAAAATCCTTTGGAGGCTGGTCACATTGAAGGGTTTGTGGCAGGACTGCACCTTAAGGAAGTATATCGTGCCACTCTCCACCACCACGTTTTTTAGGTCTAACCCATCTTCACAACAAAGAGGCTCACTATGTTGGTGAGCACTGATATGCAACTTTCCTATAATCAGTAGATATATTGCTTGGAACTTTGGCAATGCAAAAAGCATCCTTCTGGGGTTGAACCATATCATTAGAATTATAGAGGATAATCTCATACCTTGAGAGCTAGTAACTTTTATTAACTCACATAATTATAAATTCCTAGGAGATGCATACGATGAGAATTGTATAACACTTTGGCCTTCAGATTGGTTTACTGCTGATCTGATGAGACTCAATGAGGATCAGATGGAACAATGGAGGACTCCTGTAGGGTTTGTGAAATTCTAGTTAGAATTTATGCAGAAACAACAATTCATACAAAATAAGACTACGGATAAAAATAGCAAAACTTTCACTTGGTTTATGCCTATTTCAAGATTTGCTTAGGATTGAAAATTGTTATTTTGTTCCGGAAACTTTGCACAAAATAAAGGTGAAATCAAAATCAATTTTTCCATCTTGGGCTGAATACTATTAACCATGAAGGCTACATAACTCTACTGAACCCGCAAGATTGTTAGATGCTACACACATTATACATCTCTTAAAGTCATGCCCAACATATTTCAATAACTATTTAATGAATTCTGCCAAAACTATTTATGACAATATCGGCGAATGCCAGGCCACCGGAAGGATGCAGAAGGGTTACAACTTTGGTTTGGCAGAAATCCTCATTTTCAGATCCTTTGCAACTGCATCGATCAATTCTTCGGTCTTCGGTGTTTAGGTAGTGTTCCCTAGAAAGCCTACATAAAATATTTACAAGAAAGATGAAACATTTAGAATTTGTACCAAAGGCTGCATATTTTACAATGTATAGATCTTAAAGCACAAAAACAAAACCTACTTTGAACCGTGAATGATTAGCACCAAGCTTTTGTCATTTTTCCAGCCTCGACAGTTCCTATACAAGCAACTTCCATCTTCTCTGTAAATTCCAGTAGCCTTTCATTTTCGTCTAGTTTTTCCCTGCCAGAGAGAAGTAACAAAGATTAAATTAAGCTCAACACCCTGTATGCCTTTGCAATTTTATATACATAGATGCAATAACTGCATCTCGGGCATGCTGTGAACAATGACTGGCATGAAGAATTTTGTTTGACAAGGATTCTGCCAAGGTTAAGTTGACAAATTGGGTATTTTTTGATGTGTCTACAATGCTTATTTTCATGATATCATTCAATCAGTTAAACAGAAATGGAATCATTTAAATTCGAATAAGTATGAATTATATATGATAAAGGGTATGCAGTTTTTTTTTCTACAACTGAAAACAAGCAAAAACAAGCTAAGCAAACGTAACGTTTAAATTACACAAATACTTTCTGCAGACGGCTTTCTATATTCCTTGACACACAACTATCTAGAACTCTCAATAATCAAGATTACTGTATGGAGAGAAAAGTTCGCAAAACCTTTTTTTTTTCTCATTGGATTCCGTCCCATGTCCCTGCAAAGGGTATCGTTGTCCCATATCTGAAAAGTGTCAAGACAGGTTTTCGAATAGAAGGGTGTAAATTTCTTCATATGGTCGGAGTGATTGTCTGCATCTGCCTCCATTTCTTTAATACTTGGAAGGGAAAATTTGCTCGAAAGAAAATGGGCCAACCACTGACTACGTATTTATGTGGAATGCAGATTCGATAAACATTCTGGATAACCAAGAATTTCCATATGAGGAATGTGTGGATGGATGAGGCCCTGTTTATTCTCAATAGAAAAGTGATTTAGGCGTTAGGGTTAGGTATTTGAACTTCATCAATATGCATTTTTTCACCTCAAATGAAGCACTTGAATTAACAATGACAATAAACTGAAAAATGTAAAAGAAAGAGCGCAGGGTTGTAATGAATAACTAACCTATATAGAGGAAGCACAGATGATTTTTTGAGAACGCCTGCAAAAGTTTTTGGAAGTAGACTCTTTAGTTTTTTCTCACTCTCATAACCAGTAGCAAACACCACAAGATTAGCTTCAACCACTATTTGATCATCTAGTACAATCCCCTTATTGGAAAAACTCCAATTTGAAGATTTCCGAAAGAGTATGCAACCTTCCTCTGCTTTTGGAAACAAACCATCTGGAACTGATGAAATTTGGCAAGAAGATAACTCCTGAAGAAAACTGTGATCTGGAACAAGTCCATACTTTTGTAACGGAAGTTTCCAAATAAGGAAAATCTCCACAAACCTGAACATTGCCCATCTCTGTAGAAAATGGGAGAAAAACAATGAACTGCAATGCAACACTGTACTTGGATTTAAATGATAAAATGTTCGGGAAGGTGCTACTGCATAAAGTGGGAGAAAAACAATGAACTGCAATGCAACATTGTACATGGATTTAAATGATAAATTTGTTCACCAAGGAAACATTTTACACGCCTTCTACTGTAACATTCTCTGCACTTTAATCTAATATTTATATTGCCAATATTAAGTAGCTTTATGTAGATTTTCTAGTTTATATTCTTGAATTTGGGGTGGAGTAGAAAGTATGTTTTTTCATAAATTGTATGAAGATGAAACAACTATACTATCTAGATTGATTTTATTTGAAAAAAACAATTATAAATGAAATATAAAAAATGTAGCTGAAGCATAGACAAATAACTGATTACAACTAGGCATGGAGAACAGATAACTTGTTTATAAAAAATGTAGCTGAAGCATAGAGAAACAGTTGATTACAACTAGGCATGGAGAACAGATAACTTGTTTATGAGCCTTAGCTTGTGACCTATTAATGTCAACCAACTACAAGTTAAACAGGTGTGCTAGTAGTTAATAAAACTGATAAATGTTGAATATTTTTATGTTGAGGAGAGGTTAGCAAAAAACTTGCTAAAAATGTCTGGAAGTCTTTGGGAACAATTTCTACAAATTGCTTCAAATTCTATCCTTTAAAAACTCCATTGAAATAGAGAAAAATATTACCAGAGGTGCAAATAGGCGTGATATTAGGCTGCACAGAAATCCCTGGCCGGGCTTTTCAAGTAACAGTTGTGCAAAACGTATACCATAAAAACGTGATAAGGGCACCCCCAAACTTTGTAACGAAGGAATTGTCCAGTGCACTATTCTGAAGACCATTGTACAGGGATGACCACCTTCTCGCCATCAAACAGTTAAAGGGAACTCATTAGTCTTGATCAATGAAAATTCACACTTCTTACTTCTTGTATAACGTCTGTAATGCCGCTTCTATATGTCAAAATCATTTTCAATGACACTTATTTAGTCAAAGAAAATGCAAAGGGGTAGGATAACATGTTCGATATTTATTAGTCATGCCATTGTTTTTGTATTTTTCTATTCAGATTGATTAAAAGAACTACATCTGGTCCAAAACGTCTTTTAAAAAACATATGCCATGTACATGAAAAAACACTATCATAGTATCTTTGATCATTAAAATATGATAACTTCATCATATCTTTCATCTTTAAAATCTGATAACTAAAATAAAGTGTATAATCCGAAACTTGCATGGTTATGGTCAGCTCTTTTTTATTTTTCTTTAACTTCAACATCTTTTAATAATACATTGCTATCCATTTCGTTGAGCACCGCACCCGTTTTATTTGATCAATGTTAAAATGCTTAGCTGCTTAACATTTTAATTGGTTTTCCATTTAGAAAAAAGCTTTAATGAGTCACTGTTTTCAACTATTGAAATCTGTAAGTGACTTAAAATAATTTAAGTGCATTTAAAGGTTAAGGGCTTGTAATTTCTCTTTATGTATAGTGAAAGTGTCCTTGAAAATTAAGATAAGATAATGAGTTTGTTGGTATAAGAAATAAAATTATGTAAAAGCAAAAAACTTTTCATTGTTAAGAAATTAAATCTCAAACTTAAGAATATTTTACAGTGCTTGAAAATAGAAATCTAAACTTCTGAAATAGTACTTTACCTTGCTTTATGTTTAGTTCGATTCAGATTTGCAGAGCATGCGCATAAGCATTTATAGATTTTGTCACTGTACACAATGCCTTTCCATTTTATCCTCATATGGGGACAATGTTAGAAGTTATAGGAAAGAATTCTGGATTTGAACTGGATAATGGCTAATGCTCTTGTTGATTGAATACAGATGTCTTCATGTTGACTAATAATAGTGAATACTCACAAGAGACGATTGGATTTTGGCTCGAATGTTGTCAAGTTGAAGAGCATAAGCAGGTGGGTTATTGTACAAACCTTTGGCTGGTAAGTGTTTCTGGGTTCTCTGCGTTAAAAGTGTGCTGCCAAGTATGGATACATTGGTATATTTGGAGGAGTTTTATTTAGAAGCGTTGTGGATACATTTACGCATATAGATGCGTGGAGCTGAAGAGCATACCGGGGTTGGTGCAATGAGAAAATATTACATGTTCAGGGGTGCTGTGAGTTACAAGCGCTGCCAACTATGGAAACATATTGGTATGTCTCGAGGAGTTTTCTGCAAAGAAATGCGTGAAGTTGAAGAGCATAGGAGCGTTGGTACAATGTGCAAAGCTTCAAATACAGCAATTCATTAATTAAATTTTAGATTGACAATTTGAAACATAGATATCTAAGTCTGATGTATAGATTGATCGCTAGTGCAGATTAGAGATTGCTAAATAATATCAGTAGCAGATAATTGAGGGCATATTTGTAAAGACAGACATATTTCCACCGTCAACACATAGTATTTCCATCTCCATAGGTATATTCTAACAATTTCTTCTACTCATTGATGGCCAAAAAGTTAGAGATGGGTTGTGCTCCATGCTGCTCAAAAGTAGGTATGAATAAGGGAGCACGGCCTGCAGAAGAACATAGTCTTCTGGGGAAATATATTAAAACTCACGGTGACGGTAATTCGAGGTCTCTTCCCAAGAAAGCAGGTCTGCGGCTTCTCTACCTATCCCACCAGTTGTAGTTATAAAGGTACTGTCTCGTCTAGTCGAGCTGTGGAGATCATTGAGGGAGTGGAGTTGTTAATAAGAGGCAGAGGAAATGTATTAAACAAAGGTAATATCCCATCGATATCGTTCTAGGTGAGGAAGTTCGGATGCATGACATGATGGAAATGGAAGAGCTAACACTTATTAGACATTTCCTTGGGAATTTACCCTAAAAAAATCGAGGGCCCAATCCTTACCACTCTCCCTGTCTTCTATGTTGGTGTGGAGAAATTGTTCGATTAATTTCAAAAATCTCTCATCTTTCCTTTTTGCATTGCATTCAACAGTTTATAATGGGTAATCACATTTTCGCACATTGAAGTTCAAAGTTTGATGTTCTTCCAAATCTCCTTGGTTGACCAGTTTTTTCTAGTCCTTGCGAATTGTCCTAAAAGTGAGGTTCATTCATATAGCTCCTCCAAAATCTTGGCTACGGCTTGATGATCTTATCCTTATTTTGCCAGATTGATCAGTTCTTTCTAGGGGTTTTAGAAAATTTAGGGGTTTTTCTTTGTAAGGGTCATTCAGCCATAGTTTTGACAATTAAATCGGCACAAAGAGTAAACCGAAAATCATGGCTAGGGCTTGATGATCTTATCCCTATTTTGTCAGATTGGCTAGTTCTTTTTAGGGGTGTTTCTTTGTAAGGGTCATTCGGCCATAGTTTTGACAATTAAATCGGCACAAAGAGTCAAACGAAAGTGATAGGGAAAAGCACACAAATTCAAATTCTTAGATTGAAAATTGTAATAAGAATTTAAAAAAAGGGAATTTTTTTTCTTTCACAACTAGTTACAAACAGTTCTAACTGCATGTCAAAAAAAAAAAAAACCTGAATTCCAGTGCACGAGCTCAGAAAATCAACGGCATTGACAAGGTCATCAGCTTCTGAATGCATCACTACCATTTTCAAACAGAGTATCTGCATCCTCTAGGGTTTTAGGGGAGAGTTAGGGATTTTTCTTAAGAGCTGCAGCTTCTCCATTACCAGCACCACTGTCATTCATGAGCAAACCCTCAACGGTGGATGCTCGGGTAGCTAAGTCACCATCATCTTTGGCTTCATTAACTTAGTCAGCCCCGGTTTTGGATTCGAGGAAGTCAGGGGTTCCAAGTTTGGAATCACTAGTGGTATTATTGTCAAAGGGGAGAGCGAATTCATGTTCATTTTCTCCCTCAGCAGTAGCCGAGCTCTCGACCCCATTGGGCTCCTATGGAATGGCAGTTTTTGCAGAGTCTGCAGATGGTGAAGAGATGGCTAAGTGATCAATGGTAGAGAACTCGTATTAGTTTGTGGGTAGCAAGGAAAATGAGTCCGGGAGCCGAAGGATTGAAGGCTTTAAAACTAGAGGAATAGAGGGAAAGCTTGGGCTCAGGATTTTTGTGAAAAATTTGTGGAGGGAAAGATAAATGGTTGAATAAAAATAAAATCCGAAAAAATTGTGGAGGGAAAGATAAATGGTTGAATAAAAATAAAATCTCCAATTTGAGTTTCACCCAAAGGGCGGGAAGCTAGTTCTCGGGTTCGACTCTGGTTTACTGGAGGTCAATGTTTACTTTCATTTTATTTAAAGGTTGGATAAATAATAAAAGTTTATTTATGTCCTAAATTCTTTTTTGAAGATATGTGAGGTGTAATTTATAGTTAGTTATTTAATATGATTAATTTATTTGAATGAGTTTAATGTTTATGGTTACTAAGTTCTAATCTAATAATAAATGTAAGATAAAGTGTAACAACTTAAGGGCATTAAATATTAGATTAAAAATTGCATTATAAAAGTAAACAATGTAGTAAATAAAAGTTATGGTTAAAACTTACTTTAAAGAAATATCATTTTTGTTAAGTGATTCATTCAAAGTTACTTATAAGTATTATAATTTATTTAATATAATTTTGGATGTAAATGATATGCTCAATTTAATTAAGTTAAAGTGTAAAATATTTCATAAACTTTAGTTAAGAGTGAGTGGATGGCTTTTAATCTAGTGTCAGAACTTTTAGTGAGCTTTGACAAAGGTTAAGGAAATGTGGTTGAATGGTCGGCACTTAGGCGCAAGAACATAGACCACAATTTGAAAACAATCTCCCCATATGTTTGTTCAATGTCCTTTTTTTTCAAATATATGGGGGAAGTATAATATTGAATTATGTTAGAAAGTCTAGTTCGACAGGGGATAAAAATACTTATATAGTTATCCCCTTCCTTATGCTATGGGGGTCTCACTAAGTCCGAGTAGCCTGACCTTTGTTGAGAATGCATTCGCTTACTTTCCAGGTCTATGCTCAAGTGAAGGAAATTTTTAATTATCTAAAGAACAAAGACACCCCTAATTTGTCATGATAGGTCGACCAACTACATATTGAGAAAATTTCTAGCTAGGGATTTTATTGATGGAGCTTGCCAAGGTTCAGAAAGATATGTGGAATAGGAGCGATGTTGTATCTCTTAGACGACCATTGTTTTTGTATAAACGAATGCAAAGGTCAAGGTACAAATAATATGGTTGAGCTCTTCCCGTTAAAACTTTTGGTGAGGAAAACTATGGAGTTGGGAGTGCACCCTCTCCAAGTCTTCATAACCTCATTGTTGGTTTTTAAATGGATGACAGATGAGTAGATGATTCAGAATATGGATCTTTAGGAGTTGGTGCTCATTCTTAAAAAAATTGTTCGAATACTTGATATGTTCTCTATTTCCCATGTTTTTAGGAAACACAACCAATTTGCCAACTCCCTTTCCAGGGAAATTTTTCTATTGATCCCTAGTTTTGTCTATCTGGTTGAGTACTGTGGTGGGGAAACAATTGAGACTTGTCAAGATAAATGGGTTTAATAAAAAATCTGGGAGAGTCTCTCTCATTTTACCTCAAATAAGTCATATAACTCTCATTGACTAAGGAATCATTCTATAATAAGGATTCATTGTTTTAGACCTCACAATTCATTCTATAGAAATGAATCATTATTTTGGAGCCCATGTATAGCTCATGAGTCATGAGCCCTAAAGAAATTGATACCATGAAATTTCATTATTTCTAACTCCAAACCATTATTTGATCTAGAACATCCAATTATAGGACATGTGAGGTAATATAGGGCCTACGACCTTTTCTATTCCAAAAACATGAGAAAGAACTTTAGAACAATACACATTGCATAAATGATAGTAATGACCCCTATATGACACATGTAGGCCAAAGGGTCACTTTACAATGATTATGTGGTGGTATTGTACCTTATGCATGGTCTATGAGTCATAAATATCTTTTAGGAATGAGATGATGGTATTCCTTCTCAAACCATGTCTACATCTTTGAGTCCCATCCCTTCAGTCCAAAACCTACTAATGGTGTCCATATTTCCACTGGAATTCTTAATATTCCCTAGATTAATGTTATCTGATCGATTGAGGCATTGTTCATTGCCTTAATCCCCGAATGCTTACTTTAGAGCCTAAGGCTTGGGTTTCCTCTATCAACCATATCTAGTGCCCTAAAACCCATAAATAATTCTCAAATCCTCCCAATGGCACCCATATCCCTTATTAGATGTTAAATATAACATAGACAAGTTTAATGTTTTTATTAGAGACCTATTCCATGCCTCTGGAGCCATCAAATATGTCTTTAAGGCCTAAGGCTTGAGTTTCCTTTTCCAATGATGTGTAAGGACTTCTGACCCATACTTGGTTCTCAAAACCTCATAATGGTGTCCATATTCCAAATCAAAAGCCTAATATCCCTTTTTCCAATGTTATGTGGTAGTCAAAAACTTGATTTGATCCATTAAGAAATCAAAGATTCCTTTATGGTCAAAGGCTAATATTTCCTCCTTAAAAAATATCAAGATCTCACGACACATTTAAACTAGTATCAAAAGCCCCCTAATAAACCCCATAACCTGACTAGAAGACCAACTATCCTCTAAAAAATTCCTCTATGGTGATTGATGCCTTGTTGATGTCCCTCAAACCCTAGAAAATTCCCTTAGTGCCTAAGCCATATAGGCCCAAAGACCCATCCACGATGGCAAATAATTCCTCATGGAACCCATATACCTAGTAAGCGAGAAAATATTTTTTGTGATGTTTCAAGGCTTCATTCATGGCCTCTTAAGGCCACCCATACCCACACTTAGATGATAAATATCCCCTGTAGAGTTTGTAAAACCTATGTCATAAATTTTTATAACCATAACATCAACCATGGCTTGCCAATTATCAGGGATGTAACAATAATAATTTTCCTATATCTTTATGAGCTTGTTATGGAAAATTTTCAACCATATTGTGTTCCATAGGCTATGTTGAAATCTAAGTGTAATACAAGAAGCAAAATGGCCATGTAGAACCACCATTGGTATGTAGACATGTTGGTGGTTGAGAGGAAAAATGATTTTAAGGCATATCATAATTCTTAGTGGTTTCAATAATATAAATATTGGATAGAAAGATGAAGCAATGCCAATTTCAACTTGTGACTACTTTCACTTTTTTAGGTCCTTGGTTTTATGGAGAAAAACGACCAGCCAAAAAAAAACTGCCAAATTCTCAAAGATCTACCTCCAACAACATACATAAACCTCATAAACCTGCTCCATGCCAATGTATCTTCTTGAATATACCCCAAGTCAACACCTTTTTATATAGTTCCAGCGACTGCACCAATGTGGTTTCTGGACGAGCTGTGGTTTTCCACAAGGGATTCCACCAATTACTTTACTTATTGGTCCTCATTCAAGAACATGGCCTTGTAATGAAGGCTTGTAGTGTAATATCTAGTAGGTTTCCATGTCTAGAACAAGGTATCTTACTCCTACTTTAATTAAATTAAACTCAATTTCAACTTGTCAATGAAAGCATTCCATTGTTTAGATTCATGTCCATCCAAACCTAGCAAACCATCTTCAATCTATCACCCATTTTGCCACAAATGAGCTTTGTTTGAGACTACAAAATAAGAAAAATATGCATTTAATGCATGCTCTTATTCCACGTTTTATCGCTATATTATATATATCCCATATACATAATCTAATATCAACCTAACTAAAATCATATGTCCTATCCAATAAAAATAACTCCACTAGTTCTAGAAAAATTGGGTCACACTTCCTTTAAATGTAAATGTTTGACATCTACTATTTACAAAGCATGAATAAATCACTTAAGAATACAAAATCAATACTAAAGGGTGAAAAAGAAATAAATAATACTAGAAGTCTCCTCATACAGTGCTTGTTCATGTTCCTTGTTTTCTCCAGACACAATATTAGAAATGACAAAAAAGACAAATGGGGAGAAAAGGGCATCCTATTCGATATCACGACAGGTTGTTTTAGAAGCTAAGGAGTTTGTTTACTCAAAAGGTTCTTCTTAGTCAAGGTGGGATGTAGATCCAAATTCGGAGGGGGTTGATGTAAATTCCAAGGCCACTTCTTCATTGGGAGGTGTAAATTATTCTTTAAGACCTCTTAGAGGAGTGCCTCTTCTTAAGAGGTTTGGGTTAGTATTTACACAAAGATCTAGGTCTAGGACTAGCAAGTAGAAATTATGCTCTCAAATTAGCTTAGGAGAAAGTTATGAAGGAGCTTAATCGAGGAAAGAAAAGACTCGTTACTAGGGCCTTTAGAGTAGGGTTGTCCTCTTTCATAGGTTCTGAGTGGAATTCCTCTCTTTAAATATTAGAGGGTTGGGGGTACAGGATAAGAAATTGGCTTTGAAGAGGTTGACTTAACTTAATAATAATGTTTCTATGTTTATGCCAAAAAACTTGGGAAAGGTGGGAAACATAGTACCATAGGATCAGGTGTGCTCTGTTGACCATGTCCAAGGCCCCAAGGTAGAAAAACTAGATACATAGTTCAATGGATACCCCTATGAAGTTGTGGACACATTCTTCATGGCTCTAAATGACCAAAGAATTAATTTAGGGCCAAACACATAGTCATCTTGCTTAGAATATCATTCCCAAGGCCCCGACACGTGTAGATATTACTCAAAACCATCCAATTGCACTAACATCCTCGATCATAAGCCAATGATACCCTTAGGAGTCCATGTCTGGCTTGTTTAAGTATCCCTCTTATCCTTGGAATATCGATAAAAGATTCATTTACGACTTGAGTTGAGGTATCCTCCCATTACCATGTCCAATGCCTCAAGTCCCCATGAATTGGATGCATAGTGCCATGCACGCACTACGAAGCCATGTGTAGTGATTTGTGGCATTATTAATGCCTTTGGATTCCTAAAGAATTTATTTATGGCCAAAGGAATGGTCCTCTTCTATAGAATGTCACTCTCAAGGACCCAAGACACATGTGTATTACTTCAAACCACCTAACGACACTGACATCCCCAATCATAGGCCAATAATACCCTTAAGAGACCATATGTGGTTGGTGGAGTAAACCTTCATAGCGATGGATAGCTAGAATCTTCCTTTAGAGGTCTCTTCCACTAACCATGTTAAAGGCCCTATGGCCATAAGACCTAGATACATAATGGTATTGATACCCTTGAAAAGTCATGTGTGGTGCTTTGAGGATTTCTTAATGGCTCTAGATGCCTCAATGATTTCTTTAGGGCCAAATGCATGGCATTCCTTCCTAGAAATTTATTCCCAACACCTTGATACTTGTGCATACTACTCAAAACCACCTAATGGCACTAACATCCTCAATCTTAGGCCAATGACACCCTCAAAAGGACATGTTCAGTTGGTGGAGACAAATTTATTATCCCTATATGGCTAGAAGATTCCTTTAGGTCTTTACCTTCATTCCTCATCCCATGACCATGTCCAAGATCCCAATTCCCCAAGACTTGGATACATAGTGCCATGGATACCCTTGCGAAGTCACACATGGTTCTTTAAGGCATTGTTCATGGTTTTGGATGCCTCAATGGTTTCTTTAGGCCCAAAAGCACGGCCTTTCTCCTAGAATATCATTCATAAGGAATCAAGACACATACATATTTATCAAACCCAATTAATGGAATCTTCATCCTTAATCATAGGCCAATGATACACTTAGGAGGAAATGTGTGGTTGGTGGAGGCAAACTTCTTAGTCTTGGATGGATAAAAGATTTCTTTAGGGCCCAAGGTTTAGGTCTCCGCCATTGACCATGTCCAAGTCCTAAAGGTCCCAAGACCTAGATACAAAATTCAATGGATAGCCTTGCAAAATCATGTGTGGTTCTTTACAACATTTTTCATGGTTGTAGATGCCTCAATGGTTTATTTAGGGTCAAAGGCATTGTATTTATTTCGATAGAATCGATCCCAAGGCCCTAAGACACCTAATACTTCTCAAAACCACATAATTCCATTAATATCCTCAATCATAGGAAAATGATAGCCTCAATAGTCCATGTGTGGTTGGTTGAGATGATCCTCTTATCCTTGGATGGCTAGACGATTCCTATAATATTCTTTTATAGCTTGCACCTCGAGTACTCTTCTCTAACCATGTATAAGACTTTGAGACCCTAAGAAATCCCTAATGATGCACATATTAGCACTCTAAGTTACACATATCATTGGGAGGTCATATATGATACTTTTAGGTGTTAATCATGGCCTTGAATTCCTAAACAATTCCTTTATGGACTAAGGTATGAGTTTCATACCCCAACCATATTTAGAGCCTTGAGACCCATATCTGGTTTAAAAACACAATAATGGAACCAATATCACTACTTGTAGGTGAAGAATAACCCCAAGAAATCATGCATGATGGTTTTAGGTATCATGTTTGGACCTAGATGCCCATAATATTTCTTTAGGGATTAAGGCTTTGGTTTCCTCTCTCAACCATGTTAAGGCTTGTTAACACCTAGTTGTGGTTGCACTACTTGAGGGTTAATGTCCAAGAAGATTCCATTAGGATGGTTATATTGTATGTTGATCCAGATATACACATTGATCATATTTATTTCCAAAGCAATTAACAAAGTCTAGGACTCTTATTTCTAGCAGTCACTTTTTCCAAGAGACTAATATAGGGGGGCATGTGACATTGATATTCATGCATTCACACCCCTTGTATATAGACCCTTGAGACCCTTATCATACTCCTCTTCTCACTCAAACCCTAGCTACATCCCCCTGCGTACAAGTGGTGGAAATATATTATTGTCACAAGGATAAAAAATGAAATGCATTGAAAATGCATAAACCTTGCATGAATTTGGCCATTGGGGTTGAGTTTAAATTAAAAAAGTATTATAGATGGGTGATAAAACCCTTGTTGGTAGATATTTAGAGCTTGAGGTTTAGGTCCCCTCCCTTGACTATGTCCAATGCCCCAAGTCCTAATGACCTAGATGCATAGTTCCATGGATACCTTTTGAAGCCATGTGTGGTGGTTTCTAGCATTATTTATGGATTTGTATTCCTAAATGGTTTATTTAGGGCCAAAGGCATGGTCCTTTTCTATAGAGTGTCATTCCCAAGGCCCCGAGACATGTGTATAATGCTCAAAACCAACTATTGGCGTTAAAATCACTAATCATAGACCAATGATACCCTCAAGAGGCCATTTTTGGTTGGTGAAGGCATCCTTCTTTGACATGGATGGCTAGAAGCTTCCTTTAGGGCCATATTTTTAAGTATCTTTCATTGACCATGGGGAATTCCCTCAATGATACCCTCAAGAGGTCCCGTGTGGTTGGTTGAGGTGATCTTCTTAGCCTTGGATGGCTATAAGATTCCTTTATGGCTAGAGGTTCAAGTCTCCTCCCTTAACCATGTCCAAGTCCCTGAGGACCCAAGAAATGGATACATAGTGGCTTGGATATTCATGCATGGTGCTCTAGGAATTTTTCATCACTCTAGATGCCCCAACTGTTTCTTTAAGGCCAAAGGCATGGTTGTTTTCCCTATAAAATCATTCCCAAGGCCCTGAGACCTGTAGATACTACTCAAAACCACCTAATTGAAATGACATAATCAATCATAGGCCAATGATACCCTCAAGAGGCCATGTGCTTTTAGTGGAGGAAATATTCTTAGCATTAGATGGATGGAAGAATCATTTAGAGCTCGAGATTTAGCTCTCCTTCACTAACCATGTGTAAGGCCCCAAGGCCACAATACATAGATACATAGTGCCATAGATACCCCTCTGAAGTAATCAATGTTGCTTTTAGGTAGTATTCATGGATCTAGATGCGTTAATGATTTCTTTAGGGCCAAAAACATGGTCTTCTTCCCTCGAACATAATTGCTAAGGGCTCAAGACATGTGCATGCTACTTAACACCACCTAACTATAACAGCATCCTCAATCATAGGCCAATTATACAACTAGGAGGTTGTGTATGGTTGGTGGAGGCAAACTTATTACCCCAAGATAGTTACAAGCTTCCTTTAGGGGCTAAGGTTAAGTTATCCTCCACTAACCATGTGTTGTTGTTGCAGGAAACCTTCTTAGCCCTGGATGGCTAGAAGATTCCTTTATTGGTCGATATTTAGGTCTCCTCCATTGATCTTATCTAAGGCTAAAAGGCCATAAGACCTAGATACATAGTGTCTCAATGGATTTGGATGCCTTAATGGTTTCTTTAGGGATAAAGTCATGGTCATCTTCTGCATAATATCATTACGAAAGCCTTGGGACACCTACATAAGGATATTACTTTAATTTTATGACTCCAATAAAGGACTTGAGATCCATCCCTCTATGCAAAAACTCTTGATTATGCTAATATCCAACTATTATGTCAAATATCAACTTTAAATGGTGTATGTCATGGGTCATGGTCTTGATCATTGTCCATTACCTCAATAATATTATGTTAGGGTATAATTCTTTCAATTGCTTCCCCAACTATTTACTCAGACCCATCGCTAGTACGCAAAACGACATATTTCCACCCATATCCCACTTTCAGAATAATGTTATCTTATACATTGCATGATCTACTAAGAGATAGTTTGAGTCATTGCTATTAGCCCGATATGCCTAAAACCGTCATTTAGGGCGCAGTTCCTGTAATTCCTCTCATGACTATGTCTAAGGTTTGCATATCTAGTGTCACTTATATGATTGCTCAGATGCCAATGATAGTGTTTGGAGTTTATGGGTGCGGTTTAAAGCTTCTCTTAGGGTTTAAGGCCCAAGTTTCCTCCTATGACATTATACAAAAACCTAAGACCCGTGCATACTAGCAAAAAACTCATAATGGTGTTGATTTCCTTACTTAGAGGTAAATAATAAGCCCAATATGTCATGTGTAGTGCTTTGAGCTGTTGTATTTTGCCTTGGATGCACCAAATATTTTACTAGGGAATAAGGCCTAGGTTTCCTCTCTCAAACATGTTAAGGGCCTAAACACCCGTATATAGTGCTTAAAAACAACCTCTTAGTTACATTAATACCCCCAATATCAATCCAAGGATACCCTTAGGAGACCTTATGTGGTGTTTCAAGATATACTTGTTAATCTTATATGACTAGGTTTCCTCTACGGTCCAAGGCATGGGGTTCCTTTCTCAATCATCTCTATGCCCTAAATACTTATACATAGTTTTAGTTCCTCCAACTCCCCCCATTATCCCTATTATAAGGCCATAGATCTTCTCAAAAAGTCATTTTTGTCAGTGTGACAAATCATTATTATCCCTACATGCCTAGAAGTTTAATTTAGGCTAAGGCCTAGGTTTCTTCTCTTAACTAGGTTGAGAGCCAATAGACCTATCACTAGTGATCAAAACCTTATAATGCAATCAATATCCACACATAGATGTTAAGAATATTCTTAGGAATATATGTGTGTTAACCATATTTCTTGGTCCTAGATTCCTAAAAGATTCATTTAGGGGCCAAGGAAGAGGTTTCCTCCCTCAAACATGTCCAAGGATTTGAGACCCAGGCCTGCACAAGGCCTAGTAGTGATATTAATATCGATTATAAAATTAATAATATCAATAAAAATATGCCATATCAATTAATGAAATCTCAATTCAAAACATTTTTATTAATATTTGATAATAGTAATAAATTAAAAATGGTTGTATTTAATTATTTGTGAAATTTAAGAATCATGGGTATTTATTTGCTTGAATAATATTGAAAATGAATAGTCGGCTTGAGCTATTTAGAAAATAATTATTTGTGAACTTGTTGTGTTTGCGGTGCAACACCTCATAAATGAATCATGTGAGCTTGTTGGTTTAAATAGTGATAAAAACAAATAATTGAATTTGATGTGATAGTGGTTTAAAACCTCATAAATTAATCATGGGCATTTATTTGAATAAAAAAAATTGAATTAAGTTATTACAAAATGATTATTTGTGATGTTGTTGTGTTTATGGTGCAAATCATCATAATTAAATCCTTTTTGTACATGTCCATGTGACAAATATGAGCTTAGCCCCACTATATGGTACTTGACAACATGACATTTCTTTATGCTTATGATTCATTTAGGCTATGGCCTATGTTTGTTCACTCAACAATGTTGAGGGCCATTGGACCTATCCCTAGAGATTAAAAAATTATAATAGTGTAAATGCCCATACTTAGAGGCTAAGAATACTCTTAGGAATATGTGTGGGGACCTTTGTGGTATCTTTCTTGGTCCTAGATTCCTAAAAGCTTCTTTTAGGGCCTTAGCTAGAGGTTTTCTCCATTGATCATATAGATGGATCTAAGACCCATGTCTTGTGTTAAAAACCTAATAATAATACTAATTTCCATAAAAAAAATTAAGAAGATAAAAATATCTCAATTGAATAATCAAATTTAAATTCAAATAATTTTATTACTACTTTATAATAGTAATAAATTAAAAATAGTTGTTTTTATTTATTTGTCAATTGTAATTATATGTTTAAATAATATAAAAAATGAATAAATAAGTTGAGCTATTTTTCAAATATATTTTTTAACTTGTTGTGCTTGTGGTGTAAACCTCATAAATGAATCACGTGATTTTATTTGCTTATTTGCTTAAATATTCTACGTGAATTTATTTGCTTAAATATTCTAAATATAAATATTTGAGCTTCTTGTATGTATGGTGCAAAAACTCATAAATTAATCTTTGATCATTTATTTTAATTGATTAAAAAATAAATAAATATTGAAATGAGTTATTTTCAAAATATTTATTTTTGAATTTGTTTATGGTGCAAATCCACATAATTAAATCCTACTTGTACATGTCCATGTGGAAAATAATAGCTTAGCACCACTTTATGGCACTTGCCAACATGGCATTTCTCATAAAGGTAAAACTCAATTTCCAATAATATTAACTAATATAACACCATATTAACACCACAAAATATAAGTGGTGCTAATACCACCATTTTAACACCACAAAATATAAATGGTGCTAATAACACCACTTTAACACCACATAATTGTAAGTGGTGCCAATACCACCACATTTACACCACAAGCTATAAATGATGCTAACTTGTGGTGCTAAAAGATGGATTTTCTTGTTGTGTCGTCAATGCTGCAGAATGCTATCCTTTAATGCTCCATGCCATTACTGTTTATTGCTCTGCTCGCTTACTGTTTTTGTGACACCAGCTCACAAGACAATTTCTATTTTTACTTGAAGTGAAGGATTTATTATTATTGTTTTTGTTCTTGAGTTATTAAAACTCGAAAATATGTAATTCACATTATGTGAGAGTTATGTTGCACCAAAACTATTTGTATTTATTATTTTAATAAAATAAGAAAAAAATTGGAGAGGATCAATTAAAAGAGGCGACACCACCTACAACTATGGACAAAATATAGCACAACCATTATGAAAATCAATCAATCCAAGTGGAGATCTCAACACTCCAACAAGATCCACAAAGATAGGGATCCCAGGATTTACTTGAGATTGGGTTGGTAATGGCACAAAGCCTAGGAAAATACTATAAAGAGGAGCACTGAGAGAGCATGAGGGCACATTGTACAAAGGAGAACCACTATGCTGAAGCATTTTTGTTGAGACCTCTTATTTGATAACTCCATTGAATTTTACTCTTACATACTCCAAAGTAGGAGTGCTTCGTTGCAATAATGTTGGTCCAGTAATTGAGTTGGTGATCCATCTCATGAGTGAGTTCTGGTGATGCTCAGATCCTCTATGGTTGGGAGGAATTGATAATTCTCCTTTGTATTACTGCTTGGCATAAACATTTTGTCCAAGTAAGTATACTTTTTAACACTGGGTTCTGTGTTCACCGTTAATCAAATATCGGTGGACAGAGTTATCAATTTTGTATTTATTTTAATAACTTTGCTTTCCCGGGCAAACTCTTCCCTATTTGGCTAAAGTATGTATTTAGTAGGGTGGATCCCTTTGTGTTGTTTGATTTTAATCGTTAAGTTGAATAGAGATATCTTTTATATTTTTTTTTGTAATGCTAGTTTCGGTGTTCAATGTTATCCCAAACCCTGTGCAAGCAGAGTTATCATACGTATTTATGACTTTAAACCTCTGTGATATATCTTCCTATGTGAGCGTTGCCTCGGCATAAACTGCCATGTTATACCTTTTTGCGAGCGTTGTTGCAGTTTCAATCTCTGCGTTAAGTTGAACAGAGGTATCATTTTTTTTTTTTGTAGCATCGACCACTATAGGATAAGATCTGGACACCTGAGGCGAGATCTTTGTGGAAACATTTTTTAGGTATTTTCATACTCTGTAGAAAGGCATAGACCCTCATGACATCGGTATCCGGTGTTAGTAGAGCCTTGCATATATGCTTTTTTTTCTCTATGGTTGAATATGTTGGCCTTCTGAATCTATCCCGGTGGTTGCATGCTATGGTGGAATGCGTTTGCATTCTGGTTATCTTCCTATGTTGATTTGCGTCCTGGAATCTAGGGTGTTGCGCATTTTTGGGTATTTAAGAGTTAAATTATGTTGTTGACCCGAAGAGATCGTTTAATTACGACCTTGGTAGAATCATTTCCAATCCATTCGTTATGTTTAAAACTCTCTGTTTGACATACTACTGGAAATCATAGTTCCTGTTGATTTTTTTTATGCTTGATATGTTTCCTGTGATTTCTTTTATATATGTAAGTGCTACTGGTGGATCACCGATACCACCGCAGGTTTGTTCGTAGTGTATGGTTTCTTTTTAATCGAGCTCTGTCTTAAATATGAAGTTCAGCCTCTGAAAGAGCGGCCCCAACATCCTTTAATTATTTAAATGTATGCACACACAATATTTCGACAGAGTCTCTATGTATAATAGCGATCTCTTATGACCTCTGGTACTTTTCTCGTTGTTATTGTTCTTTCGGCGGACTCCACTTAACTGGAAGAGTTGTTCCCGCGTTTCGTTTTTTCCATTGTCTTTTCCTTGATAGAGTATGGTCACACTTCTGTACATACCGATCCGTATAGTGTTAACTAGTTTTTTTTGCCACACCCTCAGTTGAGAAGAAGATGAAACCTATCGGACCTTGTAGCTGTGAGTAGGTTTGAATCTGACCCTTTTCTCCTTGTTTTACTCCAGTGAAAGGTTATTTATCTTAGGGTTACTTGAGTTTATCCCATCGGCGACAAGATTTGTTGCGCAAAACTTCAGAGCTGTAACTCCCTCGCCATCGCTGGTGCTCACCTACCTCATTCCGTTGGCGAGGAGGTTTAATTATGTTGTTTACTTGCTCGAGTATGTTGTTTTTATTTATCAACCCAACTCTAAGTTGTCCCTTACAAATAAACTTGTGAAGCCTCGAGTCATTTTCATCCGTCGTCGCATGAATTAAAATAGTTTTTGGGTTGGAATCTAGGATTTCGAGCTTGTATCTCGATCTTGGGTTTTTCTTTTTCATAAGACATGTATCGATTTCCATATAATATATTGTTGAGTACTTATTTCTGGAACTATGTAAATAGTTTAGTGAAGTTAAAATTAATGTCTTATTTGTAAATAGGTTTAAAAAGGTGTATCCTTTTTAAAGTAATATTTTCCATAAAAATTTGAATACCATGGATTATATAAGAAAGTAGTTATTATATATATATATATATATAGTTGATGGAGCTCATTTATAATGTTTATGTACATTATATGATTTTTGATCAAATGTGCACTAGTACAAAATGAGAAATTAGTGACTAAGTCACTAAAAATTTAGTCACCACAAATTTTTCAGGTGATTTACTACTAAATTTGAGAATTTTTCAGTGAACCAACTAAAAACGACTAATTTAAATGACTAATTTAGTCATGGGATAAAAGATACGACTAGATAACAAGTGACACAATTTAAAATGACTAACATAAACAACTAATTTAGTCAAGGAATAAAAGTATGACTAGCTACAAGAATATGAATTAGTAGTTTATGTTAGTCATTTTTAATTGTCACTCCGACAATGGAAAATTGCAATTTTGACAATGAATTGTTACAATTTACTAAATTTTATTACTACAAATAGATTCAAAGTCCCCGTAGCAAATGGATTTAGATACCCCCTATGGGTGTCTCTGAATCCATCTGCAGTGTTAAAAATTATTAAATTGTAACACTATAGATGGAGTTACATAGGGAGTCTCTAAATCCATGTGTAGTGGGTCTCTAAATCCATCTATAGTGTTACAATTTACTAAATTAATGGGGTCTATGAATCCATTTGTAGTGTTAAAATTTAGTAAATTGTAAAAATTCATTGTCAAAATTGGAATTTCCCATTGTCAAGTGACATAGGGGGTCTCTAAATCAATCTATAGTGTCATAATTTACTAAATTTTAACACAGTAGTTGGATTCAGAATCCATCCACAGTGTCAAAATTTAGTAAATTGTAAAAATTCATTGTGGAAATTACAATTTTCCATTGTTGGATTCTGGAAAATAACTTACTAAAAAGAGAAGAATCAGAGATTGTGGTTCAATAAATTAAGGGATTACTAATTGATATGAAGTTAATATAATGGGTTAGTGGAGTACAGGCCCACTAGTTAGCATGTATAAAAATATCACCCACATATCATCCCTAACCTCCACAAGATATGCTCCATCGGTGGCCAATTATTGAAACTCCTCCACATATCACTTCCCATTAGGTTATGCATGTGTCAAGACATGCATATATCTGATCCTGCATGTAGGTTTAGGTTCCTTCAAATGGTGGCAATGTGGTGGTCATACCCAACGCCACCCACCTAAATCCCAATGTGCCAAAACTCTTCCCCAACCTCCAATCTAAAGGAATATCTATATTTGATAGTTAATAGTAATAATATTAGGCCATTAGAGTGTAGTCTATCTGCAAGCAGTGAGGTAAGTGAACTTGTATTAAGGTAGAGACTTGGGTTATCTCTCTCTCTATATATAATACTATGAAATTATTATATATAATTGTTACTATTATATTATATTATAGTTATATTAAAATAAAAAGCACAAAAAAATATAAAATAAATATAATTGCTACTATTATATTAAATTATATTATAGTTATATTAGAATAAAAAACACAAATAAAAAAAAATATAAAATAAATAACAAAATACACAAAGAAAAAATAACAAAAATATATAAAATAAAAATAAAAAACAAGTGTCTCCCAAAATAATTACAAGAACATTCAATAGGAAATCCCACCATGCCATTCAGTGGCTAGTGTGACCATCCAAAGAATATGATGGATGAGAGGGGATGGATGAGAGGGGAGTTGCAGACTAATTCATATTTACCTAGATAAAGACTATTTTCTTCCCCCAATCAAGGACTCAGTTACACTGACTCTGAGAAGGATGAGGCACTACCCAATGATCTTGATTAACAATGAAAACTTTGGAAGACAATTGCGCTAGCTATAGAGGATTTGATGCATAGTGAGAGGGAGGTAGGTCATCCACCATGAATGAAGGTTTAATGGCATATGGTGTCCAAGGCATGAGATGAGGGAGGATTTTATCCCTAGGGTGATATCATCGGCATACTGTATCTTGATACCACCACTGTGTTATCCAGGTAGGTCTGCTTTGGTTTCCGTATGGAGATTTTTTCTCTGATGTGTTGTTTTTATTTACATATATTGTTCGAGGGTGAATTTTAGTGTACACCTTTTACCAGCCATCAGCCCGTGGGTACATAATACATTATCTCAGATGGATTTTAGATTGATCTGTTGAATAACGCCCTTTCCATGCAGACTTTTTATCCCCCGGCATACCTTTATAAATGCCCCCCATTGTTCTGCTAAGTGCGTAAGTGCCCTTTTTCCATCCATTAGCCTGTGTGTCTAGGATACGTTTTATCAGATGGATTCAAGGTTGAAGATATCAAGAATGGGGCGGCTCACTATGCTAAAAAAAAATCCCTCCCTACCCAAATGCCTCAAATGTGAGGTTTATTAGCCTTCCCGGTAGCTATTTAAAGATCAAGGTTAACGCCTATTTATGACCTATTTGCATTATGGAAGGAAGGCGAAGCTTTACATCCATTTGGGGGAAATAAATGGTTTCTCATTGCTAATTCATTTGGGAAAATACAGAAAGGTTACAGGGTTGGTTATTCAAGGTTGGATGACCTGTAGGGTTTATGTCCCCACCAATACTGATTATGCTGTAAAGTTTTCCCCAAGCCCTAGATCTGCAAGTTATTTCAGTTTGGTATTTTGAACCTATTAGGTGTCCCCCATTTTGGTCATACCCCCATTGTGTCCACTGTAAAGGATTTCTCTACAGATGTTCTTTACGCCCTTATTGAATCTCTAATAGCTGGTCAATCCAATTATAGAATCCCAAATTCCCAATGCCCATTCTATTTGTCTATCTGTTTACAAAAGGTGCATCTGTGACGAATTTATTGAATGGTTTATGTTCCAAATTTATCTCCACTATTGGCGCTTGATATCCAAATTACTGGCTCTATCTTTGGTAAACCATTTATCTATTCTCATGCACATACATGGGGAGAGAGATGGATCACTATGAATGCCACAAGAATTTTTGGGAGTTTGCACATGTAATAACCTAGCGATCCAGTTGAAACTTGGTGGTAGAAATCGAATATCCAATGGCTTAAGAAAGGGCATAGAAATGCGACCATTTTCATTAAACTACACAAAAGAGGTGCCAATAATAAAATCTTTAAGATTCTGAAAGATGAAAACACAAGGATATTATCAAATATGCAGATGATGGAATCTTCATTAAGAATCTTTTCTGATCTAGGTAGGAGATTCTAGATAGTATGGCTAAAATTTTGGATAATATCCAAAAACAAACCTAAATACTTCAGAAGAAACTTTCCTGGATACACAAAATCCTCCAATGCAAGCTGCAAAATAACTCAAATCAAACCAAAATACTTCAAATAAACTCACCTGGAAATACACACAATGCATGTTACAAGAACTGAAATGAAAGGCATGTTGGAAATATTCCTAAAGGGCCATGGATCATTGGGTGATAAATGGGGGAATCCAAATCTAAATTTAGGATCATATTGAAAGATTGGAAGAATCTGTAGCGGCGATTCCATTTTGTTAGATTTTATTGAAGCAATGAATTTTGGACATTCTAGTCTTCAGAGAGTGAAGCTTGGGCTTTTGCCAAAGTATGGAGGTAAAAGGTTGGCTAGGAAATGTTCGTTTCTTTGGAAGTATTTGTGGAATTAGGAAACCCAATAGTGGCACACATGGACTCTAATTAGTCGCACAAGGTCATTTTAGAGGGCCTTTGCCACATGACTAGAAGGACAAGCAACAGCAACTGGATGTTCAGAGATGCTACATGACCCAATTCTAGAAAAATGGGTAATCATATCTCCTTCCAGAGGAAAATGCCCCACAGACTTCAAATCCAATACAGACCCTTGTCAATCTCGATCACCCTTGTCAATCTCAATCTCAAGGGCATTGTGTCTCAACCATGAGCATGAATGTGCCCCTGAAATCTTCAAAATCCCAGAAATAACCTCAGCTTTGATCGTTACTCATAAAAAAAAAATTGTACTCGGCTCTCTCAATTGATCATCCATCCACCCAATTCTCTCATCGCTCTCCCGACCCACTTCATACTACCCTTACTAGATTCGGCTCTCATGATGTAGTTTTTGAGATTCCTGAACATTCTATGACTTTGTCATGCATGCCTGAATCAAGTATACTTCATCTTTTACTTGCATATAAATTAAGAGTTCAACAGCTTGCAAGCAATGAGATCATCAAATACATCTAGGTAACCTTGTGACAGTGTCCATATTCAATCAACCAATGCATTACCTAATTACAAGGCATCACTAAACATGCACAAAGAGTTTATAGATTTGCCACCCTACTGTGAAGTGCCTGTCTCTTCTTCGTGGAATAAATTTAAAATTTACCATTGTTCTAGAACATGATTAAATGTTTGGCAAGTTTTTAAAAATGATGGAGCCACAATAGGAGCATCGATGAGGCATTCTCACAGTGAGATCATTGGCCTTCCCATTGTCCCAACAAATGTGGAACGTGGGCTTAATAATGCAAGAGAGTTGGGATAGAAACCGTGAGAGCAAATATATGTTGGGATATGCAATTTAAACAAATCTTTGTGTGTTCAGGTTGTGTGAGAGAACCTTTGGGAGAGAACCGTTGTGTGCGTGTCTGGTTTTGTTTAAAAATATTGTGTATGGTAGTCAATGTCCAATTTATGAATGTAATTTGTCTGTCATTTATGCTAGTTGCATGTTTGTGAGTATTTGCTGGTTATTAAAAATATTGATGTTTCCTTTCAAAACAATTTTCTCAGACAGTTACAATAAGTGTAATCTGATATAATACCTTAGTCACCTTTCTACTTTCTGTATATGCTAATAACCGTAGATTGTTATGATTATATTAGGATATAATGCTCAGCTAACTTGCTCTTTTTGAAACTGGATTTGTCTTCTTGTTCTACAGCTTAGTGGTATTCATTTCTTGGATTTTGCATTGGACTTTATGGTTTCTGACTTATTGCTCTTTTCGAAATTGGAATTGTCTTCATGTTTACAGCTTAGTGGTATTCATTTCTTGGCTTTTGCATTAGACTTTATGGCGATGGTTTTTGATACCGAAGGGCATCATAATTCACAAAATTACAAGGTTGAAAAAAAAAACGTATTCATTCTACATACCCATCCCAGATCCGTCTTAGGGACAAATTTATTTAGATTACGTTTTCCAGTTGATTGTTGTCTGTACCCAGAGCTGATACAGCTCCAGGCCATTCCAAGAAGAAAATTTAGTGATTCTTAAATTAAATAGAATGGTATTACATGATCAAATTTAGGACCAACTAACTAAAGTTGGCATTTGGATAAGTATAGCGAAGAAAGGAACATTGTGGGCGCATCTCTGTCTTCATCAATCCAGGGCTGGCTGAAGGCTTTTTGTTTGAGATTTTGTCTGATCTTTTTGTCTGTATGCGTTGCACCTTTTCAACGTCTCGAAACCTCCATGCATCTAGCTGTTGGGAGGCTGGCTATTTATTTAAAGGCATTCGAACAGTGCGGCACACATTTGGGGAATGTCGTTACGTTTTGGCTACATAATGCGTTACATTTTGAATAGCGTCTTGCGTTATCATCCGTGGAGCTAGTTTTTTTTTTTAACATACTTCAGAAACCATTTTGAACAGGTCACCGTCATATGACTAATATTCTATTTAATTAAGCAGCAACATAAACAA
Source organism: Larix kaempferi (assembly GCA_027924585.1). Lineage (NCBI taxonomy): Eukaryota > Viridiplantae > Streptophyta > Pinopsida > Pinales > Pinaceae > Larix > Larix kaempferi. Next base: position 15,061,122 of record BSBM01000547.1, on the reverse strand, counting down.
GGCATCTGTCCATCCATAATTTACTTTAGACTATGGATAATCATGAAATTGTTTCTAATCATTGAGAACCTTTCCAATAAAAATGCATTATTTTCCATGCAAAGACACTCAAAGCATAATCATAATGGCCAACAGCATTCAAGATGAAGCTCAATAGCTCTTACGAATTGCATTTGACTGCAGACCACAAAGATGTCCTGAGTATTTATCTGAGACTACAGGTAGTTTTTCCTGTCAACATATCACCTGGCAATTAGCATATTTAAGAGCATGATTCCAAAATGACAAAACAACAACAAATATGTTGTACATAACCAAACCAAATTATTTTCCTACGCCATAAAACACATGCAAATGTCCATCTTAAACTTGGAAGGAATACCAAATGGTGAAGGGTTAAATTGAACTCAAGCATGGCATTCTTAGTCATATAACTAATAGCACATCGTCATCTTCATCTGAATCCTGATTGTCTGGAAGCATCAAATTTGCCACGGTTGCATTACGATGCATTAAGAATTGAACGATTCCACAAAAGAATCCTTCCAGCTCGTATCTGTCTTATCCACTCTGCAAAAGCATGCCAACCAGATGGACCACCAACTTCATCTTCCGAAATCCTCTGGAATAATCTTCTGAAAATGAATCAAGATGCTCAAGATTACCTGAGTCTCTTAGAATATAATGTTCTTGTGGCTGTTGTGTCTCGAAATCAAATGGATCCAGTGTGTCAAAATCAAACGCAGAGGATAGAGATCTTCCAACAACTTGAACATGGCACACGGATATATAATATAACCCATCCAATACCTTGTCTCTAGGCTATAAGGCGATCACCTCGAATTAGCATGTAATCAGGTTTATGGTTTTACTTTTAACTACTACAATTTTAGTGGGTGTAATTGGGGCTTAAAACCTCAGAAGGTTTCTTCCGAGATGCGTTGTATGTAAACTATGGAATGTAATACTTCTATGAGAAATGAGGACCATTATACGCTGCTTAGTAAAATTATCATGTATATAGTTGTTTAGATAGGCGAAGACTTTTGTATCCTTTTTGTATTTAATTAAATTTTGAACTTTCTCAAAGATGTTGAGATTCATGTCTTGGAGCAGGAGCTGAGGTTTCCGTTGGAGACATCAAGACTGCAGTGGATGAGGTGGTGAACGTTACATACCTCCTTTGCATTATGTAACGTATACCAAATGTAACTCTCCTCTCCCGCAGCTCCATACCATATGTAACGTATTAAAATATGTAACGCTCCTCTCCCGCAGCTCCAGTTGTCAAGGCTCAAAAAGCAAGTGCAGGGAGAAAATGGAGTTGAAAACAGCAAACCAGAAACGAGCAGAACAGAGTATAGAAGACAGAACAGAGCAGGTCTTAGTATCGAAGACAGAGCCAAAACTGATATTTAGGAAAACCACTCATACTACGGAGAGTAGCTCGATCCGTTTATATTAAATGAAATGAACAGAAAGCAGTTACAACGAATACCGATAAAATAGGATATAGTTAGAGTGTCTAATTAATACTCCATTATTTCAAGTCCTCCCCTTAATGGAGAATGGATTAACTGCTACACTTAACATTTCCCTAAACAATTCAAATTTGACCTTTCCGAGAGGCTTTGTGAAAATGTCAACAGTATTTTCACAGGTATTACAATATATAAGATCTATTTCATTGGATTGTAGCTTCTCTCTAACAAAATGATACTGAGCATCAACATGCTTTGTCCTTGCATGAAAAATCGGATTATTTGCCAACTTGATTGAACTTTGGTTATCACATTTGATCACTGTAGGTTCTTTTTGTTCTTCTCCTACATCTTGAAGTAGTCTTCTCAGCCAAACAGCTTCACAAGTCGCTGCACACAGAGCTTTGTATTCTGCTTCAGTAGAGGACAGAGATACAGTAGGCTGCTTTTTACTGCTCCATGAGACAATTCCGGATCCTATGTTAAATGCATATCCAGTGGTTGATCTTCGATCATCCGGATTCCCAGCCCAATCAGAATCTGAATAACCTGTCAGCTCAACAATAGAAGCATCAGTATATTTAATACCATAATCAAGTGTTCCTTTTAGATACCTGAGTACTGCCTTTGCTGCATTCCAATGGCTTTCTTTTGGTTTTGCCATAAACTGACTTAACACACTCACAGAGTATGCAATGTCAGGTCTGGTTGTGGTGAGGTAATTCAAACTACCCACCATCTGTCTGTACATCGTGTCATTCACTTCCTTTGAACCATCATCACAAGAAAGTTTCACATTCTGCTGCATGGGAACAGTAGAAGATTTACACTCATCCATTTTAAATCTTTTAAGTACATCTCTGACATACTTACTCTGACAAACAAAAGTTTGGCCTGCATTTCTCCAAATTTCAAGACCTAGGCAGTAATGGAGCTCACCAAGGTCTTTCATATAAAAAACTTGTGACAGCTGCTCCTTGATTTCATCAATAAGATTCTCTGTATTTCCAGTAATTATTAAGTCATCAACATATACAGAAATCAATACTATATACTCATGCTCATCATATTTGATATATAGATTTGGATCACTCTTGCTCCTCATAAATCCCTGTTGAAGAAAGAAGGAGTCTATCTTCTCATACCATGACCTAGGTGCCTGTTTTAGTCCATACAATGCTTTCTTTAACTTACACACTAAGTGTTCTTGCCCCTTTTCCACAAACCCTTCAGGTTGAGTAAGGTACACCTCCTCCTTTAACTCACCATTCAAAAACGCTGATTTCACATCTAATTGGTTTAGCTTCCAATTGTGCTTTGTAGCTAAAGCAATTAACAATCTGAGAGTATTTAATTTAGCCACAGGTGCAAATGTTTCAGCATAGTCAATACCTTCTGTTTGTGAATACCCCTTTGCCACCAATCTAGCCTTATATTTGTCTATACTACCATCTGATTTAAACTTGGGTTTGTATATCCACTTGCATCCTATTGGCTTTTTATGTTTTGGCAATTCAGTCAATTCCCAAGTATTGTTTTTCATTATAGATTCATATTCTTCCTCCATTGCATTTCGCCATTCATCATGTTCATTGGCTTCATCAAAACTAATGGGTTCTATGATATTTGAAATGCTACTCATAAGGGCATAGTCTTTGTACCTTTCAGGAGCCCGAATTTGTCTTGAAGATCTTCTTAGCTGTTGGTTATCTTCCACTTCGCTGTGTGAACTTTTGTCTTCATCACTAGTTGAGCTTGGACTGTTTTTATCACTGAATCCCTCTTGCTGTTGTTGCTGTGCCTGTGTTTGTGGCTGTTGTAATACAGTTTGCTGCTGTCCCTGTGTTTGCTGTTGTAAAAATGGTTGCTGCTGTACTAACTGCTGTTGTTGTTCTTGTTTAACCCCTTCATCAAGAATTTTATGCCATTCCTCATGGCTGTTATTGCTGTTCTCTTGCATTTCTGTTTCCTGTTCATGGAAAAGTACATCTCTACTCGCAAATACCTTGTGAGTTAAAGGATCAAACAATTTATATGCTTTGAATTCAGAACAGTAACCTATGAAGATACATTTGATGGCTTTAGCATCTAGTTTCTTCCTATTTTCTTTTAGAATATGTGCAAAAGCCTTACACCCAAAAACTTTCAAATTTTGAACTACTGGTTTGGAACCATACAAAGCTTCGAAAGGAGTGATATTATCAAGACTCCTAGTGGGACTTCTATTCTTTAGGTAAACAGCAGTATTTATGGCTTCACCCCAGAAAGTATTTGAGAGATTCTTACCTTTCAGCATACTGCGTGCACACTCTACCAAAGTTCTGTTTTTCCTTTCAGCAACTCCGTTCTGCTGTGGAGTGCTGGGTACTGTAAACTGTTGTACTATTCCATGATCTTTGCAATACTTGTTAAAGTCCCCTGATTTATACTCTCCCCCTTGATCTGAACGAAGGATTTTAATGGATTTTCCTGTCTGTTTTTCAACCATGTTTCTGAACTCCTTAAAGTACTCAAAAACATCACTCTTTCTTCTAAGAAAGTAAACCCATGTGTATCTTGTGCAATCATCAATAAATAGCATAAAATAAAATGCACCTCCCAAGGATCTAGTCTGCATAGGCCCACAAACATCAGTATGCACAAGACCTAACACATCTCTCCTTTTTTTATCAGGATTAGAAGGAAATTCATCTCTGTGCATCTTTCCTAATGCACATCCTTCACAAGTAATGTTCACATTTTTTAACATGGGAAGTCCTTCAACCATATTATGCTTTAATAATAGCAATAAATCTTGATGATTGATGTGGCCATACCTTTGATGCCAAAGACTCTCTGTTGGCATAGTTGCAGAAGTTAATGCATGATGTTCTTTGCTGGTAACATCAAGCTTGTATAGGCCTCCTACTCTGACTCCCGTTGCAAGGGTTTTGTATTGATCCAGTAAGTCCTTCACTATGCAGTAATTTTTGAAGAATTCAACCTTCAAATTCTGATCTGTAATAGTAGACACAGATATCAGATTTTTCTTTATCCCTGGCACATACACCACATTGCGAATGTGACGAACACTGCCATTTGGCAATGTTACTGGAATATCTCCGTATCCCTTGATCTGATAAGCACGATCATCACCAAGATATATGCTGGCACCATTCTGTGTTTCTTTATAGTTAGTATACCACTTCTTATTACAGGTCATATGTATTGATGCTCCGGAGTCCACAAACCAAGCTTCAACATCATCAATTTCAGCAGATAAAGCAGCATTAGACACAAACAGTCTAAGATCCCTTGAATCAGAAATCGAGGGGTTTGAAGATTCTTCTGCATAATGACCTGAATGGTTTCTAGGTTTATTCCTAGCCTCATCACTCTTCTTCTTTCGACAATCTCTAATAAGATGTCCAGGTCGACCACAATAAAAACAGCTCTTTGACTCATTTCTGTTAGATGGCATACCTTGATTTGGCCTTGTAGATGGTCTGCTTTGCGAAAATCTGCCGCCTCTGCCTCTTTCTCCAGATCTCCCTCTCGGGGATCTCTTATTTGACCATAGTGCCAAGTCTGAATTCTGAGGCTTCAAATTTGCGCGCCTCTCTTCCTCTTGCAGCAAAATACCTGTCAAAACTTCAAAAGTAGGAGGTTTCTCCCTTGCTGCAAGACCTGTTATAAACATCTGATAGTCGTCTAGCATACCATTTAAGGTAACTGTAACAAGGTCAGTGCTGGAAACTGTTTCTCCTATATCTCCTAGCTTGTCTTTTACCTCTTTAATCCGACCCAAAAATGAACTAACAGATTCATTTGCATCCATCTTAATGCCTAGCAATTTAGTTTTCAAGAAAAGTAGACGATTTGTATTACTAGTTTCATACAGCTCTTTAAGTACTGTCCACGTTTCAGCAGAAGTTTTAGCTTCTCTGATATGTGGAATGATACTATCTTTAACAGACATTCGTAACAGTACCTTGGCTTTGTTCTCGCGCTTATCCCAGTCTTGGATTTGTGCCGGTGTTCCACCCGCAGCTGCTACAGGTTTCGCTTCATCTCCCTTAGTGATCGTCCATACACCATAACCTTCCATCAAGGTCTGCATCTTGAATTTCCAATTGATGAAATTCGACCCGTCTAATTTATTGGCTTCGTTGAGGTATGTATCTGCCAGCGGATTTGACATCTCTGCAAGGGTGAGGTGTGCGTTCCTTCACAGCGTTGGTCGCTGCTCAGCTCTTGGCTTGGCGTACAACTCTCTGCCTCTTGGCTCTCAAAACAGGTTGACGTGTTCCTCAGATTTCTTCACGGCTCTCAGGGCTTTCCCTATGCAACAGCGCACAGTTCTTTACAGTGTCCTTCACGCACAGGTCTCTTATATGCAACAACTCACTCTACCTCAGTTAATGAGCTCTCTCAGCACCACTGCGTCTTTGCAGTTCTTCACAGGCACAGACGCACTTCTATACGGCCACGATACCTCTAGGGGGCAACAGCAACACAGACCCGAAGAACATACCTTTCTTCCTCTGCGCAATAGAGACTTCTCTTCCTCTTCGCAATAGCAACAAATTCGCTTTGCTAGGGCCGGCGGCTACCTTTCTTCCTTTGCACTTCAGCAGCTACAAACGGCTCCAGCAAATCTCATGGGTTCAACAACCCACGGCTCTCTTCTTGCTCTGAACTGAGCGGCAGCAGGGTACAGTGAAACCCTAGACGAATTTAGAACTACTTGGCTCCTCTCCAGGAAAGCTCACGACTTCTTTGCTCCACAACGCAGACCAGCAGAGGCTACTTCTTTGCTCCACAGCGCAGACCAGCAGAGGCTCCCCCTGCGCTCTGATACCAAGTTGAAAACAGCAAACCAGAAACGAGCAGAACAGAGTATAGAAGACAGAACAGAGCAGGTCTTAGTATCGAAGACAGAGCCGAAACTGATATTTAGGAAAACCACTCATACTACGGAGAGTAGCTCGATCCGTTTATATTAAATGAAATGAACAGAAAGCAGTTACAACGACTACCGATAAAATAGGATATAGTTAGACGAACTCTAGTTCGTCTAAGTGTCTAATTAATACTCCATTATTTCAAGTAATGGATCTTTGATCAAAGAAATAAATCCATTATTAATCAAGAGGCCTTAAAATTAGGAGAGATGGCTACTGGCATGGGAGTCTGGCCAGGGTTTGGGATGTGGATTTTGATTTTGTTGGGCATATTGGTACAGGATATCTGAAGGCTTAATAAGTCAGTAATGCGACTACTTGAAACTCCAATTCCGGTAATGGACTTCGCTTCTTGAGTCCTGTCTAATCTTGTCCAAACTACATCATCTCTTTACAGCAGTTATCTCCCAATCTTACTGCTATCAGCATTTCATTGAATTTTGTTTTTTAATACTGGTTGCAGGGTCTAAGTGACCCAATGCTCTACATTGGAATGCTTTTCCGCATATTTGCATGGCATGTTGAAGATCATTTTGTTTTTAAAGATAGAATATCTTCTTATACCATATTTGAAAAACATTGTTATATTAGTTGAGAGAAGCTTATTGTGAATTTAGCTTACCATGCCAGCATTAACTATCACCACTGTGGTGCGTCCAAGACATGGTATGGTGTTCCTGGCCATGCTGCTTATGATTTTGAAAATGTAGTCTGGGAACATGTCTATGATGGCGAAATACTCATACACGGAGTGGATGCAACATTTAATTTGGTAATTGGAAAAAAAATAGCAATGTTTCCCCCAGAGCTTATTTGAACATGAAGTTCCTGTTTATAAAGCTGTGCAATAATCACATTTCCTCAAGCATAAACAGACTTGAAACTTAAACACCAAAAACATCATTTTCTTTACTTGACTGATATCTCATTCACAAGAAGTAACCGAAAATGAATTAATGAGAAAATGAGAAGTATATCCTCCTATACTTCAACTCGCCATGATAGCCTAGAAGCAATTGATTTGATTGCAGTATGTACCATATTGCCAAAAATTGGAATTAGTGCACTGTGTGTCCTATTCTATTTGTCCCAAGCAGCATGGTGATCGCCTTCATGGTCTTTTGTGCAAATTATTATTATAATGTCTTATTTAATGCCCAGTTTTACATATTTAGTATTATGTCTTTAAGATGATCTTAAAATTGAATATTATTTTATGGTTGTTGGTTTTTAATGATTATCTCATTATGGGAAACTTCAAAAGAGACTCTATGTTCTTGGGACCCTCAAAAGAGGCCAACAGTAGAGTAGGAACTGCAACATCCTTTCTCCTTGTGGGTATTATATTTTTTTCCATTGATCAAACATTTGAATTCAAATATCAACTTTCTTATTTTATTTGCTAATAAATTTTATCTTTAAGTTAACTCACTTTAGAATCTAGATAGTTCAAGTTGGAATGGACAGAAATATCTATTGTATGTAGATTCACATGCCTATTCCATTTTCTCTTTGAGAACATTTCGAAGCTAATACATGTGCAACAGGTAAACTTTAATTAATTACTAGCATACATGTATTGCTTTATCTTTGTTTCCTCTGTGTTGTATTGATTAAATATTTATAAAGACATCTTTGAAATTCAGAAAAACATTCAATGACACAACTCAGTCTCACATTTTGGAGAAGCATCTCTAGTTCATTTGCTAGAACAAAGCATTCAGTGACTGCATTGCTATATTTACATTCATAGGATGGCTCGTCAACCTCAACCTGAGGCAAAGCACATAAATTTGTTTCCTTCTAGCATTAAAAGTAGTTATTGTTCTAGTATTAAGTCAATTAATTCCTCTTGAAGAATATGACATTCTTATTTAAATATTTATTCTATGCTTAGGTTTATGGCATTCTTTTGAAGTTAGTGCTGAGCCAATGGGACAAATCTGTATATATATTGCTTTCCTAACTTAACACAACACTGTTACATTTTGGTCTTTTTCCTTTTTCTGCAAGAATGTCTGTTGTTTCTAGTTGTTTTTTTGCTTTGGTTTCAAAATAAATTTGGTAAAACATTCATGTGATTTGTCATTAGTAAAATTTTAATATTTTGTCAGAGCTGTCCAAATTCCTTTTTAACATGTACTGCTGCTGGCTGGTTCAGGTGTGGGGCTATTGTCACAACTTTTATTGTCTTCTATGCGCTTACCTCATTTATATATAGCTATGTGAGTGGAGGATTGTATTCGTGTAATGATGGTAAGTAATGGAGAGAGATGACAATGATTTTCTACTGCTTCTTTGCATATTGATGATCTTTCCACACTTGGAGAATGTGTTATTTTGAGCTTTAGAAGTCATACTGTTGTAGCATTTCCATGGTTCTCTTGATAGGCAAGCACTGGATAAAGTCAATGGTTCTTACATCAACTTTTTTATCATTCATGTGCTTTGGAATTGGATTTGTACTCAACATCATTGCCATGATCTATGGTTCTCTGGATGCTATTCCTTTTGGCACTATGCTATAGTGGCATTTAATGAGTTGTAACCTTTGTTGCTGATTATTGTTTGCATTTCCTCTGGTTTTCTAAAGGTATTTCTTGATTGTTGCTTACTATGGTATGGTGGCATTTAATGAGTCATAACCTTTGTTGCTGATTATTGTTTACATTTCCTCTAGTTTTATAAAGATATTTCTTGACTGTTGCTTACTATAATGCAGGTGGTTGTCTTTATAATACAGACATTTATTTCTTTCCCTCTAGCACTCCTTGGAACAGTTGTTGGAAGGACTTGGAGTGGGGATCCAAATAATCCTTGCCGCATGAAGACTATTCCTTGGCCAATTCCATAAAAGAAGTGGTATCTAACACCAACAGTGGTGTCATTGATGGGTGGTCTGCTTCGCTTTGGGAGTATTTTCATTGAAATGTGTTTTGTTTTCACGTCATTTTGGAACTATAAGGTAAGGGAATACTAGTGGATAACTTTGGCTACATGTATGAAAGGTGTATATTCATTATGTTGTCTCATTTGGGCTTAATTCTTATCGACTTGTTTTGTTGGTACTCTGCTTTTGTTTCAAGAAGAATTTGTTTGAGGACTAGTATTGATTTTCATTACTGTGTAGAGTTGACCTCACATTTTTTACCATTCTTTATTACAATACAAAAGCCTTGATTACCATTCTCTTAACAACTGTGTCTTGGATCTTGACTTGAAGGTATATTATGTATACGGCTTCATGTTGTTGGTATTTTTTATTCTCGTTGTAGTGACCATCTGTGTTACTATTGTCAGAACATACTTCTTGCTTAATGCTAAAAACTATCATTGGAAATGGACATCATTATTCTCAGCTACATCAGTAGTTGCCTATGTGTAGCTTTATTCCATATACTATTACCACATGAAGTTAAACATGTCTGGTTTCTTCCAGACCGGTTTCTATTTTGGTTACACTCTAATGTTCTACCTTGGTTTAGGCATCCTTTGTGGTGAGTTATTTTCTCTGTAGCAAAGTTTTTGTAGTTGGCAATATCTCTATGTTTTCTATTATAGCTTATATGTTTCCATTGAATGCTTTTCACTTATATAAATATTTTTTATTTGATAAATGTAGGGTCTGTTGGTTACTTAGGCTCTACATTGTTTGTAAGAAGAATTTATCGGAATATCAAGTGTGATTGAGGACAAGAAAATCGGAAACTAAATCAATCATATTTGATACGTGAGCTATTGCAGGGTCTGTTTTAACCCAGGGAAAAGGATCATAGTTCCATATATTCACTTGTTATGTTTGAGGCATTTGCTCAATACTATTCCTGGGTGTAGCATGCATTTTGTATTACTAAACATTGTAAGTAATTCACTTGTAGGAAAATCACTTCAGTGACAAATGATACTAACATTTTTCTTTCCCAATTAGTATTTTACCTTCTTAATTTAGTGAATGTTATGTTGGTCTACTCATTGTTCCCATATGTTGTGTGGAGATGATATGTTTCTTTTGAATAAATTTTTCATGTAATGTTGTTATATTGTATTTGGTATCAAAGCGTTAGACAATGTCTATGACATTAATAATGTGTAACAAAATTATCCCTATTTCTTGTAGAAAAAAAAGTCACCAACAACCAAGCGTTGGAACATTCTCATATAAGCTAGATTTCATAAACCTCACAATGTTTCTAAAGATATTATATGTAAGCATATTGCTCTAAGTATCATGATTGAGGATTCAATTATTATTAGAAAGTTTTTGGATAAATATTGAAATATGACATTCAATGAGATATAGACCAATATGCTTAGTTCAATGGAGTATATGTTTGAGAAATCAAACGGCAGAAAAGCTATCCATGGGAGGCTTTTTGAAATAGGAGTTTGGACAGTTCTTGGAAATGCAGCAGATACAAGGGAGGTATTTTTGACAATACAGTGTGTTGATGTTGAGTTGAATTGTGTGAAGAGGTCTATGACCGTGGAAATTAGACGATGGCCCTGGGGATATCAATACAGGAAAGAAAATGCTGTTGTGGATGAATTTGGTAGGACTCAAGCCAAGGAATTGGAGAAGAAGCAATTCCCCAGTGGATACTTTTGAAAGTATTTGTATTCACCTAAGAAGGGTGCATTTTTCAGCCTTCCCTTTGACACTTTAGGCCTGGGGACTAGGCAATGTCATGCTTGTAAAGTAAGGGAAAATGAGACAAAGAAGAAATTTGAACTGTTTCCGAGCAAGGAAGGATTTACTTATGAAGGAGTGGACTACTTTGGTCATGATTTTGTTTATATAGACCCATTGCAGTTACCATCGAGAAAAGAAAAGGAAATTGAAATATTCAAAGCAGGCATAAATAAAGGACTTCAGGCCTATGCCATTTGCCAAATTTTGGAAATCAAAATTGCATATGGCTTAAAGAAAGATGACTTGAAGTCAACAAAGATTACAGTTAAAAGATTCTATAGGCCTGAATATGTCGGGTCTGAGAAAGTCTACACTGCTGACATAAGGGAGGTATTTGCTAAATTATATCCTTGGCTTTTATTTTATACTCTTTTATCATTTTGTCCATGAAAATTTGATAGCTCTATCCTACACTTGTCTTATGTACTCAAGCTTTAGAAAGCATCATGGTACACAATTAGCAAAAAAGAAAAAATCCATTTGTATTGATGATTACGGACTGTCACACAACCAAAAAATATTTCAAGAGTAGTCTAATAGTTCCTTTTGGAATGGCATCCTGTTTGTTAGATTGCTGAATACAATTGTGATACTTGGAAGGCCTTAGATGCTTTAAATTGTGACTTAATGAAGCTAAATAATAGCTCAAATAATTTATACAGGTATACTACAGTGAGGAAACTGCCACTCTAAGTGTGGGCACAATACATGGAAAATGTGGTGAGGAGGCAGCACCATTTTTTAGCTGTATCAGGCAATGCTATTTTGGACCATACCTTCTAGTGTAGTTGCATATTTTGATCCCTCAAAGGGTGTTGTCAAGCAAGTAAGTGGTTTTCTTTTCCTTCTTTTCCTTTCACTCTAATTCTTCAACAAAGGAGCAGGTTTCCATTGTTCCATTGCATTGCGTGAAACTCACTCTGTGTTGCTTGCAGTTGCTTGCTAATGTTAAGCTGAGTTCATGAAAAAACATGGCAGATGCAAAGGGAAAGGCTTATGTGGATAGGGAAGATCCAAAGATAAAGGGTAAGGTTTTTGTAGGGGAACTTCCTTCAGAAGACAAAATGGAAAGTTCTTGTTAGAATCGCCTTATGACTCTAGACATCTTTGCTGGATGTGGAGGTTTGTCACATGGAGTACAGCAGTCAGGTATGGTGCCCCTGTTATGCATGCACACTTTAAGCACACATAATGCATATGATATGCAAAACTACAAAAGAATCCAAAATAGATTCAAATCAGCCCAAGTAAACACAATAAAGGCTGCAGATAAGTGTAGTTGCAAATGGCTTAAGATGCTCATGTATATTTGGCTGGAAAGGCTAAATTTTTTTTCCGAAGAAAAATTTTGGGGCCGCCCTAGGTAAACACGGTCTAGTAATGCCAGTTGCAATGGCATTGTCCCTAGCCAGGCCCCTTAGCTAATCATAAACCCCTGGACAAGATTGGAACCCTGAATAGGAAAACCAAAGTCCCCCCTAATCACAAGTGAACCAAAGCATGTGATCACTATGTTTATTTTGACATCTAAGGAAAATCTATACCAGCATATCCTTTTCATTTGTATAGGCTGTAAAGCATATACAAGTGAAAAGGATATCCCGATATAGATTTTTCATTTTCCTTGGATGTAAAAAACCATAGTGATGCACAGGAGTATAGATATGCGAATAATTTTACTGTATCCAACAATCTCTCTTTCCATGACTAGATTACAATTCTCATACACTGCTCTGAATTTCATAAAATTTATATTGTAGACCTATTAAAAGTTCAATAACTTTTGTTTTATTAAAAAAGCCATTCATAAATAGTTCTAGATGTTTTATTGACATGTTTTTGCTTTTCTACTACACAGTTGAGATTCTTTTATTGGATTTTGTAGGAGTGAGCTTAACTAAGTGGGCCATTGAGTATGAAGAGCCTGCTGCTGAGGCTTTCAAGCTAAACCATCCAGAAGATGATATTTTCTGTGATAATTAGAATGTTATACTGAGGTAATTATTATTGGAAGTGCTAGTCATGCATAGTGGTAACTTTAGACATGCAAACTAGTGTGGTGTATACATATGGTGTCTAACTTGATTTTTCAAACTAAGAAGTATGCTCATGATTAATTTTTGCCTCGATTTATTAACTAGAATTTAGACATGACTATTTTTTGTCTTTCAAATTAAATTTCTTTAACTTATTTGTTCTCATGGCTCATGCTCTTTAAGTGTTTGATAGTCTATGAATGATGCATTGGTAGGTCCATTATGGATAAGGGAGGGGATGAGGAGGACTGCATTTCTACAGCAGAGGCTGCTGAGCCATCTGCAAAGCAGACATATGAGCAAAGGAAAAACCTATCTATGCCTGGGCAAGTGGATTTTATCAATGGTGGGCCACTTTTTTAGGTAATCAGTTTACCACTTCACTATCGTTTGAAATAAGAGTACAGTAATGTTGATGTTTAACTTTGCCATAAGCTTCTTCCATGCTAGAATGGTGCCTCAAATCTCTTGTTACAGTCTTGTCATATGCAATATGTCTAGTTCAATCATGCTTCTTCCTAATGTAGGATATTTGTACTTAGTTGGATGACTTTGTTTCTAATAATTGTTGTCTTTCTATGTATTTGTCAATGAATATAACCTTTTCTAAGAGTCAAGCATAAACAAAACTATAATGCTATAGAAATAGTTAATGCATTCCTTAGTGATTCCAATAATCTTGGGAAAATTTGGGCTTGAGACAATCATTAAATTTTATTTCAGGGTTTTTCTGGAATGAATTGATTCAATCAGAGAGCTTGGAGCAAAGTGCAATGTGAGATGTTCTTAGAATTTCTATCATATGCTGATTATTTTCGGTCAAGATTCTTTCTAATGGAGAATGTTAGGAATTTTGTGTCTTTCAATAAGGGTCAAACATTTCGACTCACTTTGGCATCACTCTTGGAGATGGGTTACCAGGTAATTGCTGATTGAAAGTTAACATAACAAAATAATATATTTTCTTTATATTATAAGTTTATACTATATTAAAGAATCATTAAATTTAGATCAAGTGTTACATTTGGTAGCCAAAGGATGGCTATAGTGGCTCCCATGCAGAACATAGGCAAAAAAAACAAACACACTAACTTTAATCTATAGAAGAAAAAGGAGTAAATGTAAGGAATTCTCCCAGCTAAATCCCTCATGCAAGATTCCCACCTTTATTGATGAATCTTCCCATTTGTGGTACTGGTTGTTGGATTCATTTTAGAGTATCATATTTTTATATTTTTGAAAAAGTAAAGTGGTAAAGCGCAAAAAAACAAATTCTAAACTAGAAAGATTTGCAAGTGCTGAAATGAATTATTTGTTATTTGATAGTGGTTGGTAATTCAGTCTTCTTCTATCCCAACAAGGAACAAAGGGTCCTTGGTTGACTTGTTCTTTCCATTATTACATTGTTTGCTCTCGTTGTCTAACTTTACAAAAGTGTTGTTTACTGCATATATGAGGTTTATCCTTTTACATATATTTTCACCTTTCCTAGGTAATCCTCACTTAGATATTAATACTTATTTTATGCTTGAGTTTAAATGACCTATATTTAGTCACTAGTGAACATTAATATAATTTCTCTCCCTCTCCCTCTCTCTCTGTTTGACAATCCATCAGTTTCCATCGCCAGTCTATGGAGTTTGCCAGCTCACATTAGTTTTAAAGGTAGAACTAACCTCTTCCCTTTGATGGGATGACCAAGATAGTACAGTTTATTCTGACATGCATTAGCTTTTCAAAATTGATGGTAGTGGTGTTCTAGACAATTATGGTTGATGCTTACTTTAGCATCCATTCTTGCCATGTAATTTGATTGGATTATTTTAAAAAAATGGATTTAAGTATGTGACTTGTGTTAAAAGTGTTGATACTTTCTTCTATATATATTGATGTTTGTTTGGCTTTTGTGACCTTTAATTAAGCAATGACAAGATTCGAGTTGCATATTTTTCTTTTCAAACCTGAATTAGCCTACAATACATACATACATCACATGCATTTTTTCAGTTGTTTATGTTTAAATAAAAACAATGCTACACTCATCATACAGGCATGTGATTATTTTTCCGTTTAATCTTCTTTGATGTGTTTTCCTTTATGTTGTTTTTCTTGTGCTAGTCTTTAACATTTATTTACTTTTCATGTGTGGATCGCTATGTTTGTCTTTACAGGTCTTTTGCACAGGGATGCAGGTAATATTATGCTTGTGATACATGCATATGAGATATGCTTGCGAATTGATCTAGACTCTCGTCGTGATGGTCAAGTATGTTTTGCATTGTTGGTTATTTATTTGTTTGTTTGTTTTCTCGTGGAAAAAAATTCATATTTTTTTAAGATATAATAAAGATACATTCAATAGATGCTCATTAAGCATTGTCCAAAAGTATAATGAAGAATGTTATACCTCTCTCACATATGCATACCATACCTTGAACAAAAGGACACAATTGGTGACAGTCATAAATATCTCATAGATTTCATCATATGATACTTTGTTAGAAACAATCATTTGGAATTCCTAAACATGAGAAATTCTACTATAACTTCCCAATTTCATATATTGTCCATCGTTATATTTCCTTAATACGTATTGTATGTTATATATAGCTTGAATAAACTACCATCTAGAAACATAACAAGCACCTATAAGATACCTGCTAATAGGCTATAGGATGGGAAAAAATTGTTACTCGCTCCTCCCATACATAATCTTCCATATTTCTTTGGACATGATTATTTATTTTCACTTAATAAATGCAGTTGAAAGACTTGAAGGGCTAGTACAAGGTAAGCCATTATGGATCTATAGTAACTTGGTAATCAGTATTTTGTATGCTTGAATGATGCAAAATTTGTTTGAATATCATCATTGTCAAGTAATAACAACTTCTTAAAGGGTGCTAGCTCAATGGTAGAGCACCTGCCTAATTATAGGAAGGAGATTGGTGGTTCGATTCCTTCGTACCCTATCATAAATTAGTGACTAAGGAAATGACTAAATTCACATATATACAACTATTAGTAGCTAATTTCTAGTATCTTATAGCGTGACTAATGTTTAGTCGTATTTAGCTTAGTCATTAATATGTTATCATCTAGTATTTTATTTAGTCATATATTTGGTCATTAATTGTGGCAAGCAATGACTAAATTAGTGACTATCAATGCCTAAATTAGTGACTATCAATGACTAAATCAGTGACTATCAATGACTAATAAGTCAACCAAGTAATGACTAGTGAAATATGACTAGCTATAAGATAGTGCAAATCGGCTACTATTAGCCATCGACTAAAACATAGTTGTTTATAGTCGAATTTTAGTCATTAATTCCTCATTTTGTACTAGTGGTGGTAACTGTATTTTTTTTGGATGTTTAGATTGTGGTTAAGTTCTTGTTACTGAGAAATGGCCAAAGAAAGATCTTCCACTCCCATCTATGTTGAATTAACTGAAGAAGAACAACATAATAAAATACTGAATGATAATCAAGAAGAAATCCTACAAGTTGTAAGAGAACTTCAAACTGATTTACAAGTTTTTAAACTAGAACATGAATGGGTGATGTAGACCCAATAAGATGTAAATAAAGCTCTATTACAAAAATTAACTGAATTTTCTAAAGACATGGATCATGTGGGGATAAAAAGAAAATATAAAAATAAAAGAATGGATTCTTCATTTGAAAATTTTTCTGATGACAGCTCCATTAATAGTGAGTTGGATGACTCTAGCAGCGATGATGAGCACAGACGAGGAAGGAAAAAGAGATGTAGGGATGAGATATACAGAGAATTTAAAAAGATTAAACCTCCTATCTTTCATGGGGAAATCAAGAAAGGAGAAGAAGCCGAAGCATGGCTATCAGGTATGAAAAAGTATTTCACCATGTATAACTACTCTAACTCAATGAAAGCAAAAATGGTTATTTTTAATTTGGTTGGGAAAGCTGAAATTTGGTGGAAATACCTAAAGAAATCTAAGGGGATTAATGACCGTAAATTTACATGGAATTGGTTTAAAAAGGTATTTAAAAAAGAGTATTTGTCTGAATATTACTATGAGGATAAGTCTAAAGAATTTTATGAACTAAGGTTAGGGAAAATTACGATGCATGATCTATGCACTAATTTCCTATCCTTATTAAGATATGTACCCTACCTCACTCAGGAAAAGCCAAAAATACAGAGGTTCCTTGGTTGTCTTCCTAACTTCTATAACTATAGACTAAAATTTGATAACCCTAAAACACTTTATGAAGCAATGAAGAAAGTTAAGCTAGCTTATGATCAAGCCAAGCATAGACAAGATAAGCCAAAAACCTTTAAGAAGAGGGAGGGACGATATTTTAAAAGAAGAGAATTCAAACCCTCCAATAAGAATAGAAGCTAGTTCCCCAAAAATAATTTTAACAAAATTCAACTAGCCAAACTTGAATTTAAAGATAACACTGGATACAAGAAAATTGAAGAAATAAAAAGAGAACCTTTAAAATGTTGGAGATGTTGAGAAAGCCATTTCTATAGGGGTTGTCTGCATAAAAAGGACAACCGAAGTATTTATGCGGTCAAGGAAGCTACCATGGTTGGAGAAGTTGCAAGGAGCATTCCAAAGATAAGCTCAGCCTTGGATAACCATCAAACAAAATTTCAGCCCTCCATGATAGAGGTAGAAGGTAAAATATTTGGAAGATCTATTTCTGTTTTAATTGACTCTAGTTCAACGTTAAGTTATATATCTCCTAGTTTGGTATATTCTTGTCAATTAAAGAAAAGATAATGTCAAAAATCCTGGTTAATTCAGTTAGCCACGAGCACGAAAACAAAAGTAACAAGTTTTATTTCCACATGTCAATTTTTTATGAATGATATGTTACAAAGGTCGATTTAAAAATATTATCTATAGGATCATAGGATATATTGATTAGTATGGACTGTCTTGTAAAACATAGAGTAATTTTAAATTTCCATGACAAAAGTTTTAATTGCATTGATGAATTTGGTAATCATAGATTTGTTAGAGGCATTCCAAAGAAAAGTACAATTAGAAAAGTATTTGCATTTCAACTTAAGAAGTGTGCTAGAAAAGGTTGTAAAATTTTTGTTGTGCATATAATGGAAACCTCTAATTAAAAGAATAAACCTAATCTAGAATATTACTCTATCCTACAAGAATTTAAGGATGAATTTCCTGGATTACCACCAAGGAGGGATATCGAATTCACTATCAAGTTGGTACCTGGTGTGGTACTTGCCTCTAAGGACCCTTACCCAATGAATCAACCTCAACTAATAGAATTAAAAATGCAATTGCAACATTTAATTGATAAACACTACATTAGATTGAGTGTGTCCCCATGGGGAGCACCAGTGCTTTTTGTGAAAAAGAAAGATGGAACATTGAGGTTGTGCATTGACTATCGTCAACTAAACAAGTTGACCATTCAAAATAGATACCTGCTCCGTTGCATAGATGATCTATTCAATCAAGTACGAGGAGCAACAGTATTCTCTAAAATTGACATAAGAACTGGATACCATCAAATAAGAATAAAAGATGAAGATGTTTATAAAACTGCTTTCAGAACACGTTATGGGCATTACGAATTCATGGTCATACCTTTTGGTTTGACCAATGTCCCAAAAACGTTCATGTGTCTAATGAACATTGTGTTACACAAAAATTTTGCATAAATTTTTCGTTGTATTTATAGATGACATCTTAATTTACTCTAAAAATGAAGAAGAACATGAATAACACCTAAGAATGGTCCTAAAAACTTTAAGAGAACACAAACTCTATGCAAAATTTAGTAAATGTGACTTTTACCAAGATAAGGTACAATATCTAGGACATGTAATTTCGAAAGATGGAATTGCGGTAGACTCGGAAAAAATCAAAGCAATCATAGATTGGCCAGTCCCAAGGGATGTGAGGGGTATTAGATCCTTCATGGGGATCACAGGTTACTACCGTATATTTATCGAGGGATTTTCGAAAATTTCATACCTTATAACTTTGCTCCAAAAGAAAGGGATAAAATTTATTTGGACAACTAAGTGTCAAGAAAGCTTTGAAAAGATAAACAACTTACTTACCACTGCACCCATTCTAAAAATAACTGATCCCTACAAAGACTTTGTGGTTTGTATGGATGCATGTTTAGAAGGGCTAGGCGAGGTATTACTACAAGAAAATCATGCTATAAGCTATGAATCCATAAAACTTAAACAACACGAAAAGAACTATGCAACTAATGAAATAGAGTTGGCATCCATAATTCACGCATTAAGAATGTGGAGGAATTATTTAATCAGGAACATATTCATTTTAAAAACTAACATAAGTCTAAAGTATTTGTTTGGTCAACATAATCTAAATGCTCGAAAAGCAAGGTGGTTAGCCTTCCTGAGCGAATACGACTTTGAAATCAAACACATTAAGGGAAAAGAAAATAATATTGTCAATGCTCTTAGTAGGAATGTAAATTTCCATATTTCTACTGCGATGAGAATTTATAAAATAGACTTGGAGAACATAATAAATAATGCTGTCGAAAATGATGAAGAGTATTTGAAAACTAAAGAAAAATGGAAAAGAAATTTTGACGAGGAAGAACCAACCAACTTTAATATCAGGATTGACAATTTACTTAAATATAGGAACTGAATATATGTACCCAATTTGGAAGAGGTAAAAATCTTAATCTTAAATGAATTTCATAAGAAACCTTATTCTGGACATCTTGGATACAAGAAAATGTTAACACCTTTGAAAAAAGAATATTATTGGCGTAACATGAAAAAAGATGTTGTTGACTATCTAGCTAGATGTCTAGACTGTCAATAGGTAAAAACCGAACATAATCATCCAGCTAGGCTGTTGCAACCTTTGCAACCCTTGCCCTTTCTGGAATGGAAGTGGGAGGTAATAAGTATGGACTTCATAACCAGATTACCTAAGAATAACAAACAACATGATTCAATTATGGTAGTAATTGATAAACTAAGTAAAGCTGCACATTTCATTTCAGTTAAGTCTACTTTTAAAGTTGTTAATATTGTTGACATTTTTATGAAGGAAATATTTAGATTGCATGGCATTCCAAAAGTAGTTATATTAGGTCAAGATTCAAAATCTACTAACAATTTTTGGAAAGCATTATTTCAAGGGTTAGATACAAAGTTAATTTTTAGTACCGCATACCATCCGCAAACAGATGGGCAGACGAAAAGAACTAACCAAATACTTGAAGACATGTTAAGAATGTACACAATGAACCAATCAGGTAAATGGGAAGAATATCTGCATTTAGTCGAGTTTGCATATAACAATGGCTATCAAACATTGACAAAAATGACACCGTTTGAAATACTATATGGCAAAAGGTGTTGCACACCTATAACATGGGATAGCCCCATGGATAGGATTGTGCTGGGACCCGATTTGTTGAAAGACATGGAACAAATCATTAAGCAGGTACAACAAAATCTAAAATGTGCACAGGATCGTCAAAAAAGCTATGCAGATCTCAAAAGAACTCAGAGAGAATTCAGTGTCGGAGACCATGTCCACTTAATGGTAAAAGCAAAAAGAAGTTCCTTAAGGTTGGGTAAGTGTTTGAAGCTGGCTCCCAGGTATTTTGGACTGTTCGAGGTACTGGAAAAAGGTAGGGTCAGTAGCCTACGAACTTGCACTTCCTCCCTCTTTTAATGTTTATAATGTCTTTCATGTATCGTTGTTGAAAAAGTATGTTCACGATGCTACTCACATACTTGACAGGAACATGATTCAGGTAGAACCCGAGGGAGAATTCCAAATTGGGCCTATGCGTATCCTCTAGAGGAAGGATCGAACGCTGCGGAACCGAGCTATTGCTCGAATTAAAGTGAAATGTAAGCACTTTAGCCCAGAAGAGGCTACATGGGAATTGGAGGATAAAATGCAAGACGCTACCCTTCATTTTTCCAGTAAGAGCAAGAAGGCTCTGACTGAATATATATATATATATATATATATATATATATATATAGATATAGATATAGATATATAAAATAAAATTAATGCCGAGGATGGTGTTAAGAACAAGGGGGGGAGGAATGTGACACCGCCTTACAAGACAATTTCTATTTTTACTTGAAGTGAAGGATTTATTATTATTGTTTTTATTCTTGATTTATTAAAACTCATAAATCTGTAACTCACATTAAGTGAGAGTTATGTTGCACCAAAACTATTTTTATTTATTATTTTAATAAAAGAAGAAAAACATTGGAGAGGATCAATTAAAAGAGGGGACACCACCTACAACTATGGACAAAAGATAGCACAACCATTATGAAAACAATCAATCCAAGTGGAGATCTCTACCCTCCAACAAGATCGAAAAAGATAGGGATCCCAGGATTTACTTGAGATTGGGTTGGTAATGGCACAAGACCTAGGCAAATACAATAAAGAGGGGCACTGAGAGAGCATGAGGGCATGGTGTGAAAAGGATAACCATTATGCTGAAGCTTTTTTGTTGATACCTCTTATTTGATAATTCCATCGAGTTTAACTATTACAAAATCCAAGATAAGAGTGCTGCGTTGTAGTAGTGTTGGTCCAGTAGTTGAGGTAGTGATCAATCTTGGGGGTGAGGTCTGGTGATGTTCAGATCCTCTATGGTTGGGAGGAATTGAAACCTCTCCTTTTTATTCCCGCTCGGCATAAACATTTTGTCCAAGTAAGTATATTTTGTAACATTGGGTTCTCTGTTCAACATTAATCGAATCTCTGTGGACAGAGTTATCAGTTTTGTATTTATTTTAATTACGTTGCTTTCCAACGTGAAATATTCCCTATTTGGATGAAGTATGTACTTAGTAGGGTGGATTCCTTTGTGTTATTTGATTTTAATCGTTAAGTTGAACAGAGATATCTTCTATATTTTTTTTTGTAGTGCTGGTTTGGGTGTTCAACGTTATCCCAAACCTTGTGCAAGCAGAGTTATCATACGTATTTATGACTTTAAACCTCTGTGTTATATCTTCCTATGCAAGTGTTGCCTCAGCATAAATTGTTCTGTTATAACTTTTTGCGAGCGTTGCTCCAGTTTCAACCTATGCATTAAGTTGAACTGAGGTATCATTTTGTTTTTATTTTTTGTAGCATCCACCACTGTAGGATAATTTTCGGGCACCTAAGGTGAGATCTTTGTGGAAACAGTTTTTAGGTATTTTCATACTTTGTAGCATGGCGTAGACCCTCATGGCATCGGTATTCTGTGTTAGTAGAGCCTTGTGTATATGCTTATTTACTCTATGGTTGAATACGTTGGCCTTATAGATCTATCCCAGTGGTTGCATGATGTGGTGGAATGCGTTTGCATTCTGGTTATCTTCCTATGTTGATTTGCATCCTGCAATCTGAGGTGTTGTGGATTTCTGGGTATTTAAGAGTTAAATTCTATTGTTGAACCAAAGAGATCGTTTAATTACGGCCTCGGTAGAAGCATTTCCAATCCATTTGTTATGTTTAAATGTCCGTGTTTGACATACTGCTGGAAATCGTAGTTTGTGTTGATCTTTTTTATGCTTGATATGCTACCTGTGGTTTCCGTTATGTATGTAAGTGCTACCGATGGATCACCAATACCAGCGCTGGTTTGTTCACAGTGTATGGTTTCTTTTTAATCGAGCTCTATGTTAAATAGGTAGGTCGGCCTCTGAAAGGGAGTCCCCAACATCCTTTAATTGTGTAAATGTCTGAACACACAATATTTCGACAAAGTCTCTATGTATAATAGCGATATGTTATGACCTCTGGTACTTCTCTTGTTGTTATTGTTGTTCCAACGGACTCCACTTAACCGGAATAGTTGTGCCAACGTTTCATTTTTCCCATTGTCTTTTCCTTGATAAAGTATGGTCACACTTCTGTACATACCGATCCGTACAGTGTTAACTAGTTTGTATAGCCACACCCTCAGTTGAGAAGAAGATGAAACCTATTGGACCTCATAGCTGTGAGTAGGTTCGAATCTGACCTTGTTCTCCAGTGAAAGGTTATTTATCTTAGGGTTACTCGAGTTTCTCCCATCAATGACAAGATTTGCTACGCAAAACATCAAAGCTGTAACTCTCTTGCATCGTCGGTGATCACCTACCTCAATTTGTGGGAGAGGAGGTTTAATTTTGTTGTTTACTTGGTCGAGTATGTTGTTTTTATTTATGAACCCAACTCTAAGTTGTCCCTTACCAATAAACTTGTGAATCCTCTAGTCATTTTGTTATGTCATCACATGAATTAAAATAGTTTTTGGGTTGGACTGTAGGATGTCGAGATTGTATCTCGATCTTGGGTTTTTCTTTTTTTATAAGACATGTATTGATTTCCATATAATATATTGTTGAGTACTTATATTTGGAACTATATAAATAGTTTAGTGAAGTTAAAATTAATGTATTATTTGTAAATACATTTAAAAAGCTGTATCATTTTTAAAGTAAGATTTTCCATAAAAAGTTGAATACCATGGAGTATATAAGAAAGTAGTTATTATATATATATATATGTATATCCTCCTTTTTAACTTTAGTTGCTGGCACGGGTATATGTATATTGATTTTGAGATGTAGTGAAAGTTAATTCATTTCTAAGGGTTTATAAATGGAAGAAGATATGCATGTTACTGGAAAAGTTATAGGATATAAATGATAAAGTTTATAAATAGCTAAATAGTAAGGTAACAACTCTAGTACTATTAGCTGTCCAGGGTTTCTTACAGGAGTGGTGGCACGTTCTGTTAGTTTTCATGGTTGTTAGACTAGTCACTATAGGTTTTATGGGACCTTCTTTCAAATTTGACAAGAAGGAAATTTTGAGGATGGTTGGGAGTTGGGGAAAAACCCTAGAATGGTAGATGGAGTTTCTTGCAGGCGCGGCAACACGTTCTGGGAGTTTTCATGGTTGTTAGACTTATCAATATAGGTTTTATGGGGACCTTTTCATTTGCATTGAGGCTAAGTTTTAATGGGCTATTATCCAGGAATTCAGGGGATGCTTCTGCCTTCATCCTGTCAGGTTATTTGTGGTCCTGAACGCATTCTCTTTTTTATTTTTCCTAACAATGAATGACATTGGACCCTTGGTTTTTCTATATCTGTGGGCTTACTCTGCGGTCATGTCTCGCGGTAGTGGAATCGACTATTAGTATCAACTGGGGTTTTTATCGTGTCGGCTTGCTGGGGGATTCCTTATTGGGATGATAGTAGATAGTTTTTGGAACCGAT
The DNA here is from genome assembly GCA_027924585.1 of Larix kaempferi. Lineage (NCBI taxonomy): Eukaryota > Viridiplantae > Streptophyta > Pinopsida > Pinales > Pinaceae > Larix > Larix kaempferi. Next base: position 15,036,693 of record BSBM01000547.1, on the reverse strand, counting down.
CATTTTTTCTGGGCCTCCTTTGCAAGCTATTTTTTTCTACGGTTGGTTTCTAACTGATTCCATCTCCTTTCCGGACTAAAGGTTTTGTGGATTTTTTTCGTTGCCTGCTTTGGGTGGGTGCTTCTTAGAACTATTCATTTTTACTACTCAATGACCTGTTTTTTCGGGTTGTCAGGGGTTTTTGGCTCCACCTAGGATGGGGTGAACAAGAAAAACCTCATTCGACGATTCCATCCCAATCATCAATAGATTTATGGATTGAGGAAAATGGAGTCATGAGACCTGACGATGTTTACAAGGAAATGTTCAAAGGGAAACGCCCTTTGGTTCTAGGTGTTGATCCAGTGGATGAAGGTGGTCGAAACATCTCTTAGAAGGGGCAGCTGTCCATATCTAGGTGTAGAAAGACATCGAGGCATTCCCATCTTCCTTCTAATGGTGATGGGGTTTTGAAATCCTCCAAGGATTCTGGCCATGTGCATCCTTCCTCACGTAGAACGAATTGGCGGCTTGAGAAGTGGAGATGCCGACCGGGTGAGACTTGGCTCACCATGGGGACAAATGTCAGTTTGGAGGACCTTGTTGAATACAACATGACCGCTTTAGTTGGTCATTTCTCATACATGGCGATGGACCGAAGAGATATTATTCATTGGGTTTCAGATACTTGGGGCCCTGTTCTAAATTATGTTCCAAAGGTCTCAATTTTAGCTCGGGGTTGGTATGGGTTTAAATTCCAGGAGGAGGGGCACGCTTTATTGATCCTGGACATGCTGTGGTTAAGGGGGCTGAGCAGCCTCATGTTGCAGAGGTGGCATACGGATTTCGACTCGGATAGGGAATCTATTTGTTTTTGGCACTTATGGTGCTTCTACCCAGTTTTCCATTATCCATGTGGAATCATGGGGTGTTTGAGGCAGTCATAAATAGTCTTGGTAGAGTTTTGCACCTAGAAGAGAGTGTCCTGGATGGGGTGGATAAGCGTATGGGGAACCTACTGGTTCAGGTGGACATTTCACGGGGTTTAGTTGATATCCTACACATTGATTGGCATGGGAGGAATTTTTCTCAGGTGATTGATTATTGGGGTATCCATTTCCATTGCTCTCACTACAAAGAGTTTGGTCATACTCGACATCAGTGTAAGAATGTGGATTTTCCAGCTCGCCCTGTTGATGCGGATCCTCTTTGGTATTCGAAGGACGGAAGTGATTTGGATCGTGATGCTACAGGCAATTTGGATGGCTACTCCAACCGCCTTCCTCCTCCTGGTGTGGCAAATTTGGATATTATGTGTAAGCTTGAGCACTATGAATCTTTATTTTATCATTCACTTAATGAAATGGAAAAATATTTTATCAGAGATTTGGATTTAAAGAAAATGTATGGAAGTGTTAACTCGTTATCTCACATCTCTCCCAAGTCCTCTCATTATGATCTCCCTGGAGATACACCTGTCCCATCTTTTCGTCAGGAAGATAATACTTCCTTGCCTTCTCGATCGGACTTTGAATCACTCCCATCATTACCTTCTTTGTCAGACACTGTTCTGCTTTCCTCTGACCCTTCTCCTCTGTGGGAGTTGGATAATCCCCCTCCCTCATTTGATAATACTCCTTTGATGATCTCTTTTGACCCCTCTACTCAGCTTGATGGTCTTGATGACGCTCTTGAGGCATTGAAGTCCTCGGGGTTGTCTGTTACTAATCCACGCTTGTTGGTGATCCCTTCCTACTGTGATATGGTTAAAAAGGAGTTTGCAGCTACCTTCTATAAAAACCGTAAGGTAGATATGGTATATATTGTTGGGCCTTCTAGCCCCCCGGTGGGTCCTTCGGTGGACCCAGAGAAACTTACAAAGGGGGGCCATTTTTGTAGTTTGGACACTGATTACTCTCCACTACAAACTTGTAGTGCGAGGAAGGAAAAGGGAATCTTACAAAAGGGTCAGCCATTGGAGGATCCACCTGATGGTGAGACTCCTAATATCTCCTCTCCTAATTCTAGGGCACTTAGAGGCATAAAATCCCTTCCTCAGGGTCGCAAATGATTTGTTTCTCCCTAAATATCTAGGGAGTGGGGGGCCTCCAAAAACTTCTATCCCTCAAGCGCATGCTACTTATTGTCAGACTGGATATTGTTCTTCTTTAGGAAACCATGGTTTGTGATGCAAAGGCGAGATCCTTTTTTGCAAAATTAAAACCAGACTGGATAATTTGTGCCATTGGGGCTACTGGTCTGTCGGGTCGTCTGTTGGCTGCTTGGAATCCTCGAGTTTTGGATCTTAATTCATATATTGTTTCGGTGGGGATACTCTTATCTAGCAGGATGAGGGGTTTTGATGGTGGCTTAAATATTTTAAACTATTATGGTCCTTATTGGGATAAGGAGTCTTTTTGGGAAAATGGTATCTCTAAAAGGCTCTTTGACTTGGAAAATCTGATTTTGGCGGGGGATTTGAATTTCACATGGGGGGATTCGAAAGTCTGGGGTCATCGTGCCAGATTGGACCCCTTAGGTGATTTTTTCAAGGACCATTTTGCTTCAAAATAGTTGATGGATGTTGAACTTGTACCACTAGCTCCTACTTGGACAAACGAAAGATGTAATGAGGCTCTCATATCTAAGCATTTGGATTGGTTTCTTATCTCTGGGAAACTATTGGATAAATTCTTCAAATACCGATCTTGTATTCTACAATCCCATATCAGTAACCACCTCCCTATTATCCTCCAAGTTGGTACTGAAGTGGTTCATCAAGTTTATCCTTTTAAATTTAACTTTGCCTAGTTATCGGACCAATATTTCAAATAGGATATGGGTTCCCATTAGGGGTCTGTGGATGTTTCAGGTGAGTTATCGGCGATGGGTAAGCTGGTGGCGAAACTTAGAAGCCTAAAATTATACATGGCTAAGTGGACCAAAAAGAAAAGAAAGGAATTGGCGCTGGAACTTGAAAATATTGAACACGAATTAAGTGTCTTCCTTGATAGGTCTATGAAGGGCTAACTTAGTAGTAGTGATCTGGCAGCTTTCTTGGATTTGGAGAGGAGAAAATGAAAACATCTTAATTTTCAAGAGGAGTCTTGGCGTTTAAAAAGCAGGGTGCTTTGGATCAAGGCAGGGGACCAAAACACTAGATTTTTTCACAAATTTGCTGATGCAGGAAGAATACAAAACACTCTTTGGGATGTAAATGATTCTATTGGAAGGAAGATCTTTGACTTAGGTGAGTTACCAGATGTAACAATGAATTGCTTTCAAGAGATATATCAGGATCCAAAATCAGCATCTATGATAGAGCAATTGAAGGTGATTAGGGAATACTTGAGACTATTCTCTGATGTGGAGGGGGATGAGATCTTTAAGGGGATAACTCTTCTGGAGATTGAAAAGGTTTTGCGGGGATTGGCAAAGGACAAAAGCCTTGGTACTGATGGCTGTACCGTTGAACTTTTTATCGAATTTTTTGATATTATGGGGACTGACATTTGGGATGCAATGGAAGAGACTTGAACCTGTGGTGTTGTCTCGGGTGCTATTAATTAAAATTTCTTAGCACTCATTCCAAAAAAAAATCGCATCTAGAGAATTTTGGGGATTTTTGACCGATTTGACTTTGCAATTTAATCTACAAGGTTATTTCCAAAATCATTGCTATGAGAATCAAGCCGTGCTTTTCAAAGTACGTTTCAATGCAACAGTTTTTTTTTCTTGAGAACAGGTAGATTTTGGATGTTGTGGGGGTGACTCAGGAGGTTTTTCATAGTATTAAGACAAAATATCTTAGCTCTCTATGTCTGAAGGTAGACCTGGTAAAGGCATATGATCATGTGAACTATACTTTTCTTCGCCTTATTCTTGGTTAAATTGGGCTATCGTGGCCGGTGGTAAAGTGGATTATGGCTTGCATTTCTTTAGTGAACTTTGTGGTGATCATTAATGGTTTTCCTTCAGAATTTTTTAAAAGCCCCAAAGGGCTTCAACAGGGCTTCCCTCTTTCTCCACTACTATTCTTGTTGACTATTGAAGGGATGAGCAGGCTTATCCTTCGGGCAAAAATGGATGGAAGCTTATCTGATATCAAGATCACTAAGCAGGTTTGGGTTACCCACACTTTATTTTTTGATGATGTCATGCTGTTTGGTCCTAGTTCGATGTCGGAATGGAAATGTTATAAAAATATCTTGGATCTTTTTTATCATGCCTTTGGTATGTTGGTCAGTATCACTAAATATTGGTTTCTGGAACACAATGTGGATTTGGCGATCAAATCTCAGGTTACTTTATTTTTCCCCTATAACTTCAAAGATATATCTGAGGGTACCATATACCTGGGATTTTTTCTGAATCCAACCAATTATCACATTTGCGACTAGTTGTGGATGCTTAAATGATTTGATAAATGTAGTAATGACTGGCGTTGGCGTTGGCTTACACTGGGTGGTAGACTCAACTTAGCAAGGTCTATGCTCCAAAATCTAGCAGTATATTGGTTATCTCTCAGCAAGATCCCCAGGGCTATTTTGAAAGGTATGCGAAAACATATCTTCTCTTTTATATGGGATGGTGGGGGAGACACTTTCAAGTTTCACCTTGTCAACTGGAAGTCACTGGCCTATCCTCGGCAGATGGGGTGTTGGGCTTTAAAACATTTGGAGCATTTTGATTTGGTTTTAAAATCCAACAGCTTGGGGAGAGCTTTGTTTGGGGGTTCTGCTTGGAGTACTCTCATTCATGGAAAATATTTGAAATCAGTTCCAGTGATTGATTGGTTCAGACGTGGTCCTCACGGCTCTAGGGGCATCTCGAACATTTGGAATGGTTTGATGGGATCATTTTCACTTATCGTGGACTAGTTGGCTTGGGTTCTTGGAAATGGCCGGGATATCCGGTTGGGTGTTGATCCCATTGTGGGTGGGCCATCAGCTTACAGATTATCAAATGACCTTATTGGGGTATTGAGGTCCAAAGGTTACTTTGTTCTCTCTCATTCCATGAATCGATCCCTCATTCCCTTTGGGGGTCGTTCAACTTGGATCTCGGCACAATAGCTCAGTATTTCTGGTGTTTTGGCAGTGGAATGGGAATCTTTTGTTCAATGTTTGAGGAAATTAAACATCACACTACAGGATAATGCTGATCAGTTGGTTTGGTCATGGAATTTAATTGATGGGGTGGTTATTAAAAAATTGGCATACGAATCTTTAGTCGCCAGTGGATCCCTGTCCTGCGAAGTGGTGGTTCACAAAATTATGGAATTTTCATATGCCATTGAAAATAAAATGCTTCACTTGGCTGGCACTGAGAAACTATATCCTCACTTGGGATAACTTTTGTCAACGGGGGTTTTGTGGTACAGGTTGGTATCTGTTATGTCAGGTGTAGGGGGAATCTATTGATCATATCTTCTTACATTGTCCTTTGGTCAAGGCCATGTGGTCGTTGATCAACAACATCTGTGGGAGATGACTCCATTGGGGATCGGATTCTCTGGAGAATGGCTTATTGTTACGGGGGAGTCGTCACAAGGAATGGGAAGCTCTTCCTGGTTTCATTTTCTGGGAGGTTTGGCGGGCTAGAAACTCCGACATTTCTGAGGGTGTGCGCACTGATGTGTCAATCTTGGGTGGAAGGGTGTTCATGGATTTTATGGAATATAATGGTGTGGTTTCATACGGGCTCCGACATAGAAGCATTCACCAGTATCAGGATGAACCTTTAAACTTACTCTACCCTTGTGGGTTTTTTGATGGGGCCTCGCAGAAGGATGGCTCTGTTAGTGGGATTGGTGTAGTTCTCTTCTTGAGTGTTTCTATGAGGTTTAAGTTGTGGATGAACTCTGTTGTGGGTTCCAATTACCGCAATGAATTGGTGGCAGTTTGGTTGCTCCTTCGGTTTGATTCACCAAGAAAGATCCCTTGTCTTCAGGTTTGGGGATATTCACATGTCATGATTGATTGGACTCGTGGTTTGTTTTCTATCAATGTGTTGTTGCTCACTCACTGGCTTCGTGAGACTCGTTCTTTGATTGAGAGTTTCCAATGTATCAACTTTCTCCATGTGCCCTTGGTTTCTAATTAGTTGGAGGATGACTTATCCAAGCATTCTTTATCATATCCTTTGGGCATCAATAACATTTAAGCCAATATGTGATAGTTTTGGGGCTACTCCAATCAACCATTATAAGAATCTTCTTTGTAATGTAATTTTTTTTTTATTCGGTTGAGTTTGACATTGCAATCAGTTTTATATATCTTCTGATTGGAAAATATCAGTCATTCAAGATAATGATCATAAATTGGCCTCAAGCGACTTATATCTTTGTTTTTCATAATTACATTTATCTTAATTATTCACATAAAAGAATTTACAAAATCATAAAATTCATTCATCTTCTGAAAGTGCTTTGCTTCAGACATTCATTTTAGTTACTCTGTAGGCGTATTGAATAACTTCAAATTCTCTAAAAAAAAACCAAAGAAAAGCTGCGTTATGCTTCAAAATCCGCAAACTATCTTTGAACTGTAACTGAATAGAGGGCTGCCAGCTCAGCCTTGCTATTAGTGCACTAACCTGGACCATACTGAATCCTTATCTTTACCTCCTGTGAGAGATAGATAATTTTTCCAGCACTTCTTAAAGGCTGATTGCCTTGGCTTGCTCCATCAAAATATGCTTAAGGAATTTAGGGAATTTTCTTATAAAAATTGGGTAGTCTGTTTTATATATATATTATTTATTTATTTATTGTAATGAATATATATATGTAAAGTATATTGTTTCTACATAATGTTGAATAAATGGGAAATACAATATTTAAAACACATCATTGGTTACTCTTATGAAATATATTTATCATTGCATCTCACTATGACGTTAACTAAAAAAATCTATGAACAACTTCGAGAGACATCTTATCACATCGCAATGATAAATGTCATTCCAACTCACTAGATTAACTCAAAACTATGAAAAACTTGGAGAGACATCTTATCAAACATGGTTTAAACAATTATCTATAGTGTTGGCAAAGATAATAATATAGAGATGGGTATGGAGGATTTGACTTAAGGAGGATTTGTCAAAGATAATAATAATATGAATGTGACTTATTATATCAAATATATATATATGATTGTGTTTATAATTTTTTAAAATTTAATTGTATATATTTTTAATAATTTTAAATTAAATATTATAAAATAATTTATATATTTTAATAATTTTAAATTAAACATTATTGAATATTTTTTTATGTTAATATTATTAGATTATAGTATTGATTTTTTTAAAAATCAATTACAAATATTTAATTATTGAGAAAAAATCAATTAAAATTTTAATATGTTAATAAAATATTATTATTAAAATTTTAACATTAATATTCATAATATTCATAATTAATTATTAATATAAATGATATTAATTGAAAGGATAAATCATAACTATAATAATTAATAATATAGTTGATATAAGCTTATTGACTTATTTCAATAATAATACTAATTAGTAATAATAATATTAACTGATATAGTTGATATAAGCTTATTGACACACATCCAACAAATAAAGAAATACTACAACATAAGGTTAACCCTTGATCATGGACGCAATCTTCCCAACAGATATTCTCTCCTACCTTTGGCATACATCAAGCAAATATATAAATAAAAGTACAAAGGTAGCATGTTCACCATTGATCATGGGTGAGATCTCCCCAATGCATATACTATCCTACAATTGGCTCAAATCAAGCAAATAAATGAAAGTACAAATCTAGCTTGTTAACCATTGATCATTGTTCCTCCTACCAATGAAAGAGGAACACATGATTATATAAGTACCTCCCAAAGATAATAAGGGCAATGTTTAGAAAGGAAAAAACCCAAGAGAGATGTTCTCTCTTTCCTGTGCCCATCAAAGGTTACCCCTATGCTGATGACTCGACTCTCTTTAAAGAACATTTCGCCATAAATCAAGAACCACAAGGATTCACCAAGTGCCATAAAATTGAAACACGCTATAATAAAACTAGGAGACAAATCCCCAAAATTTCTCGAAACCTTCCACCAAGGTACTGACTCCCCCAATTCCCGTAGCCACTTTATAATTGTATTAGTGGATTGTAGGAATAACTACTAAGCTTTTCCTATGTATATTAGTGACCTTGAATTCTTTAGGCAAGTTATTAACGATATTATATATATATATATGTTTGTGTGTGTGTGTGTGTGTGTGTATGTGTATATTCTTTATCTTCAATCTCTTTCATAATGCACCAGTTATTATGCCTTATATATAATACATTTATATATAAAATATATATAACATATTTATATATCAAAAATATATATGAATTGTGGTAATTTTTATTTTTACGGTTATTTCCTGCCGAGTAGTAACATATTTCTATCAGAGAAGATCAATTTCTTTGATGGGTCACCCCTTCCATTAGGAGCCCCTAAATAAGGTAGCTTTCCTCATCTTCCTAGCATATAGAATATACACATTGATATATATATATATATATATATATATATATATATATATATATATATATATATAGATAGATAGATAGATAGATTGCACTCAACCTAGTTACCTTTAGGGGTTATTAGTTTGCTTGTGTTAGCTCGTAGCATAGAAATGGTAATTTGTTATGCCTAAGCAGCTATGCTCATGAGTTGATTCATTAAATTGTAATTTATCTTCAGTTTTCATAAGTACTAAGATGACATTCAGTCTTCCTCAATCTGAGTTCTCAAGGCTTCTCTGGCCTTTCATCTCTTCCCCTAGTGGATATTGTTTCCATTTTCGTCTAGAATAAATGCCCCCTAAATGAAACATGTATACACTTTACTCACAATATGCTTGGAAACATCCCTTGCCTTTAGTGGAACTACTTTAGCAATGATATTATAAGAAATATTCAATAATGTTATTTGTCTCCATACTTGGGTGGTTTCCTTGATAACATTGTTTGGAATGAGATTGATCAACCCTAGATTAATGGATTTTGTTAAACATCCCATGGAAAAGGCATTTGAAGCCACATGACTAAAGTCATATCCAATAGTATCCCACGTAAACTTGTAGAAATCACAAGGTAGTCCATGGAGATTTACCATTCTACATGTAGTTAAGAACTACAAACTATTAATCCTTTGTGAAATATCTATCCAATCTGTCACGATAAACAACAAAGACCTTGTGTGGAATCACCATTTAGAAACCATTCCTAGCATAATACATGACCTTTATCTCTAATAAGTAGAAAAATATTATGAAAATGGTGACCAAACATACCTCGTATCTCAGAGGGTTCTTCCTCAAGTCAACTGTCTTCTCTATGAAGACCAAGTACTTTTATAGGAACAACTGTATTTATTACAAATTTGAAGAAGAACTTTGATCTCTTATCTCTCCCTTGATTTGATTCTAAGTTGACATTAACATCGAAACCTATAGCTATAAAATCCTCCCTATGCATCACAAACTTTAAGTGCACTACATACTCTTGAAGGACAATGTTATGCAAATCCTCCTCAAGGAGGCTATGAATCTCTTCCAAGATTCTTCTAGCCTCTCAAATATTTTTTCCACACTTGAAAGCAATCATACAACCCCATCCATGCATGAGTTTTATATTCCTCTGAAAGGATGCCTCCCACCATACCATCATATCCCCTATCACCAATAGTACAATGAATGAGTATCCAGACATGATTAACTAAAGAAGAGAAATAAATGGAATTCAATTGAGAAACACTTATCTTGAACAAGCGAGAAGGATTTGAGTCAATCACATGACCCAAAAAATAGATGTTTGAATGGGAAGATGATATGAGGTGGCTATATACATCATCACATAAATCAGTCGAAGCCTTCCATAAAAGTAAATATCCTCCTAAGTTCCATATACTCTATCAATTCTCACCTCAAACCTCTCCTTCCCTTGAAAACAATTGGACCAAGTGAACAAACCTCTGTATTCAAACTATTTTTCCCCAAATATGATCAAATATTTAAAGTGTATACTTATAACATAACGATGCCCACTTATCCACAACACATACCACTAAAATTGAGCCACCACCATGATGAAAACCCCATTCCACCATGTTAAAGTCACCACCCACTATTCATTATGCATCTAACAAAGAGGAAGATAGCCAGTTCCAAACGTATATTTAAGCTAAATTGATGTTGGGTACATGCATTGAACAAAATACAAGAACTATCGTTGATCCAAATCAATATCAGTGGCCACCCACCTCTTCCACTGAATCAACATGGTTCTCTAGTTGGGAAATTTTGTTAGGATTTTCTGGGATTTTTGGGTCCTAAACCTTCAAGGCTATTTTGAGGGCCTAAATAGTGTTTTGTGGCCAAGTATTATCCATGGCATATGGTGCTCCTTTGCAACGGTATGTTGGCCATCAGGTGTTCTTCTTAGTTAGATCTTTTCAATGGGATACTACATACACCAAACAGAGCTCATATGCGACAGTTACACTTCCAGGAAATTGATGTAAAAGTTACACCTAAAAATACCTATTGCCGTTATTTTTAGAGAAAATACTTTTTGGCATTTTTCCTCCTAGGTTTAGGTTTTTGGACCTTTAGAGTTCTTTCTTTATGTTAAAATTCCATCTCTTGGGCCTCTTGTATTAGCTTACGTGAACCATCATAGCCTCCATCTCTCTCCCTTTACAGATAAGCTACCACCATTCTAAGCCAATGTTTGTTCTATAGTATTATGTTATTTTATTCATGAATAGAAATTGGGTTTTTACTGTAATACTACTCTCTCTGTTATAATTCTATGTGTGTTTCATTTCATTCCATATACAATATGGATCACTTGTATCAATAGAGTAACTCAAATGCAATAGTTTTCTTGGTCACAACCATATGATGTGATAAAATTATATAGGAAAGGGGATAGAGAAGGAACTACCCCATCGCACCTTTTAAATGTGTTCTAAGGTCAAAAAGAGATCGGTCGACAAATACCTCATATGAAAGTGGAGATCAAAATCAACAAATTCGACCTCTTAGATAAATACTAAATATGGATAAGCCCTCTTTAAAACTCCATAGAGAATTTTATTCCGACCTAGTATCATCATCCCTCTCACATTCCAAGAAAGAAATAAAAAATATCATTTAAATAGTAGAGGGTTATCTAGAGAGTTGAAGTTGTTTCTTAATGCTACATTACCTAAGGAGGAGGTTCCCTTGTATTGGGAAAGGGACAAAACATTCTTGAATAACGTTACTTGAGGAGAAACACTCATCGATCTACCAAGATTGTCGACAATATTTGGAGATCAATCCCCCTTCCTCTTGTTAGACTTGACCTACAAACCTTCATCAACATCCAGACTTGGGCCTGGACATAGATGCATAAAATAAAAGTTGACAAAGTTAACTTATTCCATGAGTTATCAATTGGACCATGGTTAAAATATTGCACTGGCTATAAAACAAGAGCCCTACTATTCTTGGAAGGATCTTGAGATGCACCCCCACTAGTAATATCTCTCAATCCTTGTGATGAATGAGAAATAGTCACTAGCCTAGGTCTATATATTAAACTCCTTAGTCAAATTTCCTAACCCGATTGAAAGACCACACTTTGCAACTTGGGTGGTTAATTTTGCAACATGTGTACCTTAAGAGCCCACTAAGGGTGGTTTTCAACATGGGATATAAAAAATACGGTTGTCCTAATCTAGACAATAGAAACAAGTATTACATAGATTCATATAGCAAACTTTCTACTGATGAAACCCATCCATCGTCATAAACGAAATAAAATAAGGCAATTTCTTCTTTATACAACTTCTACACACACCCTAGGACTACCTTGAAATGAATTCCATCATCCATTTGGGATCAACACTTTGAAAAACCTATTGTAAAACAAGTCTACAAAAAGTTGTAGGCCCATTAAAAGAAAACTGAACTCTATCCACAAAGGGTAGTGGGTCTATCTTCAATCTTCTTTATTAAAATATTCACTCCATGACTAAACATATGCTACACAACTAGCAATGTTCCATTTACCATATTTCAACATATGCCTCATTGAAGCTTATGAATTGAACAACAAAAAAACAAATTTAAACCCCAATCCCCAATAGGATTTTAATGATACCCGTTTTACTTCACAATTCATCAAGCATCATTTATTAAATTAATCTTCATCTACCATTCAATGAAGAAAGTATTGGATCACTCTAAAATCAATACTTTTTCACAATCGAGAAGTATTAATATTAATATTTCTATTAATAATAAGAAACAAGAAATATTAATATGATGGAAGCACTAATTATGGAAGAACCTTGGGTTTCAGTTCTTGATAATACTTTTAACGTTCTTTTCTTTACCTTGGTCAAGGCCTCAAAACCAATACCTAGTTCCACAAACGTCAAATTGTGCCAATATGCCAACTCAGAGTTAAATGATCCCATTGTGAGGTCATGTTTTTTAGTTTGAGGTGTTGGTTTTGGCCTTGGATACATGAAGGCTTCACATAGCACCTAATGCCTACTCTACTCCCTTGATCATGTTGAGGACTGTATGAACCATACATCATGATTTAAAACTAGTTATCCCCAATTGGAGGTAAAATATCATCTTGAAAGCTCATGTAATTTGGTTCAATAGTTTATTATCGGGCTTGTATTCCTTTAATATTTATGTAGGCCCCAAGGCCTAGGTTTTCACACTAAACATTTATAGCGACCACACACTAACACCTATTCCTTAAAGCTTATAGCAATTTTGATATCCCCACTCATAGTCCAAGGATATGCATAAAAGGTCATGTTGGATGGATTAAGGAATCATTCCTAAATGTAGATGCTTAAAATATTCCTTTAGGATATACAGCCTAGGTTTCCCCTCCGAAGCATGTTTAGTCCTATATATTCATACTTAGTATCATATAAAACTCATAATTTCATCCATATCCCTAATTAGAGGTAAGTATAACTTGATAAAGAGGTATTATGTGGTGGTTAGAGGTATTATTGTTGTCCATGGGTGCCTATTATATTTGTTTATCATCTTGTCCCTATGTTTCTTCACACAACCATGTTTAAGATCCCCTAATCATACTGCTCAAAATATTATAATGGCACCCATATTCCCATTTGGAAGACAAGGATACCCTCAAGAGGTACCATGTGATAGTTTGAGTAATTTATCTTATCTCCAAATGCCTAAAACCTTCCTTTATGTCCTAAGTCAGGTGATTCCTCCCATGACTATGTCAAAGTCTCTAAGACCCATAACTAGTGTCACTTATATCAACACTCAAATGGAAACGATAACATTGGGAGTTCATGGCTGTATTTCATAGCTTCCTTTAGGGTGCAAGGAATATTTTTCCTCCCGTGACAACATAAAAAAGATTGAGGCCCATACATACTATCCAAAAAATCATAGTGTTGATGGCCTGACTTAGAGGTAAAAGATACTCCTAATAACTCATGTGTAGTCATTCAAGGTGTTGGTTTTTGTCATTAGCTACCTAATGTTTTTACCATGGTCTAAGGCGTGGGTTCCCTCCCTCAAACATGCAAAGATTCTTGAGACCCATATTTAGTGCTTAAGACCTCCTAACTTAGTACACCTAATATTAGGACAAGGATACCCTTAAGAAGAAACAAAATTTTAGGGGAAAATATTATCCAATGCACTATTTTTCAACCTATTTTTACGAAAAAGATTCGTCAATTTGCCTTTTTTTTCAAAGATAATTTTCCCAAATTCCATGGGATAGTTTTTTTTAGTCTAAAAATCACCAAAACTATCCAAAAATTATATAAAGTTTTTAGATTTTTTTTTTTAAATTGACAAACATTTTATCGTTGCAAATTTAAGAACTAGTAAGATTCACCAAGGTTTCGACAATTTCAAACTGATCTTTAAAATTTTCCCTGCTTAAGGGGACCTATGAGGCAGTTCTAGTCATATTTGTTAATCATATATTCCTATAGGTTTCCATTAAGCCCGAGACTTGGGTTTCCTCCCTTAATCATTTATGTGCCCCCGAGAATCACACTTAGTTCTATTTCCTCCCAATTCCCCCTTTATCTCTATTCTAAGTTAATCATCCTCTCAATATGTCACTTGTTTTCATTCAACACACCATTATTGGCCTTAGATGCTTAGAATATTCTTGTAGCCTAAGGCCTAGGTTCCTTTTGTCGACCATGTCAATGGCCACTAGTCCTATCCCTAGTGATCAAAATCTTATAAATATGGTATTTCCAACAAATATAGGCTAAGAATTTACTCTTAGGAAGACATGTGTGGGTACCTTTGACGTGTCTTTCTTGTTCCTAGATTCCTAGGAGATTCTTTTAGGGCCCAAGGTAGAGGTTTTTTGCCTAAACTCTGTGCTCAAAGCTATTAATGATATAGATATCACTCAAGAAATTTAATAATTTCAATAAAAATACTTTCAATCGAATAATCAATTTTCAATTCAAATAACTTTTAATAGTACTTTAATTGTATATAATAGTAATAAATTTAAATTGGTTGTTGTTAATTATTTGTCAATATTAAGAGTCCTACGTATTTATTTGTTTAAATAGTATTAAATAATAATAATTGAAATTCCCACTGAATTGAGACAGGGTTGGCAGGTGGGGGAGGAGTCCTCTACGACTCTGATGGAATCAAGAAGAAAGACTACGCTTGGGGAATAGGCAAAATATCTAACAATGGAGTTGAATGGATTGCCCTGATCAAGGGCCCGAGACTAGAAAAAATTGAAGGAATTGAAGATCTCGTAGTATTGGGGGATTCTATGCTGATCATCAGGGATTCCAAAAGCTTATCAATGAGTAGAAAGACCCCTGCCACCAAAATGCACCATCTGTTGAACAACATCGTCAAGGAATACAAAACAATCAACTTTCTTCATCTCTTGAGATCTAATAATTAGTATGCGGACAAGATGGCCAATATGGGTGTCAGATTGGAGTTTGGGTTTTTGATTTGCAACCAGCATTCACAAGTGATTGCTTGTGTCCCATAACTAGTTCACTCTTTGACCCTTATGATTAATCTTAGCATTGCCTTACACATTCAGATTTGGAAACTTTGGTTGCTGAAATTTTCATCTTCACACTATTATAGAACTAGTTTTCCTCATCTTAACTCCAACTTAATGATTAATGCCACCTCATGCTCCTTCTCGACGGATCCGTCCCTCCTCGCACGCTTGGACCACATGGCTTCCATCCAGTGTTTATTGTTGACCGATTCTCGAGGCTTATTAATGTTTAAGAAGTGAGGGGACTTCACCATTTATTTATTCGAGCCCACTATTTGGATTTTTTTCAAGAACAAAGGAGATCCTCTTGTCTAGTGCATTCACAAGCCCGGGAGCATTTCAATGTTTACTAGCAATCGCTTCATTGGTTGCGAGGATACTCCTGGCTGCATAATTATGGAGGAAGAATCCCCGACCCCTAGTCTTTCTATGTTGCAATGCATTATCTGTAGGAAAATTATTGGTTCCTAGGGTGGGATAAGCTACAAACCCCCACAAAATCCTCATCCAAAAGTTGCTTGTCACGACAGGAATATTGATGAAACGGGCATGGATCGCCACAACATGTCTAAACCCTGTAAGGCCATCTTTCTTGGGCAAGGTATCGACGCTCTCTCCGGTAAGTTGAATGATGGTGGAAGTAGCTCTGCGACAGGGTTCTCTAGTTTTCTAGTTGAGGTTCAGACTCACCTTAAATATTTGGAATCCCAAATCCGAACCCTACGGGGAGAAAACTATGAGCTCAAGCATGCCCTCACTCATCTCTTCTCTCTTGTTCAAACCACCAATGCGGAGGTTAGAAGCAACAGTGTCAAGATCTCCGGCCAGGTTAATAGTTTAGCTAAAAAAATTGAAATTGGATGCCCCTATTCCATCAACTTAGAAGCAAGGATCACTGCAGTGCACAACTATGGAAAGGCGATGTAGGGTAAGATTGACAACATGCACGTGAAATCAAGAGCTTATCTAAGGAGTTCAAAAGAGTCAAATATATAAATAAAACTACAAAGGCAACATATTCACTATTGATCATGGGTGTGATCTCCCCAATGGATATACTAGCCTACAATTGGCTCAAATCAAGCAAATAAATAAAAAATACAAATCTAGCTTGTTAACCATTGATCATTGTTCCTCCTGCCAATGAAAGAGGAACATAGGATTATATAAGTACCTCCCAAAGATAATAAGGAAGATGTTTAGAAAGGAAAAAAACCAAGAGAGATGTACTCTCTTTCCCGTGCCCACCAAAGGTTACCCCTATGCTGATGACTCGACTCTCTTTAAAGACTAACATTTCACCAGAAATCAAGAACCACAAGGATTCGCCAAGTGCCATAAAATTGAAACACGCTATAATAAAACTAGGAGACAAATCCCCAAAATCTCTCGAAACCTTCCACCAAGGTGTTGACTCCCGCAATTCTCATCGCCACTAATTTTATAACTGTATTAGTGGATTGTAGGAATAGCTACTAAGCTTTTCCTATGTATATTAGTGACCTTGAATTCTTTAGGCAAGTTATTAGCGATATGATATTATATATACATATACATATGTGTGTGTGTGTGTGTGTGTGGATGGTATGTATGTGCATATTCTCTAGCTTCAATCTCTTTCATAATGCACCAGTTATTGTGCCCTATATATAATACATTTATATATCAAATATATATAATATATTCATATATCAAATATATATGAATTGTGGTAATTTTTATTTCCAAGGTTATTTCTTGTTGAGTAGTAACATATTTCTATCAGAGAAGATCAATTTCTTTTATGGGTCACCCCTTCCATTAGGAGCCCCTAAATAAGGTAGCTTTCCTCATCTTCCTAGCATATAGAATATACACATTGATATATATATATATATATAGATTGCACTCAACCTAGTTACCTTTAGGGGTTATTAGTTTGCTTGCTTTAGCTCATAGCAGAGAAATGGTAATTTGTTATGCCTAAGCCCCTATGCTTATGAATTGATTCATTAAATTGTAATTTATCTTCAGTTTTCATAAGTACTAAGATGACATTCAGTCTTCCTCAATCTAACTTCTCAAGGCTTCTCTAGCCTTTCATCTCTCCCCCTAATCGATATCATTTCCATTTTTGTCTAGCATAAATGCCCCCTAAATGAAACATGTATACACTTTACTCACAATATGCTTGGAAACATCCCTTTCCTTTAGTGGAACTACCTTAGCAATGATAGTATAAGAAATATTCAATAATGTTATTTGTCTCCATACTTGGGTGGTTTCCTTGATAACATTGTTTGGAATGAGATTGATCAACCCTAGATTAATGGATTTTGTTAAACATCCCATGGAAAAGGCATTTGAAGCCACATGACTAAAGCCATATCCAATAGTATCCCACATAAACTTGTAGAACTCACAAGGTAGTCCATGGAGATTTACCATTCTACATGTAGTTAAGAACTACAAACTATTAATCCATTGTTAAATATCTATCCAATCTGTCACAATAAACAACAAAGACCTTGCATGGAATCACCATTTAGAAACCATTCCTAGCATAATACATGACCTTTATCTCTATATAAGTAGAAAAATATTATGAAAATGGTCACCAAACATACCTCGTATCTCAGAGGGTTCTTCCTCGAGTCAACCATCTTCTCTATGAAGCCCAAGTACTTTTATAGCAACAACTTTATTTATTACAAATTTGAAGAAGAAATTTGATCCCTTATGTCTCCTTTGATTCGATTCTAAATTGATATTAACATCGAAACCTATAGGTATGAAATCCTCCCTGTGCATCACAAAATTTAAGTGCACTACATACTCTTGAAGGACAATGTTATGCAAATCCTCCTCAAGGAGGCTATAAATCTCTTGCAAGGTTCTTCTAGCCTCTCAAATATTTTTTCCACACTTGAAAGAAATCATACAACCCCATCCATGCATGAGTTTTATATTCCTCTGAAAGGATGCCTCCCACCATACCATCATATCCCCTATCACCAATAGTACAATGAATGAGTATCCAAACATGATTAAATAAAGAAGAGAAATAAATGGAATTCAATTGAGAAACACTTATCTTGAACAAGCGAGAAGGATTTGAGTCAATCACATGACCCAAAAAAATAGATGTTTGAAAGGGAAGATGATATGAGGTGGCTATATACATCATCACATAAATCAGTCGAAGCCTTCCATAAAAGTAAATATCCTCCTAAGTTCTATCAATTCTCACCTCAAACTTCTCCTTCCCCTGACAACAATTGGACCAAGTGAACCAACCTCTGTATTCAAACTATTTTTCCCCAAATATGATCAACTATTTAAAGTGTATACTTATAACATAACGATGCCTACTTATCCACAACACATACCACTAAAATTGAGCCACCACCATGATAAAAACCCCATTCCACCATGTTAAAGTCACCACCCACTATTCATTATGCATCCAAGGAAGAGGAAGATAGCCAGTTCCAAAGGTATTTTTAAGCTAAATTGGTGTTGGGTACATGCATTGAACAAAATGAAAGAACTCTCGTTGATCCAAGTCAATATCGATGGCCACCCACCTCTTCCACTGAATCAACATGGTTCTCTAGTTGGGAAATTTTGCTAGGATTTCCTGGGATTTTTAGGTCCTAAACCTTCAGTGCTGTTTTGAGGGCCTAAATAGTGTTATGTGGCGAAGGATTATCCATGGCATATGGTGCTTCCTTGCAACGATATGTTGGCCATTAGGTGTTCTTCTTAGTTAGATCTTTCCAATGGGATACTACACACACCAAACAGAGCTCATATGCGATAGTTACGCTTCCAGGAAATTGATGTAAAAGTTACACCTAAAAATACCTTTTGCCGTTATTTTTAGAGAAAATACTTTTTGTTATTTTTCCTCCTAGGTTTAGGTTTTTGGACCTTTAGGGTTCTTTCTTTATGTTAAAATGCCATCTCTTGGGCCTCTTGTATTAGCTTCAATGAATCATCATAGCCTCCATCTCTCTCCCTTCAGAGATAAGCTACCACCATTCTAAGCCAATGTTTGTTCTATAGTCTTATGTTATTTTATTCATGAATAGAAATTGGGTTTTTACTGTAATACTACTCTCTCTGTTATAATTCTATGTGTGTTTCATTTCATTCCATATACAATATGGATCACTTGTATCAATAGAGTAACTCAAATGTCCCAATTTTCTTGGTCACAACCATATGATGTGATAAAATTATATAGGAAAGTGGATAGAGAAGGCACTACCCCACCCCACCTTTTGAATGTGTTCTAAGGTCAAAAAGAGATCGGTTGACAAATAGTTCATATGAAAGTGAAGATCAAAATCAACAAATTTGACCTCTTAGATAAATACTAAATATGGATAAGCCCTCTTTAGAAATCCCTAGAGAATTTTATTCCTACCTAGTATCATCATCTAACTCACATTCCAAGAAAGAAATAAAAATATTCATTTAAATAGTAGAGGGTTATCTAGAGAGTTGAAGTTGTTTCTTAATGATACATTACCTAAGGAGGAGGTTCCCTTGTATTGGGAAAGGGACAAAACATTCTTGAATATTGTTACTTGAGGAGAAACACTCATTGATCTGCCAAGATTGTCCACAATATTTGCAGATCAATCCCCCTTCTTCTTGTTAGACTTGACCTACAAACCTTCATCAACATCCAAATTTTGGTCCTGGACATAGATGCATAAAATAAAAGTTAACAAAGTTAACTTATTCCATGAGTTATCAATTGGACCAGGGTTAAAATATTGCATTGGCTATAAAACAAGAGCCCTACTATTCTTGGAAGGATCTTGAGATGCCCCCCCACTAATAATATCTCTCAATCCTCATGATGAATGAGAAATAGTCACTAGCCTAGGTCTATATATTAAACTCAATTAAATTTCCTAACCCAATTGAAAGACGACCCTTTGCAACTTGGGTGGTTAAGTTTGCAGCATGTGTACCTTAAGAGGACACTCAGGGTGGTTTTCAAGATGGGAAATAAAAAATAGGGTTGTATGCCTAGAGAACACGGAGATGCTCACAGTTGAGGACCACTACTACAAAAGAAGGGTGAGAGAGGCCTTCGAAATCATAAAGCACCCAAAAACCCTGAACAGAGATGGGGGGCTTGAAATAAGTGAGAGATGGCTGCCCCTAATCAAGAAGGAAGGTAATGGCTAGAACCAGGTATGTTCTGCAAACCTTGCGTCCGTCCTATCTTCATTGATAATGAAAGTGCCTCGATTACCTTAGTCATTTTGGACTCATTATCATGCTTGATTTTTTATTATATCTGTGAATGTTTTTTTCACCTTTTCACCATTTGGTTAGTACCTCTTCCTTATAATTGTTTATCATTTAAGAGGTTAATAACTACATTCTTGGATAATTTGAATTTAAAAGTTAAAAATTATTATTAATGTCTTAATAATAATTTTTCCTGGATTATTACTTTTTAATGTTATTATCGCCTTATCATTATATTGTTTATCAACTAAGAGGTTTATATAACATTCTTGGTTAGATTAAATTTATAAAATTATTAACAATGTTATTAATAATTATTAATCCTCGATTGTGAGCTTTTTAATGTTTTATCTTTATTAAATTATAATTTTGATTATTAGTTTTAATGTTACTATCATTATAGTATTTATCAATTAAGAGGTTTTCAACGTTCTTGGTTAGATTAAATTTGTAAAATTATTAATAATATTATTAATAATTATCAATATTTTATTCCTTGATTCTGAGCTTTTAATGTTTTATCTTTATTATGGCTAAGACAATTGCTATTAAATAATATTATCACCACATTATTTGGAAAGTAGGATTATTTGTATTGTTTTTAATGATCAATCCATAGTTTATAAATCTTTAATGATTTGTTTTTTATTCTTTTAGCCAATTTTGTTGGATTAATAATATTCATCTGTTAGGGTTTTGGAGGTTTTCTTTTGAAATCCAAGAATATGAAAGGTTGGAATGAGAAAAGACCAGACATCTAGTTATTTATACGCACAACCAACAACTCTTCTTCACATTTTCAGTCCTGAAGATGAATCCAACTTAGGATTCGAAACGTCGACAATAACCAAGATGCTGACCGTGGAATTTCTGAAAACCCTTTCTAAGAGTTGTCATAATCTAGACAATAGAAACAAGTATTACACAAATTCATATAGTACACTTTCTGTTGATGAACCCCATCCATTGTCATAAATGAAATAAAATAAGGCAATTTCTTCTTTAGACAACTTCTACACACACCCTAGGACTACCTTGAAATGAATTCCATCATCCATTTGGGATCAACACTTTGAAAAACCTATTCTAAAACAAGTCTACAAAAAGCTGTAGGACCATTAAAAGAAAATTGAACTCTATCCACAAATGGTAGTGGGTCTATCTTGGATCTTCTTTATTAAAATATTCACTCCATGACTAAACATAGGGTACACAACTAACAATGTTCCATTTACCATATTTCAACACATGCCTCATTGAAGCTTTTGAATTGAACAACAAAAAAACAAATTTAAACCCCAATCCCCAATGGGATTTTAATGACACCCGTTTTACTTCACAATTCATCAAGCATCATTTATTAAATTCCTCTTCATCTAGCATTAAATGAAGAAAGTATAGGATCACTCTACAATCAAGACTTTTTCACTATCGAGAAGTATTAATATTAATAATTCTATTAATAATAAGAAACAAGAAATATTAATATGATGGAAGCACTAATTATGGAAGAACCTCGGGTTTCAATTCTTGATAATACTTTTAAATTTCTTTTCTTTACTTGGTCAAGGCCTCAAAACCAATACCTAGTTCCAGAAATGTCAAATTGTGCCAATATGCCAACTCGGAGTTAAATGATCCCATTGTGAGGTCATGTTTGTTAGTTTGAGGTGTTGGTTTTGCCCTTGGATAGATGAAGGCTTCACTTAGCACCTAAGGCCTATTCTACTCCCTTGATCATGTTGAGGACTGTATGCACCATACATCATGATTTAAAACTCATTATCCCCACTTGGAGGTAAAATATCATGTTGAATGCTCATGTAATTTGGTTCAATAGTTTATTATCGGGCTTGTATTCCTTTAATATTTATGTAGGCCCCAAGGCCTAGGTTTTCACACTAAACATTTATAGGGCCCACACACTAACACCTATTGCTTAAAGCTTATAGTACTTTTGATATCCCCACTCATTGTCCAAGGATATGCATAAAAGGTCATGTTGGATGGATTAAGGAATCATTCCTAAATGTAGATGCTTAAAATATTCCTTTAGGATATACAGCCTAGGTTTCCCCTCCCAAGCATGTTTAGTCCTATATATTCATACTTAGTATCATAAAACTCATAATTTCATCCATATCCCTAGTTAGAGGTAAGTATAACTTGATAAAGAAGTATTATGTGGTGGTTAGAGGTATTATTGTTGTCCATGGGTGCCTATTATATTTGTTTATCATCTAGTCCCTATGTTTCTTCACCCAACCATGTTCAAGATCCCCTAGTCATACTGCTCAAAATATTATAATGGCACCCATATTCCCATTTGGAAGACAAGGATACCCTCAAGAGGTACTATGTGATAGTTTGAGTAATTTCTCTTAGCTCCAAATGTCTAAAACCTTCCTTTAGGTCCTAAGTCAGGTGATTCCTCCCATTACTATGTAAAAGTCTCTAAGAACCATAACTAGTGTCACTTATATCAACACTCAAATGGCAAGGATAGCATCTGGATTTCATGGGTGTATTTCATATCCTCCTTTAGGGTGCAAGGAATATTTCTCCTCCTGTGACAATATGAAAAACATTGAGGCCCATACATACTATCCAAAAACTCATAGTGTTGATGTCCTGACTTAGAGGTAAAAAATACCCCTAATAACTCATGTGTAGTCATTCAAGGTGTTGGTTTTTGTCATTAGCTACCTAATGTTTTTACCATGGTCTAAGAACTAGGTTCCGTCCCTCAAACATGTAAAAATTCTTGAGACCCATATATAGTGCTTAAGACCTCCTAACTTAATACACCTAATATTAGGACAAGGATAGCCTTAATAAAAAACAAAATTTTAGGGGAAAAAATTATCCCATGCAATATTTTTCAACCTTTTTTTACGAAAAAGATTCGCCAATTTGCCTTTTTTTTCAAAGATAATTTTCCCAAATTCCATGGGATAGTTGTTTTTACTCTAAAAATCGCCAAAACTATCCAAAAACTATATAAAGTTCTTAGATTTTTTTTTTTAAAATTGACAAACATTTTATCGTTGCAAATTAAAGAACTAGTAAGATTCACCAAGGTTTCGACAATTTCAAATTGATCTTTAAAATTATCCCTGCTTAAGGGTACCTATGAGGCAGTTCGAGTCATATTTGTTAATCATATATTCCTATAGGTTTCCATTAATCCCAAGACTTGGGTTTCCTCCCTTAATCATTTATGTGCCACTGAGAATCATACTTAGTTCTATTTCCTCCCAATTCCCCCTTTATCTCTATTCGAAGCTAAGCATCCTCTCAATATGTCATTTGTTTTCATTCAACACACCATTATTGGCCTTAGATGCTTAGAATATTCCTTTAGCCTAAGGCCTAGGTTCCTTTTGTCGACCATGTCAACAGCTGCTAGTCCTATCCCTAGTGATCAAAATCTTATAAAGATGGTATTTCCAACAAATATAGGCTAAGAACTTACTCTTAGGAAGACATGTGTGGACGTGTCTTTCTTGTTCCTAGATTCCTAGGAGATTCTTTTAGGGCCCAAGGTAGAGGTTTTTTCCTAAACCTTGTGCTCAAAGCTATTAATGATATAGATGTCACTCAAGAAATTTAATAATTTCAATAAAAATACTTTCAATTGAATAATCAATTTTCAATTCAAATAACTTTTAATAGTACTTTAATTTTATATAATAGTAATAAATTTAAATTGGTTGTTGTTAATTATTTGTCAATATTAAGAGTCCTAGGTATTTATTTGTTTAAATATTATTAAATAATAATAATTGAAATTCCCACTGAATTGAGATAGGGCTAGCAGGTGCAGGAGGAGTCCTCTACGACTCTGATGGAAGCAAAAAGAAATACTACGATTGGGGAATAGGCAAATATCTAACAATGGAGCTGAATGGCTTGCCCTGATCAAGGGCTTGGAACTAGAAAAAAATGAAGGAATTAAAGATCTCGTAGTATTTGGGGATTCTATGCTGATCATCAGGGATGTTAGAATCTTATCAATGAGCAGAAAGACCCCTACCACAGAAATGCACCATCTGTTTAACAACATTGTCAAGGAATACAAAACAATCAAATTTTTTCATCTCTTGAGATCTAATAATCAGTATGTAGACAAGATGACCAATTTGGGTGTTAGATTGGAGTGTGGGTTTTTGATTTGCAACCAGCATTCACAAGTGATTGCTTGTGTCCCATAACTAGTTAACTCTTTGGCCCTTATGATTAATCTGAGAATTGCCTTATACATTCAGATTTGGAAACGTTGGTTGCTGAAATTTTCTTCTTCACACTATTATAGAAATAGTTCTCCTCATCTTAACTCCAACTTAATGATTGACACCACCTCATGCTCCCTCTCGATGGATCTGGCCCTCCTTGCATGCTTGGACCACATGGCCTCCATGCAGTGTTTATTGTTGACCAATTCTCGAGGCTTCTTCATGTTTATGAAGGGAGGGGAATTCACCATTTCTTTATCCGAGCCCGCTCTTTGGATTTTTTGCAAGAACAGAGGAAATCTTGTTGTCTAGTGCATTCACAAACCTGAGAGCATTTCAATGTTTAGTGGAAATCGCTTCACCGGCTGCGAGGATACTCCTAGCGACATAATTATGGAGGAAGACTCCATGACCCCTAGTCTTTCTACGTTGCAATGAATTATCTGCAGGAAAATTATTGCTTCCTAGGGTGGGATAAGCTACGAACCCCTGCAAAATCCTCAGCCAAAAGACGCATGTCATGACAGGAATATGGATGAAATGAGCATGGATCGTCACAACATGTCTAAACCTTACAAGGCCTTCTTTCTTGGGCAAGGTATCAACGCTCTCTCCAACAAGTTGAATGATGGTGGAAGTAGCTCTATGACAGGGTTCTCTAGTTTTATAGTTGAGGTTCAGACTCACCTTAAATATTTGGAATCCCAAATCTGAACCCTACAGGGAGAAACTATGAGCTCAAGTGTGCCCTCACTCATCTCTTCTCTCTTGTTCAAACCACCAATGTGGAAGTTAGAAGCAACAATGTCAAGATCTCCGACTAGGTTAATAGTTTAGCTAAAAAATTTGAAATTGGATGCCCCTGTTTCGTCAACTTAGAAGCAAGGATCACTGCAGTGCACAGTTGTGGAAAGGCAGTGGAGGGTAAGATCGAAAACATGCATGCTGAAATCAAGAGCTTATCTGAAGAGTTCAAAGGAGTTGCAAGAAGACCTAGTGTGGATTCTGCTCATCTTTAGTTCGAACCTTGCTCTCCTCCCTTATGTCTGAGCTATGGGTTAGATTTTTTTGTCAGTTTCTAAGTATGTTTTGTCTTGTAAGGGGTTTCCTCAGAAGTATAGGCATTATGACAGTTTGGATCCTTTTTGTATCGTTCATTGGGATAACCAATGCTTTGTTCTTATGTTTTGTTATTAGGCCAGTTTGTCAGAAGCTTCAAGCTTCATAGAATAGGATTTTTTCATGAATTTTCCAAAATGTCTAAAACTAAGTAGGAAATGATGTCTCCCATTCGCCATAGAGAGCATCCTCGTTGTTTTATTGTGTAAACTCTGTTCGATATTTTATATAAAAGTCTTTTATCCATTTTTGTTAAAAAAAATACTAATAATTGAAATGTGTTATTTACAAAATGAAAAAAAAAATGTAATTTGTTGTGATGGTGGTGCAAAATCTCATAAATCACTCTTGGGAATTTATTTGAATAAATAAAGAAAAAAATATTTGAAGTCATTTACAAAATAATTATATTTCAAGCTATTTTGTTTATGGTGCAAATCCTCATAATTAAATATTATTTATTCATGTCCATGTGACAAATAAGGGCTTAGAACCACTTTATGGTATTTGTAAGGTACTTGCGAACATGGCATTTCTGTTAACATATAAATGAGGATAAACTCAATTTCCAATAATATTTACAAACATTAACACCACCTTAACACCACAAAATATAAATGGTGCTAATAGCACCACCTTAACACCACAAAATGTAAGTGGCATTAATACCACCACCTTAGCACCACAAAATGTAAGTGGCGTTAGTACCACCACCTTAACACCAAAAAATTATAACTGGTGCAAATACCACCACCTTGGCACCACAAAATGTAAGTGGTGCTAAAAGATGGTTTTTCTTATTGTGTGCAATAATGTTATTGTACATCTAAGTTAAAAGAAATGTATGGTATGATATATGCATGTTTCTCAACACTACCAAAGTAACTAACGATTAATTCCATTATATTTTAATGAATCTTTTCACACAATCAACAATGAAAAGTGAGTTCATGCCTGCTTGATGAAAGTGTACATTTATATTTTTCACTAATTACATATATTGAAAGACAAGGTACTTCCAAGTGATAACCTCCTTAATAGCACCCTAATAGTTATGGAGAAGAAAATAACTACCGAATGTGTTGGGTTTGTATTACATATCATATCACACTTAAATGTCATTATATACAGAGGTATATACATAGCTAAAGAGATATATCCAAAATATGGGCATGCCAAGTAATAGAATTAAAAAAATAGGGGCAAGGAACATTATCTTCCTCATAATATATTGAGACACATTATTATAATTCTGAGGATTCAAAGTCTCTTTCATTGCAAATAATTAGTAGGGTTGCAACAGTAGGATGCATCACGTATATGTGAGTCAAACTTTATGTATATTCCATTCAGTTCAATAACCATGGAGCATATTAACGATAAATGATTGGATAAATTCAGGAATGAAGTATGAATCCTTCAATTGAGCATATCTATAGATGGAGTCCCCATAGTTGTCTATGAAAATTAAGAATATTATGTTGGATTTTATAGTCCTTGGTTGAAAACACCTGAAGATAATAGATATCTATCTCCAAACATTGATCGAGATCAACTAAAAAATTTATGGGAAAGGATAAATGTATACATTGTATCAAAACCATTATATTCGAGAGGTATTTTACATTATATGGCATGAGCATACACCACACACAATTATCTAGGTCTAGGTACTTTTTCTAGTAACCATGTTGATTGATTCTTTCCCATTCATAACATTATTCGACATACTTAATTTGGTGCAATTGCAAAGTTCTTATCACTAATGTGTTTCAATGTAGCAAGAGGAACAAGATGCTCTAGTACCCAGTATGTGTAGCATGCCCTTTCTGCTGAAGAACATTTTATGTTGGAAACATTATGTTAACTTTTATTGTAAAGTTTTTATGTTGGACAAGTGTCCAAGGATGACTGTAATTTGCACAATATTTTATTATTTAATAAATAAAATAGGAGACAAACACCTAAGGGGACTGTTGAAAGAGTGGTTACTGACCCACTAGGTGGAATGGAATTTGGGGTAGAAGGAAATGGACAAGTGGCAGCATCATGATGCAACTAACTAGTTGTTGGTATGGGACAAATCCCTTGAAATGTGGTCATAGTGCCCTGGAAGGTGGGAATGGAGCTTGAGGCTCATTTATTCAAAAAATGACCCCTAAAGACCTAGGTAGTCTATATAATAGCCATCAAATTATGAACTGAGGTTCATCACTTTTCCTTACGAGGAAATTTACCTTGGGGTTTTGCTGTGCTTACACCCAAGAGATTTGATGAGGGGATATGCTAAGTTTTTGATCATGTAGTGAGTCTTCCCATTACTGCTGAGTGCAGAAATTACATTGTTGAGTGCAGAAGGCATATTTGAGTGCAGAAGTTATACTAGAGAGTGCAGAAGTTTTATTTAGTGCCTTGCTTCTACACAGATTCCATCTACTTAGTGGTTCAGTAAGCTGGCTCAGGGGTCCATAGGAAGCCAGCAGTTTGGATGCTTCTTCTGGAAAAGGTTGGGAGGAACATGCCTCCTTGGGTGTTTGTCGGCCCTATCTTCATCTACAGGTTCTATTTGTTTATTTGTTATTAAGTAGTTAAAATTGCTTATTTACAAGTATTTAATTCCTACTTGAAGAATGCATTCTTGTTCAGATGCATCTATTTTTCAGTTTCTAAACCTAATTAGAATTATGAATAGTAATGATAAATTGAATAAATATTCTCTACATTTTTCCCCATGCTAATGGATCTGCATCGTACTCTAGTACAGAGAAGAAATTAATGAAGATAATTTGATAGGTAGATTGCCAATTGAATGAGAAGATCAAACCCTGCTATATTTCGTTAGTTTTCCTACCATTAATATTATGTATAAAATAACATAATCATATGTCCTTCTCTTATCATTCTTTTCATTAGTTAAATGTTTCAGGTTCACTGTATTCCTTTCATAAGGGTGTTTTGAATTTAACAGCTGCAAAAACATTTGTTTCCTAAGTAAACAGTACTGTTATCCCTTACTGATAGTAAGCATACTTATCATGAAAATAAACAGTATTCATATCCAATTATTGAATTTATTTCTATTACATAGTATTCAAGAATTTATAACAGATGCAAAATTAAATAGTATCAATAAGTTTCGATTTATAACAGTACTGTACATTTCTATTATGATAGTCATAGATTAAACTAGGGTTTTATGTTTCCATGTTTTATTCTCAAATCTTACAATAGTTTCTACTCTATTCATGTACACTAATTATTTCATTTTTAATTATAATTACTAACATTCGGATCATAGTCTATAACAGTTTGTCAAAAGTTTTAAGGACTCGACAGAAACCCTAAACCTTTAACATTCATTTCACAAACTTTCATTTTGACAGAGCTAGCAAATATTTCTTTAAACAGTATCAAAGATTGGAATCACATTCGTTTTTTGGTCAAATTACCAAGGGTTAATACCCTCTCATCGAAATCTCTTTACGAGTAATAAAAGAAAATAGATACACACATTAATCGTCTTTCTTAGAACTGGAACTATTTACTTAAAAACTCAAACATAACATCAAATAACTATCGAGCCAAGGGCTATTTCTTATTCATACATTTTACAGTTCTATATATCAGTTTTTTTAGGGTAAAACTTATAATTCATAGTTCTGTGAAGTAAACAAAAACAATTGAAGCATCAAGCCTTAGCTTACGACCATAAACCATTCATCAAACATAGACGCAGATATTTTCTAACACAAGTTTTATTTCTACACTTTAAACATTTAAGTTACAATTACATTCCAAGGTCGAAACCCCAAAAGATCAAAACGAGAAAATTTATAAGTCTGACTTTATCAAAACATTTTCTTGAAACTCGACTTAGGAAAGAACTCTCATCGAAAGAGACTACATTGTCAACTTTTGGCACAATAGCTAAAACTTTGTTAAATATTAACCATGTAAGCCGAAAGGAACACCATCCTACAGACACTTAGCACAACACAGCACCACATTGGACTCATCTCCAAAACCACAAGTATGGATTAAAAATATAAACGATGGCCATTCTGCCAGGAGAACCTACAAAGGGTTATGCCACCGGGGCTTAACGCGTGAAGTGAGCCATCAACTCCCATTTTGATTTCAACATTATAACCGTTGAGACGAAGGCAATACCTGCCATAGAAATCACTACAAGGTTAAACACATTTCTAAAAGAAGAAGTTGCACAAAGTCAAACAGTAAATACTGCAAACAATAACCATGAAGTCAAAACATTACCTTTGTTTGCAGGAGCCGACGCTGGAACGCCTTTCGCATCAATTTTTCAATCCACTTAATAGCCACAATAGAGAAAACCTTCAAACTCCGCATGGAGATCCAACAGGACATTCCACCAAAAGAATAGATGGAAGCATTAAAATTTCAGTGCAGACACGTTATACAAAATCTCGAAGGACTGCAGGAACATTAAAGACTTGTCCCTCCATTAATGTAGCTCAGGCGCGAATCACGCTGCATTAACATTT
Source organism: Larix kaempferi (assembly GCA_027924585.1). Classification (NCBI taxonomy): domain Eukaryota; kingdom Viridiplantae; phylum Streptophyta; class Pinopsida; order Pinales; family Pinaceae; genus Larix; species Larix kaempferi. The sequence continues at coordinate 15,006,478 of BSBM01000547.1, read as the reverse complement.
CATGTTATCAAAGCTATCGTAGATATTGCATAGTATTACAACCTAGAATTTGCAATACATTATAAACCATATCGTCACCATTGCATAGTTCACAATGCATATAGTAGTTTCTATGATGCATAGGTCGCATGGTGTTTACATTATAAGTAATGTATGGTATTAACATTAGTCAAAACATTAATATAAATAACCTTTGGTAACTGCGTATGTGAAACATATAGTATGTGCAATATATGGTAAGCGCTTTAGAATTAGAATCCAATGCAATAGGCATTGTATTATTTTGACATTTCCAAACCCGCACATTATCAATACAATAATATAATAATGAATAATGATACTAAATGAAGAAACAATATTTCACAAATGCATAGTCAATAGAAATAGGTTGCTTATGATTCTACTTGACACTAGGTCAAAAATTATATAGAAAGAGGTCTCAATACATAGGTTTAAGACCATTACAATGCCCATAAGAAATGTTATGATCTTTTTTGAAAGTCTTAAATAGTATATCAAAGAATCAATCTAGATTTAGATAATTTCACCATTTCACATTAGAATTATCATTCAATAATAGATGTGTCATGTCGAAATACTTTTACAATAATAATGGCACTTGAAATGTAAAAACTCATCTAACCCTTGCAGGTATCAGAATACAAAGTAACCTATGTCCCTTTGACACAAAACAAAATAAATGTGGAAATGTCCATATATAAGAACAGGTAGTGATAACAGTGACTTCCGCAAATGGTATAAACAGTTAATATAACACTTGTAAGCTGAAAGAACAAACTGAAGGTCCATAGCTTTAACATCTTTCTTGTACAGAAAATACTTTCGCTATCCTATTGCAATGATGGCTAACAGAAACAAATATTAAATTACTTGAAGATCTTGAATGGACTTACTACCTTACCTGCGAAATCTGCGACGAAACAGGTACAATACTTTAGCTATCAAGCTAAGTAAACCTCAGGGCACCCCGTAGGAACCCCTTCATCAACATTCAAACATAGCTGTCAGTATTTATCACCAGAATTGTATCTCATGAGAATTTGAGTATTGTTTATAGAATTATATTCTATTTCAAATGAACTATTGACTTATTATGTTTAAAAATTACAATTTGTCAATCGTGATAAATTGCTTTCAGTTAAGTAGCTAACAAATATTTATTTCCACAATTATCATTCTTAATAATTAATGCAACTTCAATTTTTTCTAATTTTTAGTGAAGTTTCGGGGATGTTACATGTGGTATCAGAGCATGAGTTCAAACTCTAGGCCTGAAATAGGTTCACACATGCAAACAGAAAATAAATTAGAAAGCTTATGTTACTAGCTTTTATTTTAATTTTATTTTTGTACAGAACAAATTGACCTTTACATTGCAAGTATGGAAATACCAGAAGAATCAGCAGAGGATAGATCACCTCATAATGGACGTATTAATAATAATAACCCTGAAGGAATTTATGTTGAATTAAATAACTAGTCTTCCGAATTGTTACGTACTGTATAAGATTTAAAATTTGAGTTAAGAGCTGTTAAAGAAGAAAATGAATGGATTCTGAAGGTACAAGAAGAGTTAAAATAGAATTTGAGGGAGAACTATCATAATGATGAAAGAGGCAGAAAATCAGAAATGAAGTTTGATTCTGAAACAATGTCCCACAAACATAAACATAAGAAAGCAAGAAATGATAAAAGGAATATTTACTCATCATCTAAATCTGATCAAAGTAAAAATGACTATGATCATGACACCAATAACATTGATTGCCGCTCTAAAAAGATAAAACATAAGAATCATGAACAAATTACTGGAGAATTTAAAAAGATTAAGCCACCAACCTTTCATGGCGAAAGTGAGAAGGGTTAGATAGTTGAAGCATGGTTGTCTGGAATGAAGAAGTACTTTAATATTTACGACTACTGTTCTCAATTAAAATCCAAGATGTCTATTTACAATCTGACCGGGAAGGTAGATATTTGGTGGCAAGATCTTAAAAGAATTAAGAGTATAAAAGAAAGAGAAGTAACTTGGAATATGTTTAAAAAGCTGTCTAAGAAAATCTTTTTGTCGGAATAGTATTTTGGAGATAAGTCAAAAGAGTTTTATGATTTAAAGTTGGGTACAATGAACATGAAAGAGTTGTGTAGCAAGTTCCTTAGCTTGCTGAGGTATGTACCTTATATGGTCGAAGAGAAGCCTAAAGTGCAAAGGTTTCTCAGTTGTTTACCTTTCAATATAAAAGATCGGATCGAGTATGATAACCCTTCCACCTTGGAAGAGGCCATGAGAAAAGCTAATTTCTGTTTTGATTAAAACAGAAAAAGAGAAGGAACAACTGGTTGGAAGAGTAATAAGTCTAATCATTTTGATCACGAAAAGAAGAGTTTTAATCAAAATTTTGGAAGTTTTAAGAAAAATTTTAATAACAAAATTTTTCCAAGTAATAATAATTACAGGGGTTATGCACCACAGAATTTTAATGCTGCCAAGAATGTACCTAATAATAATAAAAATAGCAGGTATGCTGAACAAAAAGGACCTTTGAAGTGTTTCGACTGCGGTGGACCACACATGAAAGCTGATTGCCCACGCAACAAAAGGATAGTCAACAATATTCACAATATGCAAGCAGAACCTACAGTTGGAGATATCGCGAGATAAATGCCCAGAATAAATGCAGTGCTGGAAAATCGTCAAGCTGACCATCAAATATCTATTGTCAAAATTTAAGGTATGATACAAAACAAATATATTTCCATTTTGATAGATCCAGGTACAAATTTGAGTTATATTTCACCTACTTTAGTGAACATTTGCAAATTAAAAGTAAAGAAATTTGATAATGCATGGTTAGTTCATCTTGCAACTGGCACTAAAAGAAAGGTTACAGATTTTGTCAAAGATTGTGAAGTTTTTATAAGTCAGCTGAAAATGCAAGTTAATATGAATGTTTTACCATTAGGTTCATATGACTTGGTAATTGGCATGGGCTGGCTTGAACATCATAGAGCAATACTTAATTGTTATGAAAAATATTTTACCTACTTAAATAATGAAGGTAACATTGAAATAGTAAAAGGAATTCATAGGAAGATTCCAGTAAGACAGATTTATGCTTTACAAGTAAAGAGAGCTATCAGAAAAGGCTGTAAAATGTTTGTTGTTAATGTTATTAATGACGAGTGTTCATCTAAAGAAGACAAGTTAAAACTAGAGGATATTCCCATCCTTAGGGACTTTTTTGTCGTATTCCCGGAAAAAAGTCCAAGATTACCTCCGGAAAGGCAACTTGATTTCACCATTGAGTTAGTACCCGGTGTAGTACCAAACTCGAAGGCTCCCTACAGGATAAATATTCTAGACTTAAATGAGTTAAAATCTCAGCTGAAAGAATCAATGGATAAAAACTACATAAGGCCAAGTGTGTCTCCTTGTGGAGCACCAATAATTTTCGTTGAAAAGAAAGATGGTACCATGCGATTGTGCATCGATTACTGTTATCTTAATAAAATGACAATTAAGAACCGATATCCCTTACCCTGCATGGATGATCTATTTGATCAAGTATGCAGAGCAAAGATATTCACTAAAATTGATTTAAGGTCTAGGTATCATCAAGTTAGAATAAAATATGAAGACATATTCAAAACTGCATTCGGAACGTGATATGGACATTACGAGTTTGTAGTTATGCCTTTTGGGCTAAAAAACGCACCGGTAGTGTTCATGTGTTTAATGAACAATGTTCTGCATAAATATTTGGATAAGTTGTAGTGGTATTCATGGATGATATTCTGATTTACTCAAAAGCTAAGGAAGAGCATGACAAACATTTAAAAATAATTCTGCAAGTTTTGAGAGAACATCAGTTTTATGCTAAGTTCAGTAAATGTGACTTTTATAAAGATAAAATAAAATATCTAGGTCACATAATTTCTAAAGACGGAATTTTTGTCGACCCTGATAAGATAAAAGCATCTAATGAATGGCCTATCCCCAAAGACGTAACTGATGTACGATCATTCATGGGGATAACAAGTTATTACATAAAGTTTATTGAAGGGTTCTCTAGAATTGCTAACCCCATCACTTCCTTGCGAAAGAAAGGGAAGAAATTCGTATGGGATCAAAAGTGTCAAGAAAGCTTTAATAAATTAAAAGAATTATTAACTATGGCACCAATCTTAAAAATTGTTGATCCCAATAAGGATTTTGTCGTATGCACTGATGCATGCAACGATGGACTTGGAGGGGTCTTAAGTCAAGAAGGTCATGCCATTGCTTTTGAGTCAAGGAAGTTAAAAATTCATGAAAAGAATTATGCAACTTATGATCTTGAGTTGGAAGCCATGATACATGGACTAAAAATGTGGCACCATCACTTGATCGGAGGAAAATTTATACTAATGACGGATAATAAAGGCCTAAAGTATTTATTGGATCAAACAAATCTTAACGCGAGGCAAGCTAGATGGCTAGCTTTGCTTAGTGAGTATGATTTCGGGATTCAACACATTAAAGGGAAATAAAACAAAGTTGTTGATGCCTTGAGCAGAAATGCCAAATTAAACTTTGTGGTAGCAATCAACATGTTTAAGACAGATCTGGAAAATCAGATCGAAGAAGGAATTAAGCAAGATGAAAATTACAAAAAATTACATGCTAAAGTGGCTGAAAATTTATCTGAAAATTTAATAACAGATTATAACATTAATGAAAAACGCTTCTTGATTCATAAAAATAGAATTTATGTGCCTAATATGTCGAAAGTTAAGCTGCTGATTTTGGATGAAGTTCATAAGAGTCCTTATTCGGGACATCCGAGTTATCAGAAAATGATAACTATGTTAAGAAGAGATTATTTTTGGCCCAACATGAAGAATGAAGTGGTTGAATACATAGCTAGATGTTTTGAATGTCAAACTATTAAGGTGGAACATCAACATCCAGCTGGACTATTGCAGCCCTTACCAATTCCAGAATGGAAATGACAGATTATATGTATTGATTTTGTTACAGGTTTGCCTAAAAACCAAAAACATAATGACTCCATAATGGTGGTTATGGACAAGTTAAGTAAGGCTGCTCATTTTATTCCTGTTCAAACCACTTTTTAAGCTTCTAACATTGTAGATGTATTCATGAAGCAAATCTTTCGCTTACACGGAATACTAAAGGTAATTACTTCTGATCGGGAATCTAAGTTCACTGGAAATTTTTGGACAGCACTGCTTAAAGGTTTAAATACTAAACTAAATTTCACCACTTCTTTCCACCCACAAAATGATGGTCAAACAGAAAGGGTAAACCATATTTTAGGAAACATGCTAAGAATGTATGTCTAAGATCAACCATCTAGGTGGGAAGATTATCTACATTTAGCAGAATTTGCATACAATAATCATTATCAAGTATCTACTAAGTTAAGTCCATTTGATATTTTGTATGGAAGAAAATCTTGTACTCATATTTCTTGGGATAACCCTGTAGACAGATTAATGCTAGCACCATATTTATTGAAAGAGATGGAGCGAACCGGGAAATAGGTTCAAGGTAACTTAAAGGTTGCCCAAGATTGCCAGAAAAGTTATAAAGATTTGAAACACACTGAAAGAGAATTTCAGGTGGGAGACCATGTTTTTATAAAGGTAAAACCAAAGAAAAGTTCTTTGAAGCTTGGGAGTTGTGCTAAACTAGCACCAAAGTATTGTGGACCATTCGAAATCCTATCAAGGATTGGAGTTGTTGCATATTAATTGGCATTACCATATAATTTAAAAATCCACAATGTTTTTCACATTTCTATTTTAAAGAAGTATGTGCACGATGCTACTCATGTGCTAAATTGGAATGAAATACAGGTGGACCCGAAGGAGATTTTCAGGTGGAACCAGACTATATTCTAGACCGGAGGGAAATTATGCTTCGGAATCGCACCATAGGGTAGGTAAAGGTGCAATGGAACCACCTTAGCCCTGATGAAGCTACTTTGGAACTGGAAAGTAATATGCGGGCAGCATATCCAGTTCTATTCCATGAGGAATCTCGTGAAGAAAAAGCAACATTGAGGACGATGTTGAGGTTAAGTGGGGGTGTTTGTAACATGCCCTTTTTGCTGAAGAACATTTTATGTTGGAAACATTATGTTAAATTTTATTGTAAAGTTTTTATGTTGGACGAGTGTCCAAGGATGACTGTAATTTGCACAATATTTTCTTATTTAATAAATAAAATAGGAGACAAACACCTAAGGGGACTGTGGAAAGAGTGGTTACTGGCCCACTAGGTGGAATGGAATCTGGGGTAGAAGGGAATGGACAAGTGGCGGCATCATGATGCAACTAACTAGTTGTTGGTATGGGACAACTCCCTTGAAATGTGGTCATAGTGCCCTGGAAGGTGGGACTGGAGCTCGAGGCTCATTTATTCACAAACTGACCACTAAATACCTAGGCAGTCTATATAATAGCCATCAAATTATGAACTGAGGTTCATCACTTTTCTTGACGAGGAAATTTACCTTGGGGTGTTGCTGTGCTTGCACCCAAGAGATTTGATGAGGGGATATGCTAAGTTTTTATCGTGTTGTGAGTCTGCCCATTACTGCTGAGTGCAGAAATTACATTGCTGAGTGCAGAAGGAATATTTGAGTGCAGAAGTTATACTGCAGAGTGCATAAGTTTTACTTAGTGCCTTGCTCCTACACAAATTCCATCTACTTAGTGGTTCAGTAAGCAGGCTTGAGGGTCCATAGGAAGCCAGCAGTTTGGATGCTTCTTCTAGAAAAGGTTGGGAGGAACATGCCTCCTTGGGTGTTTGTCGACCCTATCTTAATCTACAGGTTCTATTTGTTTATCTGTTATTAAGTAGTTAAAATTGCTTATTTACAAGTATTTAATTCCTACTTGCAGAATGTGTTCTTGTTCAGATGCATCTTTTTTTTCAGTTTCTAAACCTAATTTGAATTATGAATAGTAATGATAAGTTGAATAAATATTGTCTGCATTTTTCCCCATGCTAGTGGATTTGCATCGTACTTGTAACATCCCGGAAAAATCACAAAAATTTAAAATTTTTCTATGTGACATTTATGCTTAATTAATGAATGCAGAAATAGAACAATGCATGAAATGTTGTCTTGCTATACTAAATGCCATGCTGGTTTATTAAGTAAGGGTTTGCAACAAATAGATTGTTGCTTAAGTTTTGATGTTATCCATAATTAGTTATGCTGCTACACATCTCTACTATCGTTGTTTACGAATGTTGATACCACTGTTTGACTAATGTACTTTTGTTTGATTGATGAAGGGGTCCTATGGACGCCCTGAGGCTTACTTAGCACTCATGCTAAAGCATGTGAATTCGTACTTGTGATAGATTTACAGGTAAGAGATTTAAAGTTGTGACAAGTATTCAATAGTTTATTAGGAAGATCTATATTGTTCGTATCACAGTGTTGTACCCAGATCTACTTTTTTTTCCATTCATATTGTCTGTATGTAAAAGCCTACCTTCTACCTCTGTGGAAATTTGTGGAAATTCTATGTACAACTGTTTGTTAACTTGTTTAGGGTCTATGTCCTGCGATAAGGGTGTTGGTCTAAATTATTTCTCTTACACAATACTTTATAAAGTATGTATGTGTATGTCTAAAATCCGTTCACAAAGTATAACTCTATGGTCTATTTAAAGTAACTCTATGGTCTATTTAAAGTGTTTGTAGGATTGTTAACAAACCCTTGCAAATATAGTTTGTTGCTATTTTAACAACTATCACATTTGTGTAATGTGAGCTGTGTGCATTGTGATACCCTATGTGGCACTTATGCGATACTATATGCACATTATGATTTCTATTTTATGCTACACCCTTTGAATCTTATTGATTATTTTGCAATGATATGAGTTACATGCAAACCCTATTATCTATGTGCAAACAATGTACATTATGTAGTGGTGTGACAATATGAACACAATGGGGTACTATACTACCTATTTGATAATATGCAAATATTGAAATACTATACTATAGATGAAATCTATGCAAATATATATTATGTGAAATATATGCAAACAAAGTGATATGTATATACATGCAAACCTTAGTACATATATTTTCTAACTTAATGCCTTGACAGGGTTATATGATTTCAACTTTACCAATGCAATGTATTGTGTATTGAATGCTATGAGGTGAATGTTCACGTTACAGGTTGGCAAGTGTAACCGTAACTTCTGCATTGAATGCACACAGCTAACAAGATTAGTGGAAGTCCAACGTGGATGGCACAGTAAGCTTGGATCACGTGATAGCTTCATGGTGTAACAATTGAGAGCTGAGTTGTAACTTGACACAAGTTTAAACGCTATCGAGCTGGCTCCTTTGTGGTTTTTGGTAGTGATGGCTCATTTAATGTGATAGAAAATTTGTAAATTTTGTGAACCTCACCAGTGATCTCCATCGTCGATCTTGTGAGGGTTTCAATGCGTTGGTTAAACCCTACTTGGTTTTGGAATATCGTGTTTATTGGTGGTCGTGGCTCTGCACTGGCCGACAGGCCGAGGGTTTGTAGCAAGGTTGAACTGCCTATGTAGGCATTGCCCCTGAGTCTTGAACTCATAACCTTTGAAATTTATAGAGCCGAGCTCTCTTTCCTGTTCTTGTACAGTGGTGAAAATCTCATTGATAGTTTTGGAGTTTTGTCTTTTTTACGTGGTTCGATACCCTGACTTGTTGAGAGTTTGTTCCATTTTAATACAGGGTTTGAAATGAATGGTTATGGTCTTGCTAGGGTTGTTCTCTTTCTCGGTACTGTATTATCGTGTTAAAAATAGTTTGGGGTTGGCTCCAATGATACCAACATTTGACGAATGGGGGGTTCCATTGGAGCTGCAACTGTAATGGTGTCCATTGTTGCTATAGGCTAACACTTGAAAAGGTAATGTGTTGAATTCTTTCACTGTAACGTTCATATATGAGTGTTATCATTTATTAAAAACTTCGATACTGAATCCTTTCTTCTAGGATAATGTTTTAATGACTTTGAAATGTTATTACAGGTTTAACCATGCAATGGCTCCTCGAATCTAGCATTGAAGGTTGGAATAGCTATACCAATCCGTAAGCCTCGACATTTGTCTTGAGACCCTGTGTAGCTGAAGAAGATGGCCGACTGGTGTGATGTATGTGTGTTTTTGTTTTTAACTTAGAGAGTTTTGTAATTTGTAGGGATAGGTTTTTGTAAACCTTAAAAAAAAATATATGGGGAGGATATACCTCGACCCATAAGGCAACAGCCGTGTTTCAAAGTAAAATGTAGATCCTGTAGGTTTAGTTTTTGAGCTTTATCAAGTTGGAAGAATGTTTATAACCCATGTCGCTGTAGTTGTGTCTTTTCGTCGATTTTGGGCTTGTCTTGCAAACATGATCTGTAACTTATTGATGATATGAGAATGTACAATGTTTTGGCAACCTCTATGTTTATCTTGGTTATAAATCGATGGGTGAATGTTTTGTGAAACAATGATATGACTGTTTGTTTTATAGGAACAATGGATAGATGAAATTTTTGATGAGGCTTACGGCCTATAAGCACTTTGTTTAAATATAAAAATGTTGTTGTGTCTTTAAAGAATATGAAATGTTTCCAGTGCTAGGGTTTAGCCTTTATTTTGGAAATATAAAGCTTAACTAAGCTCTTAGATGAGGTCTCGGCATAAACCTGTGTTCACTAAATTGTTTGGAAATCTCCTACAGTCATTTTAAAAATTAAATCTTAACTAATCGATCTACAGGCATGTTTATGGAGTAAGTGTTTGGTCTTGGTAAAATGAGTTGATGTCTGCTATTTCTATTTCGATTTATTTTGCAATCAAATGTATTATCTAAACCCTGAAAATGAATTTGTGGAATTTAACTATTGAACCTATAGAGATGATTACTGTGCAAATGCTTGGTTTGCCTATTGTTAATAAAAATGCTGATAACAGTTTCAATTTCCTACTCTAGCAGGGAAATGTAGAAACTTAGAAATATAAAACTGTTTGTGATGAAGATCTATAATTCGACTCTGTTAAAGAAATATAATTACTTTTAAACATAGATAAAATTGTGTGAGAGTAGATGATGTAGTACATAAATAATTTGTATTTATTTCTATGCATTATTATTAAAAGAAAATTTATGTAAATATGCTATCTGATAGAATCTACTCTGTAACTGAAGGAAATAGAAAATATCTTCATTAAATTTTCAGAAGGAAATTTATTTATTTCTAAGCAAACTGCTATTTACGAAAATAGAGAAACATTACTGTAATTTCCGGAGATACTTGTCTGAACAGAAAATACTGAAAAACACTGATATAGGTAAACTTAGAAAGGTTAACAGTAAACAGTAATTTAAAGAAATACATCATTTGCATCTTTTCTATCACTTGGGTATCTTGCCGATCATACTGATCTATCTTAATCTATCTCTGTACTAGAGTACGATGTTGTTCCTTTTTGCATGGGGAAAAATGCAGAGATCATTTTATTCAATCATTCGAATGATATAAAATTAATAAATCATTCAGGAAAACTAAAATAGAGAACTTAACAGTTAAAGTTAAATAAATAACATAACTTAAAAATAAAATTAGATAAGACAATAGAACCTGTAAAAGAGGATAGGCCAACAAACACCCAAGGAGGCCTATTCCTCCCAACCTACTCCAGAAGAAGCAGCTCAACTGCTGACTTCTAATGAACCCCCGAGCCTGATTACTGATCCAGTAAGTGGGTGGAATCTATGTAGAAGCAAGGCACTAAAAAATACCTTCTCCACTCGGTATCAACCTCCTGAAAAATGCCTTCTCCAGTCAGCATCAACCTCTTGAACTCAATAAGAGTTTGGCAGACTCACAACATGATCAACAACAATATATCCCCTCATCAAATCTCTTGGGTGCAAACACAGCAAAACCCCAAGGTAAATTTCCTTGTCAGGAAAAGTGATGAACCTCAATTCAATATTTGATGGCTATTATATAGACTGCCTAGGTGTTTTAGTGGTCAGTTTGGAATAAATGAGCCTCAAGCTCCAGTCCCATATTTCAGGGCACTATGACCACATTTCAAGGGAGTTGTCCCATACCAACAGCTAGTTATTTGCATCATCATGCTGCCACTTGTCCATTGTCTTCTACCCTAGATTCCATTCCACCTAGTGGATCAGTAACCACTCTTTCAACAGTCCTCTTAGGTGTTTGTCTCCTATTTTATTTATTAAATAATAATATATTGTACAAATTACAGTCATCCTTGGACACCTGTCCAAAATAAACTTTACTATAAAAGTTATTATAATGTTTCTTAACACAAAATGTTTTCCAGCTTAAAGGGTATGTTATAGTACTCTAGTATAGACAAGAAATTAATGAAGATAATTTGATAGGAATATTACCAACTGAATGAGAATATCAAACCCTATTATATTTCGTTAGTTTTCCTACCATTAATATTCTGTATCAAATAACATAATCCTATGTCTTTCTCTTATCATTCTTTTAATTAGTTAAATGTTTGAGGTTCACTCTATTCCTTTCATCAGGGTGTTTTGAATTTAATAGCTACAAAAACATTTACTTCCTAAGTATACAGTACTGTTATCCCTTACTAATAGTAAGCATACTTATCATGAAAATAAATAGTATTCATATCCAATTATTGAATTTATTTATGTTACATAGTATTCAAGAATTTATAACATATGCAAAATTAAATAGTATCAATAAGTTTCCATTTATAACAGTACTGTACATTTCTATTATGACAGTCATAGATTAAACTAGGGTTTTATGTTTCCATGTTTTCTTCTCAAATCTTACACTACTTTCTACTCTTTTCTTGTACAATAATTATTTAATTTTTAATTATAATTACTAACATTCGGAACATAGTCTATAATAGTTCGTCAAAAGTTTTAAGGACTCGACAGAAACCCTAAACCTTTAACATTCATTTCACAAACTTTCATTTTGACAGAGCTAAACAATATTTCTTTAAATAGTATCAAAGATTGGAATCACATTCATTTTCTGGTCAAATGACCAAGCGTTAATACCCTCTCGTCGAAATCTCTTCACGAGTATTCAAAGAAAATAGATACAGACATTAATCCCTTTTCCTAGAACTGGAACTATTTATTTAAAAACTCAAACATAACATCAAATAACTATCAAGCTAAGGGATATTTCTTATTCATACATTTTACAGTTCTATACATCGATTTTTTAGGGTAAAACTTATAGTTCATAGTTCTGTGAAGAAAATGAAAATAATTGAAGCATCAAGCCTTAGCTCACGACCGTAAACCATTTACATCAAACATAGACGTAGAGATTTTCTAACACATGTTTTATTTCTACACTTTAAACATTTAACTTATAGTTACATTCCAAGGTCGAAACCCCAAAAGATCAAAATGATAAAATTTATAAGTTTGAAGTTATCAAAATATTTTCTTGAAACTCGACTGAGGAAAGAACTCTCGTCGAAATAGATTACATTGTCAACTTTTGGCACAATAGCTAAAACTTTGTTAAATATTAACCAGGTAAGCCGAAAGCCACACCATCCTACAGACACGTAGCACAACACAACACCACATTGGAATTATCTCCAAAACCACAAGTATGGCTTAAAAACATCAACGATGGCCATTCTGCTAGGAGAACCTACGAAGGGTTATGCCACCTAGGCTTACCGAGTGAAGCGAGCTATCACCTCCCATTGAGCTTTCAACACTATAACCTCCAAGACGAAGGCAATACCTACCGTAGAAATCACTACGAGGTTAAACACATTTCTAAAACAAGAAGTTGCACGAAGTCAAACAGTAAATATTGCAAACAATAACCATGAAGTCGAAACATTACCTCTATTTGCAGGAGCCAAAGCTAGACGCCTTTCGCATCAATTTTTCAATTGACTTAACAGCGGCAACAGAGAAAGAATTCAAACTCCACAACTTCAACATTTATTCTCAGACAAGACTTATGAATCTAAAACCCTGGAAAAACCTCTATCAAAATGCATGGCGAAAGCCACAGGGGTATCAACACTCAAACTCCATTAAGAACCCTGAAACTATCAATATTATAACCAGAGATCCCACCATCGAACCCGAGCATGAAGTTTGCAAACAACCAGAGATCAAACGCTACAACTATGCGGCCTGTCGGCCTCTTTCCAAGCCCAGACCCATCAAATGAATGCCAAGGAGTGATACGAAGCGTATGTATCACATTAGTAGTTAGGTGAAAAAGCCAAAACCAAGGACATAACCCAATCAACGGAGCAGATCAAGCTAGCTAGGATCACGAAAATCAAAGCACTAGTATATACAAAGTTCATTAATAACCCCATTAAGGCCGAGGGCCAACGCAAAGGTAACTCGTCAACTTTCTATATTACAGCTCAACCTTTTCTTACAAGTATTCACATGGAATCCTCCACATGGAGATCCAACAGGACATTCCTCTGAAAGAACAGATGGAAGCATTAAAATTTCCGTGCAGACATGTTATACCAAATCTCGAAGGACTGCAGGAACATTAAAGACTTGTCCCTCCATTAATGCAGCTCGGGCATGAATCACGCTGCATTAACATTTCATGTTAACAAGGTTATCGTAGATATTGCATAGTATTACAACCTAGAATTTGCAATACATTATAAACCATATCATCACCATTGCATAGTTCATAATGCATATAGTAGTTTCTATGATGCATAGGTCGCATGGTGTTTACATTGTAAGTAATGTATGGTATTAATATTAGTCAAAACATTAATATAAATAACCTTTGGTAACTGCGTATGTCAAACATATAGTATGTGCAATATATGGTAAGTGCTTTAGAATTAGAATCCAATGCAATAGGCATTGTATTATTTTGACATTTCCAAACCCACACATTGTCAATACAATAATATAATAATTAATAGTGATATTAAATGAAGAAACAATATTTCACAAATGCATAGTCAATAGAAATAGGTTGCTTATGATTCTAGTTGACATTAGGTCAAAAATTATATAGAAAGAGGTCTCAATACATAGGTTTAAGACCATTACAATGCCCATAATAAATGTTATGATTTTTTTGGAAAGTCTTAAATAGTATATCAAAGAATCAATCTAGATTTAGATAATTTCACCATTTCACATTAGAATTATCATTCAATAATAGATGCATCATATGGAAATAGTTTTACAATAATATTGGTACTTGAAATGTAAAAGCTCATCTAACCCTTGCAGGTATCAGAATACAAAGTAACCTATGTCCCTTTGACACAAAACAAAGTAAATGTGGAAACGTCCATATATCAGAACAGGTAGTGATAACAATGACTTCCACAAATGGTATAAACAGTTAATATAGCACTTGTAAGCTGAAAAACTAAACTGAAGGTCCATACCTTTAACATCTTTCTTGTACATAAAATACTTTCGCTATCCTATTGCAATGATGGCTAACAGAAACAAATATTAAATTACTTGAAGATGTTGAATGGACTTAATACCTTACCTGTGAAATCTGTGAAGAAATAGGTACAATGATTTATCTATCAAGCTAAGTAAACCTCAGGGCACCCCGTAGGAACCCCTTCATCAACATTCAAACATAGCTATTAGTATTTATCACTAGAATTGTATCTCATGAGAATTTGAGTATTGTTTATAGAATTATATTCTATTTCAAATGAACTGCTAACTTATTATGTTTAAAAATTACAATTTGCCAATTGTGATAAATTGCTTTTAGTTAAGTAGTTAACAAACATTTATTTCTACAATTAGCATTCTTAGTAATTAATGCAACTTCAAAAATTTTTAATTTTTAGTAAAATTTTGGCGATGTTAAATGTGGTATCATAGCATGAGTTCAAACTCTAGGCCTGAAATAGGTTCACATGCAGAAACATAAAATAAATTAGAATGTTTATGTAACTAACTTTGATTTTAATTTTATTTTTGTACAGAACAAATTGACCTTTAAATTGCATGTATGGAAATACCAAAAGAATCAGCAGAGGACAGATCACCTCGTAATGAATGTATTAATAATAAAAACCCTGAACGAATTTATGTTGAATTAAATAACCAGTCTTCCGAATTTTTACATACTATACAGGATTTAAAATATGAGTTAAGAGCTGCTAAAGAAGAGAATGAACAGATTCTGAAGGTACAAGAAGAGTTAAAATAGAATTTGAGGGAGAACTGTCATAACGATGAAAGAGGCAGAAAATCAGAAATGAAGTCTGATTCTGAAACAATGTCCCACTAACATAAACATAAGAAAGCAAGAAATGATAAAAGAAATAGTTACTCATCATCTGAATCTTATCAAAGTAAAATTGACTCTGATCATGATAGCAGTAACAGTGATTGCCGCTCTAAAAGGAGAAAACATAAGCATCATGAATAGATTACTGGAGAATTTAAAAAGATTAAGCCACCAACCTTTAATGGCGAAAGTGAGAAGGGTGAGACAGCTGAAGCATGGCTGTGTGGAATGAAGAAGTACTTTAATATTTACGACTACTCTTCACAATTAAAAGCCAAGATGGCTATTTAGAATCTGACCAGGAAGGCAGATATTTGGTGGCAGGATCTTAAAAGAATTAAGAGTATAAAAGAAAGAGAAGTAACCTGGAATATGTTTAAAAAGTTGTCTAAGAAAATCTTTTTCTCGGAACAGTATTTTGAAGATAAGTCAAAAGAGTGTTATGATTTAAAGTTGGGTACAATGAACATGAAAGAGTTGTGCAGTAAGTTCCTTATCTTGCTGAGGTATGTACCTTATATGGTCGAAGAGAAGCCTAAATTGCGAAGGTTTCTCAAATGTTTACCTTTCAATATAAAAGATCGGATAGAGTATGATAACCCTTCCACCTTGGAAGAGGCCATGAGAAAAGCTAATTTCTATTTTGATCAAAACAAAAAAATAAAAGGAACAACTGGTTGGAAGAGTAATAAGTCTAATCATTTTGATCACAAAAAGAAGAGTTTTAATCAAAATTTTGGAAGTTTTAAAAAAAATTTAATAACATAAATTTTCCAAGTAATAATAATTACAGGGGTAATGCACCATAGAATTTTAATGCTACCAAGAATGTACCTAATAGTAATAAAAACAACAGGTATGCTGAACAAAAAGGACCTTTGAAGTGTTTCGACTGCGGTGGATCACACAAGAAAGCTTATTGCCCATGCAACAAAAGGACAGTCAACAATATTCACACTATCCAATCAGAACCTACAATTGGAGATATCGCGAGAGAAATGCCCAAAATAAATGTAGTGCTGGAAAATCGTCAAGTTGACCATCAAACATCTATGGTCGAAATTGAAGGTATGATACAAAACAAATCTATTTCCAGACTGATAGATCCAGGTGCAAATCTAAGTTATATTTCACCTACTTTAGTGAACAGTTGCAAATTAAAAGTAAAGAAATTTGATAATGCATGGTTAGTTCAGCTTGCAACTGGCACTAAAAGAAAGGTTATAGATTTTGTCAAAGATTGTGAAGTGTTTATAAGTCAGCTGAAAATGCAAGTTAATCTGAATGTTTTACCATTCGGTTCACATGACTTGTTGATTGGCATGGACTGCCTTGAAAAGCATAGAGTAATACTTACTTGTTATGAAA
The DNA here is from genome assembly GCA_027924585.1 of Larix kaempferi. Taxonomy (NCBI): domain Eukaryota; kingdom Viridiplantae; phylum Streptophyta; class Pinopsida; order Pinales; family Pinaceae; genus Larix; species Larix kaempferi. The sequence continues at coordinate 14,989,744 of BSBM01000547.1, read as the reverse complement.
AATCTTTTACCTGCCTAAACAATGAAGGTAACATTGAAACAGTAAAAGGAATTCATAGGAAGATTTCAATAAGACAGATTTTTGCTTTACAAGTAAAAAGAGCTACCAGAAAAGGCTGTAAAATATTTGTTGTTAATGTTATTAATGACGAATGTTCATCTAAAGAAGACAAGTTAAAACTAGAGGATAGTCCCATCCTTAGGGACTTTTCTGACGTATTTCCAGAAGAAATTCCAGGATTACCTCCGAAAAGGGAACTTGATTTCACCATTGAGTTAGTACCTGGTGTGGTACCAAACTCGAAGGCTCCCTACAGGATGAATATTTTAGAGTTAAATGATTTAAAATCTCAGCTGAAAGAATTAATATATAAAAACTACATAAGGCCAAGTGTGTCTCCTTGGGGAGCACCAATAATTTTCGTTAAAAAGAAAGATGGTACCATGCGATTGTGCATCGATTATAGATAGCTTAATAAAATGACAATTAAGAACCGATATCCATTACTCTGCATAGATGATCTATTTGATCAAGTATGTGGAGCAGATATATTCACTAAAATTGATTTAAGGTCTAGGTATCATCAGGTTAGAATAAAAGATGAAGACAAACTCAAAACTGCATTCAGAACGCGATATGGACATTATGAGCTCATAGTTATGCCTTTTGGGATAACCAATGCACCAACATTGTTCATGTGTTTAATGTAGAATGTTCTGCATAAATATTTGGATAACTTTGTAGTGGTATTCATTGATGATATTCTGATTTACTCAAAAACTAAGAGCATGACGAACATTTAAAAAATAATTCTGCAAGTTTTAAGAGAACATCAACTTTACGCTAAGTTCATTAAATGTGACTTTTATAAAGATAAAATACAATATCTAGGTCACATAATTTCTAAAGACGGAATTTCTGTTGACCTTGATAAGATAAAAGCAATTAATGAATGGCCTATCCCCAAAGACGTAACTGATGTACGGTCATTCATGGGGATAACAGGTTATTACAGAAATTTTATTGAAGGGTTCTCTAGAATTGCTAACCCCATCACTTCCTTGCAAAAGAGAGGAAAGAAATTCGTATAGGATCAAAAGTTTCAAGAAATCTTTAATAAATTAAAAGAATTATTAACTACGACACCAATCTTAAAAATTGCCGATCACAATAAGGATTTCGTCGTATGCACTGATGCATGCAATGATGGGCTTGGAAGGGTCTTAAGTCAAGAAGGTCATGCCATTGCTTTTGAGTCAAGGAAGTTAAAAATTCATGAAAAGAATTATGCAACTTATGATCTTGAGTTGGCAGCCGTGATACATGCACTAAAAATGTGGCGCCATCACTTGATTGGAAGAAAATTTATACTACTGACGGATGATAAAGGCCTAAAGTATTTATTGGATCAAACGAATCTTAACGCGAGGCAAGCTAGATGGCTAGCTTTCCTTAGCAAGTATGATTTCAAGATTCAATACATTAAAGGGAAAGAAAACAAAGTTGCTGATGCCTTGAGCAGAAATGCCAAATTAAACTTTGTGGCAACAATCAGCATGTTTAAGATAGATCTGGAAAATCAGATTGAAGAAGGAACTAAGCAAGATGAAAATTACTGAAAATTACATGCTAAAGTGGCTGAAAATTTAATAACAGATTACAGCATTAATGAAAAAGGCTTCTTGATTTATAAAACAGAATTTATGTGCCTAATATGTCAAAATTTAAGCTGCTGATTTTGGATGAAGTTCATAAGAGTCCTTATTCGAGACATCCGGGTTATCAGAAAATGATAACTATGTTAAGAAAAGATTATTTTTGTCCCAACATGAAGAATGAAGTGGTTGAATACAGAGCTAGATTTTTTTAATGTCGGACTATTAAGGCTGAACATCAACATCCAGCTGGACTATTGCAACCCTTACCAATTCCAGAATGGAAATGAGAGATTATAAGTATTGATTTTATTACAGGTTTGCCTAAAAACTAGAAACAAAATGACTCCATAATGGTGGTTGTCGACAAGTTAAGTAAGGATGCTCATTTTATTCCTGTTAAAACCACTTTTAAAGCTTCTAATATTGCAGATGTATTCATGAAGCAAATCTTTCGCTTATGCGGAGTACCAAAGGTAATTATTTTTTATCGGGACTCTAAGTTCACTGGAAATTTTTCAATAGCACTGTTTAAAGGTTTAAATACTAAACTAAATTTCAGCACTTCTTTCCACCCACAAACTGATGGTCAAATAGAAAGGGTAAACCAGATTTTAGAAAACATGCAAAGAATGTATGCCAAAGATCAACCATCTAGGTGGGAAGATTATCTACATTTAGCAAAATTTGCATACAATAATCATTATCAAGCATCTGCTAAGTTATGTCCATTTGATATTTTGAATGGAAGAAAATGTTATACTCCTATTTCTTGGGATAAACCTGTAGACAGATTAATGCTAGGACCATATTTATTGAAAGAGATGGAGCTAACCGTGAAATAGGTTCAAGGTAACTTAAAGGTTGCTCAAGATTGGCAGAAACGTTATGCAGATTTGAAACACACTGAAAGAGAATTTCAGGTGGGAGACCATGTTTTTATAAAGGTAGAACCCAAGAAAAGTTCTTTGAAGCTTGGGAGTTGTGCTAAACTAGCACCAAGGTATTGTGGACCATTCGAAATCCTATCAAGGATTGGAGTTGTTGCATATCAATTGGCATTGCCATATAATTTAAAAATCCAAAATGTTTTTCACATTTCTGTTTTAAAGAAGTATGTGCACGATGCTACTCATGTGCTGAATTGGAATGAAATACAGGTGGAACCCAAAGGAGATTTTCAAGTGGAACCAGACTGTATTCTCGATCGGAGGAAAATTATGCTTTTGAATCGCACCATAGAGCAGATAAAGGTGCAATGGAAGCACCTTAGCCCTAATGAAGCTACTTGGGAACTGGAAACTAATATGTGGGCAGCATATCCAGTTTTGTTCCATGAGGAATCTGATGAAGAAAAAGCAACATCGAGGATGATGTTGAGCTTAAGTGGGGGTGTTTGTAACATGCCCTTTTTGCTAAAGAACATTTTATGTTGGAAACATTATGTTCAATTTTATTGTAAAGTTTTTATGTTGGACAAGTTTCCAAGGATGACTGCAATTTGCACAATATTTTATTATTTAATAAATAAAATAGGAGACAAACACCTAAGGGGACTGTTGAAAGAGTGGTTACTGGCCCAGTAGGTGGAATGGAATCTGGGGTAGAAGGTAATGGACAAGTGATAGCATGATGATGCAACTAACTAGTTGTTGGTATGGGACAACTCCCTTGAAATGTGGTCATAGTGCCTTGGAAGGTGGGACTGGTGCTTGAGGCTCATTTATTCAAAAACTGACCACTAAAGACCTAGGCAGTCTATATAATAGCCATCAAATTATGAACTGAGGTTCATCACTTTTCCTGATGAGGAAATTTACCTTGGGGTTTTGTTGTGCTTGCGCCCAAGAGATTTGATGAGGGGATATGCTAAGTTTTTGATCATGTTGTGAGTCTTCCCATTACTACTGAGTGCAGAAGGCATATATTTGAGTGTAGAAGTTATATTACAGAGTGCAAAAGTTCTACTTAGTGCCTTTCTTCTACACAGATTCCATCTACTTAGGGGTTCAGTAAGTAGGCTCGGGGGTCCATAGGAAGCCAACAGTTTCGATGCTTCTTCTGGAAAAGGTTGGGAGGAACAGGCCTCCTTGGGTGTTTGTCGGCCCTATCTTCATCTACAGTTTCTATTTGTTTATCTGTTATTAAGTAGTTAAAATTGCTTATTTAAAAGTATTTAATTCCTACTTGCAGAATGTGTTCTTGTTTAGATGCATCTATTTTTCAGTTTCTAAACCTAATTAGAATTAAGAATAGTAATGATAAATTGAATAAATATTCTCTGCATTTTTCCCCATGCTAATGGATCTGCATCGTACTCTAGTACAAAGAAAAAATTAATGAAGATAATTTGATAGGCAGATTGCCAATTGAATGAGAAGATCAAACCCTGTTATATTTCATTAGTTTTCCTACCATTAATATTCTGTATCAAATAACATAATCCTATGTCTTTCTCTTATCATTCTTTTCATTAGTTAAATGTCTGGGGTTCACTGTATTCCTTTCATTAGGGTGTTTTGAATTTAACAACTGCAAAAACATTTACTTCCTAAGTATACAGTATTGTTATCCCTTACTGATAGTAAGCATACTTATCATGAAAATAAACAATATTCATATACAATTATTGAATTTATTTATGTTACACAGTATTCAAGAATTTATAACATATGCAAAATTAAATAGTATCAATAAGTTTCCATTTATAACAGTACTGTACATTTCTATTCTGACAGTCATAGATTAAACTAGGGTTTTATGTTTCCATGCTTTCTTCTCAAATCTTACAATAGTTTCTACTCTATTCTTGTACAATAATTATTTCGTTTTTAATTATAATTACTAACATTCGGAACATAGACTATAATAGTTCGTCAAAAGTTTTAATGACTCGATAGAAACCCTAAACCTTTAATATTCATTTTACAAGATTTCGTTTTGACAGAGCTAGCAAATATTTCTTTAAACAGCATCAAAGATTAGAATCACATTCATTTTCTGGTCAAATGACCAAGGGTTAATACCCTCTTGCGAAATCTCTTCACAAGTATTCAAAGAAAATAGATACAGACATTAATCCTTTTTCTTAGAACTGGAACTATTTATTTAAAAACTCAAACATAACATCAAATAACTGTCAAGCCAAGGGCTATTTCTTATTCATACATTTTATAGTTCTATACATCGATTTTTTTAGGGTAAAACATATAGTTCGTAGTTCTGTGAAGAAAACGAAAACAATTGAAGCATCAAGGCTTAGCTCACGACCGTAAACCATTTACATCAAACATAGGCGTAGAGATTTTCTAACACGTGTTTTATTTCTACACTTTAAACATTTAAGTTACAATTACGTTCCAAGGTCGAAACCCAGAGAGATCAAAACGAGAAAATTTTTAAGTTTGAAGTTATCAAAACATTTTCTTGAAACTCGACTGAGGAAAGAACTCTCGTCGAAACAGATTACATTGTCAACTTTTGGCACAATAGCTAAAACTTTGTTAAATATTAACCAAGTAAGCCGAAAGTCACACCATCCTATAGACACTTAGCACAAGACAGCACTACATTGGACTCATCTCCAAAACCACAAGTATGGCTTAAAAACATCAACGATGGCCATTCTGCCAGGAGAACCTATGAAGGGTGATGCCACCGGGGCTTATCGAGTGAAGCGAGCCATCAAATCTCATTTATCTTTCAACACTATAACCTCCAAGACAAAGGCAATACTTGCCATAGAAATCACTACGAGGTTAAACACATTTCTAAAACAAGAAGTTGCACGAATTCAAACAGTAAATATTGCAAATAATAACCATGAAGTCGAAACATTACCTCTGTTTGTAGTAGCCGAAGCTGGAATGCCTTTCACATCAATTTTTCAATCCACTTAACAGCCGCAACAGAGAAAGCCTTCAAACTCCACGACTTCAACATTTATTCTCAGACAAGACTTATGAATCTAAAACCCTGGAAAAACCTCTATCAAAATGCATGGCGAAATCCATAGGCCTATCAACACTCAAACTCCATTAAGAACCCTGAAAATATAAATATTATAACAAGAGATCCCACCATCGAACCTGAACATGAAGTTTGCAAACAACCAGAGATCAAACCCTACAACTATGTGGTCTATTGACCTCTCTGCAAGCCCAGACCCATCAAATGAATTCCAAGGAGTGATACGAAGTGTAAGTATCGCATGAGTAGTTAGGTCAAAAACCCAAACCCGAGGACATCACCCGATCGACGGAGCAGATCAAGCTAGCTAGGGTCACGAAACTCAAAGCACCAGTACATACAGAGTTCATTAATGACCCCATTAACAGTGAGGGCCAATGCAGAGGTGGCTCGTCAACTTTCTATATTACAGCTCAGCCTTTTCTTACAAGTATTCACGTGGAATCCTCCACGTGGAGATCTAATAGGACATTCCACCAAAAGAATGGATGGAACCATTAAAAGTTCAGTGCAGACACATTATACCAAATCTCGAAGGACTGCAGGAACATTAAAGACTTGTCCCTCCATTAATGCAGCTCGGGCGTGAATCACACTGCATTAACATTTCATGTTATCAAGGCTATCATAGATATTGCATAGTATTACAACCTACAATTTGCAATACACTATAAACCATATCGTCACCATTGCATAGTTCACAATGCATATAGTAGTTTCTATGATGCATAGGTCGCATGGTGTTTACATTATAAGTAATGTATGGTATTAACATTAGTCAAAAAATTAATCTAAATAACCTTTGGTAACTGCGTATGTGAAACATATAGTATGTGTAATATATGGTAAGTGCTTTAGAATTAGAATCCAATGCAATAGGTGATTGTATTATTTTGACATTTCCAAACCCGCACATTGTCAATACAATAATATAATAATGAATAGTGATACTAAATGAAGAAACAATATTTAACAAATGCATAGTCAATAGAAATAGGTTCCTTATGATTCTACTTGACATTAGGTCAAAAATTAGATAGAAAGAGTTCTCAATATGTACTAGTTTAAGACCATTACAATGCCCATAAGAAATGTTATGATCTTTCCTGAAAGTCTTAAATAGTATATCAAAGAATCAATCTAGATTTACATAATTTCACCATTTCACATTAGAATTATCATTCAATAATAGATGTGTCATGTTGAAATAGTTTTACAATAATATTGGTACTTGAAATGTAAAAACTCATCTAACCCTTGCAAGTATCATAATACAAAGTAACCTATGTCCCTTTGACGCAAAACAAAATAAATGTGGAAACGTCCATATATTAGAACATGTAGTGATAACAATGACTTCCGGAAATGGTATAAACAATTAATATAACACTTGTAAGCTGAAAGAACAAACTGAAGGTCCATACCTTTAACATCTTTCTTGTACAGAAAATACTTTTGCTATCCTATTGCAATGACGGCTAACAGAAACAAATATTAAATTACTTGAAGATCTTGGATGGACTTAATACCTTACTTTCTAAATCTGCGAAGAAACAGGTACAATGCTTTAGCTATCAAGCTAAGTAAACCTCAGGGCACCCCGTAGGAACCCCTTCATCAACATTCAAACATAGTTGTCAGTGTTTATCACCAGAATTGTATCACATGAGAATTTGAGTATTGTTTATAGAATTATATTATATTTCAAATGAACTGCTGACTTATTAAGTTTAAAAATCACAATTTGTCAATTGTGATTACTTGCTTTTAGTTAAGTAGTTAACAAACATTTATTTCCGCAATTAGCATTCGTAGTAATTAATGCTACTTAAATTTTTTTTAATTTTTAATGAAATTTTGGGGATGTTACAGTATGGTGTATTTGTTGTCACGTAATGTAATGTAACGTAACATTACATTACCAAAAATAAAAGGTAATTAAAAAAATCCATATCCAGTTATAAAATAAAAATTAGAACCAACATAGATCCATATTAAACCCAGATATATCAAACAGCAAGAGGGATCAAATTTCTTGAGTAAAAAGTTTAAGATAAATAATAATAATAATAATTCCACCTCAAGAAATTAGATCCCTCTCGATGCTTGATAGATCAGGGTTTAAGCTGTATAGATATGCTACTATATAATAAAATCACATGTCATATGACAAAAGGGTATCATGGATGTAAATGTTCTTGACCTTCTTTAAAGTCTATTTGGTTGAAACACCTACAAAAGATAATCTATGACCACTTGGGGGTATTCCATCTAGAAGAGTGACATCTAATTTCAATGGTAGACTAGAGAAAACTGGAAGACCTAAATTAGTGTCATTGGTAGACTATGTTGGGGCATATGGCATAAAGAAGAATAATGAAACTGTAGAAATGTTCAATTCAAATGGGGAACCTATGTTCTATGATCCTATATTTTTTAACACCTATGTTGAGAAAAAACCCATTAGGAAGAAAATGAAACCTCTATTTTATTAGCTTCCATAATGAGAGCACGTTAATATTTCCCACATACTTGATCCCATGCATATATTCAAAATTATTTCATATTCTTTATCGAGCCACACATCATCAGAAACAAAGTGGGACATTAGGTCTTATAAGAGATCTTATTTTTTCAAATACTAAAAATAAACATTGGCCATGAAAAGAAGGTAGAGGAGAGATTAATCCCTCTTGGTATTTTAATGAAGTTGATGTCCCATGGATTTTGAAGAGAGATGATATTTATTTGGAAAGTGATGTTATATTGTGTGTCATGGTGTCTACTTTATATAGGTCAACTCTATGATGTTGCTTCATTGCAAAAAAAAAAATTCCAAGGATGAAATCACATTACAATGTGAACCTTTCAAGGGTATGCAGGTAGATTACATATTTCCTTGTCTATGGTGTAGGTTATTATATGCTATGTATCATAGTTTTATGTCATTTAAAATAAAGTATAAAGTATGACGCCTTTGATTGAGCATAGATATAGATGGATTTAACTTGTACTATTATGTTTGGCCAATGATAGTGGTAAATAAAAATACCCCCCTCCCCACTCCCCATAGTTGTCCATGAATATTGAGCATATTATTTTGGCTTTTATATTCATTGGTTGAAAACAAGTGCAGAGAATAGATATCTACCTCCAAACATTCATCGAGATCAACTAAAAAATTTATGGGAAAGGATACATTGTATCAAAACCAATATATTGGAGAGGTATTTTACATTATATGGCATGAGCATACACGACCCACAATTATATAGGGATAGGAACTTTTTCATGTTGGTTTGTACTAAGAGATGATATCAAAACATCTTTGTGAGAACAACAATATTATAATGACAAGTGTGGAATAGAATTCTAGGGTGATGGTGATGAAGAATGTTATATACATGGGTTATTTTATTATGATAATGCTTCATTTTATTATGGTTATCTATAACTTGTCAATTACATTTTTCTCTTCATTTTATGACGTTGGATATAAAAACTTAACAACTATTTAGAACCACCATGTTGAAAATGAAATAATTGTTTTGGAACTTCAATCTCTTTAATAAATTATGATTCTAGATTATTTTACTCGTCTTTTTGTTTTCTATATTATCATGTAAAAACATTATGCCCATTTAAAAACTAAACTATCTTTCTCATTCAACACTAACTAAATAAAATAATAATAATTTTAAAGTATACAACCATATTCCATATTCTCATCTCTTCACATTATTTACATCATCTTTTACTTAACTTTGATGTTTAGTATAATACCAAATAAATAAATTATATACGATAAAAATATTATATTTTTCTCATTTATTACTAACTACATAAATTTGAGGTTTTAAAATAAAATATTATAATCTAAGATATAATTTTCTCACTATGTAATTACCTCACTAATTTTAAATCACAGGTGAATGTGCATATGTCAATGAATCATACAATATATTAAAGATAATTGCATTTTCCTCATAATAAAAAGTAATTCATAAATAATATTAAAAAAATAAATAAAATAATATATAAACCACATTATAATGTAAATTTACAATATCATCATATAATATATAAACCTATTACACTTTATTTAAAATGAGCTACTAAGAGGAAAAAATCAACAAAGTCTAATTTTATAAATTCACCTTTCTTTATTTAAAATAAATAAAGTAACGAACTTAGAAGAAGAAAAAAAAACAATCTAATTTATAAATTCAACTTTTTTTAATTAAAATACAATAGAGTAATTCATTAGGAACATTTGAATATTAATTTACACAGATCAAATTACGTCGAACATCCTTTATTAATGATTGTTCTTAGGGTTAAAATTAGTAAATTATCAAAACAAACTCGATCGATCATTTTAAACTTTATTTAAAATTTTCAAGAATAATAATAATAAGTTTAATATGCTTATAATTAGAATAATTTTATTAAAACAAGTTATGAAAAGTAAGTTGCATCCTTTAATTATAAAATTTACGATTGTATTACAATGTAAACCTCCCCCCACACAAAATTACAACACTTTCAAGGTATCTTCAAATAAATTTTTACATTTACAAATATATTCGATAAATGTTTGCATTTACAAATATATTCATGTTAAGCATTGATATTAGTGATGTATATATCATTGAAACCATTTTCTAGAATTTGAAGTGAAGTTAAAGAAAAAATTCAAATATTTAAAAAAAATAAAAATTATTAGTAAAATAAAAGCAATAGTTTAGTAGTCTGGGTTCTTTCTCGAATTTTTTGTCCCACAATCTCACATACTAAATTGGTGTCTCGCTTTGAGGTGACCTTAAAAATAGATTATTATTATTATTATATTTATAGTTAATAAATTTGTGGTCATGATTTAACTAATATGATTAAAAGACATTGATTTATAAATATTAAAATATAATTTACTATTGTTTTTTTTCTTTTATTTTTATATATATATATATATATACACAAAGTGTTATTAATATTTGAAAGATTATTGTTAATTTAATTGAATGTTTTTTATCTCATTAAATATTTAATATAAAAATTATAATTATTTCAATAATTTAATATAATATTTAGTCATACAATTTGATGTAAAAAAATATTCAAATCTCATTTAGAATAGTTTTCGTTATTCAATATATGTGTGATGTTTTTTAAACCAAAAAAACTAAAAATTTTATACTAAAAGGTTGAGGAATATTGTTGAATATTTACATACAATTATGGTGTTCTATTATTTCCAAAATTTCTCTTGTCCTATTAGATCTACAAACCAAAATATTACCTCACTATTATAACAATAACAATTCTAATGTTTTTCACAACTAACCTATAACTATAACATCTAATAAACTATCCTAACAAAGGGATACAAAATAAATACATAAAGGGAGGTGCTTAGCATTAGGTGTGACTATTGTGTGTCTCCTCTTCATATTGTTCTTCATTGATTTGGCTCTAGGAGGTTGGAGTACCTTGATTATCGAAATAAATTTGTTGTGCCAAGCCTTTTTCAACTTAATTGATGTCAGTAGAGGTTTTTGTTTTTCTGTTTGTTTTTTGTTTGTTTTTTTTTCTTTCTGAGAATGACCCCCTTCCACAAAACTAGTCATCAAGGTCTTATACAAGGTTTTTGTATCATTAACGAACTTCTCAATTTGCCTCATTAACCAAATTGTCAATTCCACCCCCCCCTATTTTGAAACTCTACTTTCCAACTCCTCAAACCTAAAATATTGTTGATTTGTGTGAGAATAATTTTGGTCCACTAGGCCTTTTATGCCTTCGACTTGAGTGATCAGTCCCTCAATTTAGGAATTAAATCTCTTCCTTATAATCTTTAATTCTCTTATGTCTCTCTAAATCCTCCAACCACTAGCTTCTCTCATGGAGATTCGTAATGGGAAACATAACAAAGGGTTCCAATAACCACAGGTTCTCAAAAATGACTCAAACTAAACAGATAGGACCAAAACTTGCAAAAGCCATGAAAATCTAAAACAAATTTCTATCTATCCCATGTTCTTCACCTAATATCAAGAGAATAATATCAAAAGTGAAATAAAACCATACCCAAGAAGGAGTAGAGTGCCCTCTTACCTTTCATGCTCATCCACACTCTCAAAAATAGGTTGCATGAAAGATCAAGACCCAAAAAACAACACTAAATTTCATCCCAATTCCTACAACAATGGATATCTTTGAATAGAGATATCTCTTCAGGGAGAGGCAAGCAAAGCCGAAGATATATGTAGAAAAAAATCATTGTCATCTAGATAAGAAATAAACCATATTAGGGAGAGCCTCCCTCATGACATAATAATGCCACACAAAGTGATTCAACCCCAAAGGAGTGACATGTTATACAATACAATGTTAATCCTTTTCATTTCCAAGTGGGGTTCCCAACTTAATAATGCTGAGATGATTCCACCATAGGGGAGCCACCAACAAAATGGTTGGCTCCCATTAAAATTGATTATTTGATGCCATACCCATTCGTCAAGCAAAGGTCAATTATGTATTTCCATTGAGATATAACATGATCCCTTGCACCTACAACCCCAATTCTAGGATATCCCTCATTTATCCTTGCTAATTATTTTCTTCAGCATGACATTTGAATTTTTTATTTAATGTTCTATAAATCAACATGATGAGAACAATTTGTCATAAGTATTATGGTATATACATGTGTAATTTAAAAAAAAAAAAAAAATTGTTATAATATAATTTAGATTATGGTATATACATGTGTAATTAGAAACAAAATTATATTTTATTATAGTATACTTTAGATTATGGTATATACATGTGTAAACAAAAATAAAAATTCTTTTTTATTCTAATATATTTTAAATTGGGGAGCCACGAGGAAAGGAGGTTATGCTACCATTGATAAAATAAAACAACTTCTAGAATTAGGCTAGTGGATTGGCGAACTGTCACTTGAAGAATAGACACCTAAGATCATTAAAAAAATATGAAGAGACAAAATACCAAATCATAAGCTATCATGGTGGGAAGACAAGAATAAAGAGTCAGAAAGGGCCTGGGACTTCACTATCAAGACGTGAAAATCATCTCGGACTTCACTATCAAGAAGAGAAAATCTTGGTAGATGAGAGGACATTTTCAAGAGTGAAAGAATAAAAAGAGAGAATGAAAATACGGGCATGATGTTCTAAGCACACAAGGGATGTGTTAGGAATGGGAAATCAAAGGTGACTAAGTGACAGGACAGTTGTTTCTTTGCCTCAATGGTAACATAACTGGATTGGGGGTGGTTGTTCCAGGAAACAATATTAAATGCTGGAAACACCTACAGTTGGTACCTCATGGCTCTCCTATTTTTTTTTCCAAGGATATTACGATAACAAATAATCGATTCTTATTTGGGTTTGAATTAGCGTCTTGTTAGAGCTATATGGTCATATCAAACTGTTATGCAAACAACTCACAAAATTAATGCATTTAGTGTTTTTATAGGTTTAATTTCATGAATATAAACAAAAAAGAAAGAACAAACAATATATAAATTAGGTTTCTTGTATGAGACACGTAGAAAACAGTTATGATTATATTTTTTTGTATCGGGGGAATAGACAACTAGAGTTGGGCTGGTACTCGGGTGACACAGGGTCCAGGGATCCAATCTCGTTATAACTATACCCGTTGGTGCATAGGGGGATTTGAACACGTGACCTTCCATTTACAACCAATTACAACTTCTCATCTTTTACCACTTGAGCTACCCCCATGAGCTCTTACACAATATTAAATAGTTAATCATTTAATTTTAAAAATTTAAAAATTCAAATAGATGTTCATTCTAAGGATAGATTTGCATTACTATGAATATTTAAAACTTTGCTAATTGAAAGAATCTCCCTAAAAAAAATGTTGTATAAAAGATTATTGTAGGTATTTCATTTCTTTTTAACTACTGAAAATAAATAAAATATTTTGTATTTATTGGTACAATAATTTAGAAGTTGAAGGATTTAAAATTGTAAATAGATATATTTATATAAATGCGCCTATATAAATATGTTCTAAAAATCATTGCATGCAATACATAAATTTACTTAAATACTATATTTACTTAAAGTTCTTCAAATATACCATAATCACGAGGAATAAATACCAAGGAGAATCGAAACCAACATCATAGAATATATATATATATATAGCTTAAATTTGAACCATTCAATAATTAGAATTCATTGCACAGATAAACTTAAAACATTTTATATAAAACCATACCAACAGTAAATATACTTCCATATTTACATTCATGGTATCGAAACCTACTACCATCTGAAATATTTAATGGTCAAAATTGTACAGAAAGAAACAAAATCTCTCCAAGAGTAATTCTACTATGGATTCGCTCCATTTCTATACCCCGAGATAAGACAAAGAGAAAGAACGTACCTTATAAATTGAGAATGTATGAAGTTAAATTGTTTCAGTATGGTATCTAGGAGTCATAGATTCGAACCTCGTTAAATACAACTAGAAGTAAACCATGTCAATAAAAAGAATAGAATGGTTAGAAGGAATTCCTTAATAGAGTCAAAGGTTATCATAAAAAAATGGACCCATAGTAGTAATAATGGAAAGGATAATGCCGGTTAAATGATCAAGGATCTTAATTCTTCTTTATAATAATTAAACAATAAAATACTAAAACCTAAGATTAAAGATTAAAACATAAGATAAAAATATTAAAATAGAAAACTCCAAAATATTTCCATAATCATTCGACGCAAAGATATCAAACTCCAAATATTTCCATAATCATTCGATCGAGTTTTCCATCCTTCAATGGCAGGCGAGAATGTGTCTGTAATTAAATTAGCCGATGGAAAATCATATATAGATGGAAAGAAATGACTGGAAAATTATCCGATGAAAAAGAAAGAGAAATAAATCCATCTCCATCATTAGAGATATATGGAAAACTAGCCAAAGAAAATGAAATAATTAAATGTATCTATATGCAGCTCCATTGCATGCAGGATACTCAGAAAACATGCATTTTCGACTGATAACACGGTCTTGTCATGTTATTCAGCCTCCCTCTCTGTTATAAATATGTGATACCTACTGTTCTTTAATGCTGGGAAGTGAAGAGAAATTATCAGGTTGACATACATACATACTTATGAGAATACTTATTTTCTTATATTGTATTTAAATTTTTTATTTAAGTGTAACATAATTCATCTCCAAAACAATCTACTTTAAGTGTAACCATTTTTTATTATTAAATACTAATATTGATTCTATTTGTTGTGGTGAGGAAAATTTTCATTGTTGTTTTCTAAGAACATTTGTAGAGTATGGTGAATTTCTATATGCTGTGATAGTTAGAGTGCCTTGTTGTGTGATGGTTTATTAATATTTAACTCCTATTTAGTATTGTCTGTACTTTATCAAAAAAATTGCCAAGACTTCACAATATTTTATAATTTAGTAAAGTATTTGCTAAGAATTTACAAGGTTTTATAATTTACTAAAAGATTCACCAATATTTTACAAGGTTTTAGAATTTAGTGAAAGATTGGCTAAGATTTTACAAGATTAAATAATTCAATGAGAGATTTGCCAAATATATATATATATATACATAATATGACATTGATAAAATAAATTTCATATTTTCCTATATATCATGTGAATTTGCCGATTTATTATATATAGAAATTTAGGGTGGGTTCTTAAAACTTTCTTTGCTTCTCTTTTCAAAAATTTTGTCTTAGAAAGAATGGATGAGACATCCAGGAATATTTTTTCCCTAGAGAACACCATGGGAAATATTTTTGAAAGTATTTTCGATGAATTTGGGGGCAAGATAGACCTCATTAATGATATGGACATACAGGTTAAATCCCTCTCTCATAAATAAAGTGATGTCTTCGAGGAGAATATTTGTAGAGTGGAAAAATATAATACCCAACTAGCTAATGAGGTTTCCCATTTGTAGGTCTCTGTCAATGATCTTTGTGAAGAAGTTGCTCCTCTAGTTCAAGAAGATAATAACCACTTGTTTGATGAATATCAAGCTTTGAAAGAAGACTATGATTCCTTGCTGCTACAACTAATAAAGAATGATAATACTATTAGGGATTTGTAGGAGTGCAAGCAAAGCCTTCAATTATACATCAACCAACTATAGGAATCTAAGAAGAAGTTTTCTTATGTTGTTGAGATACCATTCTCACCTATTACTTATTCTACCTTTGATAATCTTGCTTGTATCCCGACTATTTGTAAACAAGATGACAATAAGAAATATGTTGATGATATTTTTATTTCATCTCATGATTTGTTGACTAATGATGCTATTTCTCCTAGATTTGAGAAGCACATTGCACATATAGGATCCTGAATGCTAAGAAATATGGGGTATGGAAGAAGAGGACTTGGGAAGAATGGACAAGGTATTCTTGTTCCTATTATCCTTGAAATGAAATCACTAAGAATGGGTCTTGGATATGATGTTTCTACACTTATTTTTGCCAACATCATGAAAGTGTTATTTGCTGTTGGAGGTATTGAGATTGAGATGTTGGAAGAGAAACCAATTGTTGAAAGTGTTGAAAATATTGTTTAATTAGTTGTCTCTAATGAGCCATAAAATTTAGAATGTCATTCCAAATGGAATTATTGCTAATATGCAGGGTTTTTCTTCTCCTATTGGTGAATCATAAGCTAAGCTTACATCATGCTTTGTACCAAAACATAAAATTGTGCCATTTCATCAACTTGATCATAAAAATTGAAATAATTGTCCTAGGAATCAGAATTCTATGAAATTGTGAAATTCTATAACACAACACATCCTTGAGCCTGGGAAAATATCACAGTAAAAGAATTAGCAAGGAAGATGAATTGCATTGAAAACTAGCTAGAATTGAGCAGTAAAATCAAACATGCAAAGAACAGGAATTCGAATCCATGTT
Source organism: Larix kaempferi (assembly GCA_027924585.1). Classification (NCBI taxonomy): domain Eukaryota; kingdom Viridiplantae; phylum Streptophyta; class Pinopsida; order Pinales; family Pinaceae; genus Larix; species Larix kaempferi. The sequence continues at coordinate 14,973,135 of BSBM01000547.1, read as the reverse complement.
AGTGTAGAATAGGAAATATCACCACTATAGTGCTCTGGAGGTTCCAAACTCAACCAATTGTTAGTGAACCAAAGCCTATGTTAGTTAACTGATTATGAAGGGTGCATCAGTGGGTTTAGCATGCAAATCCAGATGTAGAGAGCGCATTTTATCACAGTCAGTTTCAATCAGAGCTCAAACCCCCCACCAGAGTCATGAACTCAGGTGGATTGAACCAGATCACTGAGTTACCTCATAAAATGTAGGGAAATGACTCTACATGGCCTAAATTGATGCATGTAGGGCGCATCAAGTGGATAATGTGTCCTAGATGACATATTCACACCACTAGGGGTTCAACAACATTATCCAATACTATGAAAATGGAAATAATACTAAGGTGGACAAATATTGGTGTACTAATTATCCTAACACCGCCCCTTAATCCAAAATTGGACAACCTGGGCCCTGGTAACTATGAGAAAAGGTCACCCAAAAAATTAAAAAAAAATGTTCATGAAACTAAGTAAATGGGGAAATCTCATGGCAAAAAACCCCCCCTCAAAAATGAACAGCGGGGAACTCAATCATCCTTCACACTAAGCATAGATATCAGATAGGAAAATATCTTCTGAATGAAATACTTTGTAAAATTGTCTGCAATATCCTCCTTTGTAGGGTAGTGATGTAGTGCGATGGTCCTATTGTGCAATACTTCACTGATGTAGTGCATATGAACCTCAGTCTACCATCTTGGATCATGGTAGACCTCTTTGAAGGATTGTAGATAAGACTCCACCATCATGTAGCATCTCTTTAAGAGAAGTGGATATTTATGACATAGTGCAAGGTTTGCAACTCGATACTGAGATATGGTCTTTTTATTGTTAGATGGCTCCCCAGTTATGTTCCCAACAACTTCAAGGACTTTGTGATCCCATTTTGGCCTTAGACATGCATTGGGAGGAGCTGTCAGCTCTGGATCTCGATATGCTTGATCATCATTCTCAACATCAAGATTTGATTCAATTTGGTCCTCATCAGAAGAGACATCATTTTGATTTTCGTTAGGTGTGAATGGATTAGGAAGATCAGATCTACCTTTTTCTTCAATTGACTATAGATCATGTAATGGATCTTTATTGAACTGGACACTTCTTCCAATGAAGCATATTTTGGTTGAAATCTCCACCAATTTGTATGCCTTTTCATCTTCTTCATATCCCAGTAGAATGCATTTAATACTTTGGGGTTTAAGAGCTTTTACTTTTTTTTTAGATAAGATTCTAGCCCATGCCTTAGATCTAAAAACCCTCAAGTGAGAGGCTTGTGTCCCTTCAGTGCTTGAAATGGAGCGACCCCATCCATAGATTTGTGGGGTGCCCTGTTCTGAATGTATGAATCACATTTCACTGCTTCTTCCCAGAGATATGGTGGAATATTCCTTGCTTCAAACAAACATGTATCCATTTCTTTTAATGACCTATTCTTCCTCTTAGACACACCATTTTTTTGTGGTCTGTATGCGACTGAATGTCACATTTTGATTCTCTAAGAAGCACAAAACTGCTACAAATCTCCCTTGATGTACTCCCCTGCATTGTCAGATATGAGTGATTTGATCTTCTTCCCAATAGTGTTCTCAACCAAGGCCTTGAAGACTTTGAAGGTATAAAATACCTCATACTTCTACTTAAGAAAGAAGATCCAACAGAACCTAGAGTAGTCATCTATGAAGGTTAGAATATATTTGGATCCATTCATAGAAGTTGTGAGCATCGGTCCTGAGAGATCACTGTGTATCAAATCAAGTGTGGAGGAAAATCTCTTTGCATTCCCAACATCATTTTGCTCTTGATTCTTCCCTACCAGGTAGCCTTTGTAGATTCCTTGAGAGAATTTTATGTCGGGAAATCTTTGAACCATATCTTCCTTGTGCAACTATTGTAAGTACTTGAAATTTAGATGGCCAAATATCTCATCTCAAAGTTTGCTAGTCTCGTTTGCATTGGTCAATAGAGAACTTTGATGTGAATATGGAGGAAAATAAGAGAAATCATATGCCTTTGAAGCATGGTTTGCAACACCTTTAGTTTTTAGCTTCCTAGATGAGATTTCTGCAATCTCAACTATGACAAGTCCAAAAGCAACTCTCTTTGGTGAACCTGTGTGTGTCATCTGATAAACATATATCAATTTTGTTGCTAGAGAAGGCACACACAAAACATTGTTGAAATTTCCATCCTCCAGTTGTATTGTGACATTACCTTCGACACAGATCTGTGAATCGTAGCCCAGGACCATCGGTAAGATCTAGAGAATAAAAATATTCTCTGGAGGCAACCATGTGGTTGGAGGATCTAGAATTTATGATGAAGGCTTGTGATTGTCAGAATCCAACCTTTAGTGAATTTTCACGTCCCCTCCCATCGATCCAATGCAAGGAAGGGAACATGACTACATTTCTTGGGATTTTTTACCAAAACTCAGCCCCATTCATTAGACTCATGCAAATAAAAACCTATGTGTCTGGAGATCTATCAAACACAATGGAAGTAAAATTATTCTACACACATATATCATATTATTTCCAGCATATTGATAGCATTCATAAATTAATTAAAACAATGTTGAATTAAAACACGTAGAGAGAATACTTATCTCGATGTAATGTTGTCCCAAGCAACTACCTATGTCGTTGTAATGTTCCACCCAACCATAGGCCAGTTGTGTTCATCAATATCTCAACACAACTGCCACCCCCAAGTTGGGCATGATTTCTACGATGAAAAGGGGACTCTCAAGCTTAGCATAGCCCAGGCAACATCATATCTAAGCCAAGCCAGCCCACATCTAGGTTTATCAGGCCAATGTGAACCCTTCTATTTTTGTATGCTTGCACTCAAGCTAAAGAAAAAACAATGGATACCCAACCCATACACATCAAGCTCAATTATTGGGCATGGATACACATTTTCAACAATGGGTTTTACAAAACAAGATGGCCATGGGTTTTCCTAAATCATTTCCAATCAAAAACGCATTGTGCGGTTGGGAAAATAACCATATGGAGGAAAACAGTTTCTCCCACAGCTATATGAGCATTCAACGGGCCAAAACGGCCTCTATTGACCCCCCCAAATTGATTTCCCTTCTTCCCCGCTGTTACACAACAAAAAAACGCCCTCCCCACCTAGAAAAATGAAGGAAGCGACATAAATTTCATGGATAAAAATGTCCAGCAAGCTCCCCAAGTGTGATAGAGGAAAGGAAATGGGGAATAATGGATTGGGGAGAAAATTCGTGGCCCCTTTCTTTCCCAAGAACCCAAACATGTTTTTCCAAAACTGATGGCTTTCCCATACCCGAATTTGGACAGCCATACCTCTCCATTCCCCAAGGCATTAACTATCTCAACCAACTCTTCGAAGAAATAAATGATTGGGTACAAAATTCAACATGGGTAGTTGAGGGTTTATGGGTTCTCTCATTGAAACTTGGCTTGACTTGATTGGCTCCAAGCGTTTGAATATTTACCTTCAAATTCCTTGTAAAAATCATGCTCCCATCTCTTGTAGCATTGCATTGCATAGCTACTTGTGAGTATTTTATTAAAATGCATATTTACATAATCTTTGCAATTCCATTGTTCCTGGATAGCATGCAAGCCATATGCATCACTAAATCGATGGCGGGGCCTTGGACTTGAGATCCTCACCACGATTTTATAATGATATTACATCATTTACATTTTAATGCAATGGGGTCAAATCGTGTGGAATCTCTCATGATCATCTGTCTCACTTCCAGAATCAATATTCCTTGTGTTTTCTCAGAGGGAAAAGTTGTGTTGTTCAATAATTTTGGTCATTTGATCTATCTTCTTCTTCATGAAGGAACTCTCTAGATGGTTTCCTTTCTTGCAATAGGTATACTTGGTCTTCTCAAACCTCTTTTGCTTATCCTTCTTGGAGTTGGAGTCTCCTTCTGATGGATTAGGTTTCTCCTTTGGCTTGGATTCATATTGCTTCATGTCCTTTCCCTTTTGATTCCCTTTAGCATTCACACCTTTGGACTACCAAGCCATAAGAGCCTGATTATTGGAGGCTTGCATGGCTCCGATTTGAATTAGTTTGTCTTGCTCTTGGATTAGGGATTCTGTGAATGCATCTAAAGAAGGAATTTTCTAGTTGGGGATTGGAAATATCCCAGAGTGAAAGGTGGACACAAATACTAAAAATTCAAGGCCAATCTTGCATAGGATGGAAAGCACCAACCACGAATCCTTCTTGTCAATTCCACATTGTTTGCACTGCATAACCAAGACTTGAACTTTGAAAAGAAATGTTGTATGGTTTCGAAACTACTGGGTGGAAGACAAATTAATTCATTCTTTGAAATGTGGCCTATCAACTCATCTTTCTTTCCAAAGAGAGTTTCAAGCTTCTTCCATACCTCCCTTGGGGTTTTAAATCCATCAATATGGAAGAGTAAGTCTCTAGAGATGTGAATACACATAAAACCAAAAGCCTCATCTAACTTGTTCAGTTACTTTTATTTCTCAACAACTACCCGAGGTTCGACCTCCTTGCCTATTGTGACCTTGTACAAAATCTTGTTTTGAAACACAACCTGCATAATTACCCTCCAATCCAGATAATTGAAGGGTGTCAGGATTCTTGGTGTCAAAGGAGCATTTGAATTCTTCATCAACAACTATTGGAGAGAATGAAAACTGCTACTGCTGCTTTTCAAAATCTTGTAGAAAAATCTCAAAATGAAGATAAACCAGCTCTACTAAGCTCTGATACCATGTGAAATTCTATAAGAAAACAAATCATTGAGCTTGGGAAAATATCACATTGAAATAATGAGTAAGGAAGAAGAATTGCAGTGAAAAGTAACAAGAATTGAGCAGTAAAATCAAACATGCAAAGAAACTCAGCTGTGCATCAAAATTGGTGTCATATTCCATTAGTCTATATAGTAAAATAATATAGTAAAATTGAGAGAATTCGATTATCCAGGAGGAATTCGAAACCATGTCATTCTAGAATAGTAAATATCACCACTACAGTGCTCTGAAGGTTTCAAAATCAACTGATTGTTAGTGAAATAAATCTACTATCAATCAATTGATCATGAAGGGTACATCATTGAGTTTAGGATGCAAATAAAGGTAGAGAGGGTGAATTTCATCACAATCAGTTGCAATCGGAGCTCAAACCCCCCACTAGAGTCACGAACTCGGGTGGACTGAACAAGATCACTAAGTTAGCTCCTAAAATGTAGGGATCTAACTCTGCATGCCACAAAATCATACATGCAGGCCACATCAAGTGGATAATGTGTCCTATATGACATATGCACACCACTAGGGGGTAAACAACATCATCCAATACTAGGAAAAGGGAAATAATACTAAGGTGGACAAAGATTAGAGTATTAGTTATCCCAACATAAATATGGCAACTTTGATTTCAAAACATTGTAGAAAAGATGTGATATACACAATCATGGACTAGTGTTGACTACTTGGGTAGACTATAGTTGGGTTGATGAATGACCATGGTATATTTTGAATAGATGCTTGAGGACTTCATATAGATGTGTATCTTTGATTGTACTATTGTATAGTGATCCTCTTTCCTTCGTTTGATTTATTTGGATTGGTCGATTTCGATTTGACCAGAGAAGAAATATGATTGAGATTCAATTGATATATTTATTTTGATTTACTTGAGAGTGGTCAACTGAGATTCTTCTAGCGGTGACAGTCAATTGAAGTTTCAACTAGATTGTTTGTTGATTGAGTTTCGATTGATATTGTTTTGTTTTTTTTGTTATTGATGTTTTTTTATCCCTCATTTGTGTTTAAAGGTGGGATAAATTTAAGTAAATTGAATAATTTTGATATGTAAACCCAAATGATGTCGTAATGTCTACTCAATTGTAACTTGCTCAGTCCGACTAAAATTTGATTGACTAAGTTGCTCATTGTTTATTATGAGATATGATTGGGTATTGTTGCAATTACATAAGTCATGGATGGACATAAACTATATTTCTATATAGAGACTACTTATTTGTTGTGATATTTCCTAATAGATTGATCGACTAGATTGTGATGTTTTGTTTTCTAATCGATTGATTGATTGGGACTATTTGAGCATTAGCGTGGAAAATTGTTTGATGGATTGGATGACTACATTGAGTTCTAATGAAGGATTTTAAAATGTTTTAGACTTCTTCCAAGAGTATTATTGTACTAGGATTTACCAATGTTTGTGGTTCAGGTCAAATTAATGGGGGAATGCTATGTAATTTGTTCTTTCCTCCAAGCTAATTTTATAGGATGGGTGTTGTAACCTATCGTTCATTCGTAACCTAAGCTAGCAAGAATAAGGTATCTCACCATTCTAAGGATCCGAACACCAATTAAATTATGAATTAACCATGTCCACTTTGGGTCCTCAAATCCACGATCTACGAATAATTATTGTTAGCTACCACTATGTGGTCCTCTAGTTGTTTATTTTGTACTCATATGTACCTCTTTATAGATGGTTATTATTAACCATTATATCACCACATAATGGGATCATGTAGATCATATGCCCTTTGTATCCCGCTCATTGCACTTAAGTGGAAATGGTATCTTTTGACACCATCGCTCTCTTGGAAAATTTGTTGTCACTTCTGCTATTTATTTTCCTATCCCACATGCTCGAGATACCATTTGAGCATCAACCCATGGAATTATGCATCTAGGTCATGTATACTTAGTGACTTCAACATGGTTAGTAGATGATACCTAAACCTAGAGCCCTAAAAGAATCTTTTAGCAACCCATGGCTAAAAATATTTGATCTGCCAACCAAACATGGCCTCCAAAGGGTATAATTGGCATTTTATTGAGTAATTTGTTTCCTTAGGTGGTGTTATCAATATGTATCTATCTTAGTGCCTTGGAATGTCATTCTATGTAATAATACCATGTCTTCATCCCTAAAGAAACCATTTAAGAATTCAAATCCATTAGTAATGAAATAAAGCACCATGCATGACTTTGTAAGGTATCCATGGTGCTATGTATATAAGTCTTAGGGACATGGGGTCTTGAAAAACTTTAAGGAAGGAGACATGAACCTCATGCCATGATGGAATCTTCTCTCCATATAGGTATAAAAAATGTTCCCTCTTCCAACCACACATACCCTCGTGAGGGTAATATCACTGGATTATGATTAAGCATGTCAATATCACTAAGTGGTTTTTAGTAGTATCTACATCTCTTAAGGCCTTGGAAATGATATTATAGACAAGAAGGTCATGTGTTTGGCACTAAATAAATCGTTGAGGCATATAATTGCTGAACAACTCTTTAAGGCACTATGCATGACTTGGTATGAGTATCCATGGAACTATGTATCATAGATTATGGCCTTGGAACATTACACATGGCAAGTGGCGAACGCCTGAACCTTTATCCTTAAATGAATCCTCTATCCATTGAGGGCGAATGATTTTTCCACCACCAACCATACATGGCCTCTTCAGTGTATAATTTATTTATGATTAAGGATGTATATGCCATATTTTGTCATTCAATTGCAATATGGACACCACTAGTATATTTTGAGCTTTAGGGATGGGCCTCAAACGCAGTAAAATTAACCTGATCACAAAGTTAAGGAAAGAGAGTAATATTGTTCCATTGTTGGAAGGAAAGAAAGCGTTCGATAAGGGAGTCGTTTGAAAGGATACCTCAAAAATAAAGGAGTAGTTATCAGGTTGACCTTACTAATAAGGGAGTCGTTATCCATCCGTAACTCTAGTAAAGACTATTGCTTAACCCCAACATACTTTTGCTTAAATAATAATTGAGGGGAATATTTGAAGGAGGAAATTTTCACGGTAGGAGCCTACCTCCGGGCCCATCGTTTCATTATCGAGGACTTGCCTTAGTAGACTGTATATCGAACAAACACAGAGATCTGTTGCAGCTTGCACTGAGTAATCTTTTATCTAACATTTATTCTATGCAAAGTGATAATTACTAATTATCTTAAATAGAAAGTTTTACACAGATAAATATAAAAAAAATTCAAAGAAATAAATACCCAAAAACGGTTTTAAGTTGGCATTACCCAGGAAATGTTCTTCGGGGATATTGGGAAAGAGTTATTATTAATTGGCAGTAACATAGGAAATTCGTGTGCCTTATTTCCCGCTGCTTAAAGCAGGAAATTATATTATAAGAAAATGATGTCAGTCCATTTCCACCGAATGAGGACTAAATTTGGAAATATGAATTGTGCGTTGTCAGTACTATGATTTTTTTTGGGGAAAGATCCCTTGAAATCAGCACAGCCACAATTAGCAGCCATGCTACTATATAAATATGTGATATCCATTTTTTTTAATGCTGAGAAGTGAAGAGAAATTTTCATATGCAAATACATAGTAAAATCCATTTTTTTTAATGCTGAGAAGTGAGGAGAAATTTTCATATGCAAATACATAGTGTCTCGTTGGTGAAAAGAAATGGCAAAACATGGTGTCATTATATCTGTGGTGTATATGGGGTTCATTGCAATCCTCTTCTTGATGCTGGTAGCTCATGGTAAGATTAGTTACTTTTATTTTTGCTTAATAAAATAAATTTTATCTTTATTTTAATCATTATCTTTTGGTTGTCTTTTAGACCTTTCTGCTGTCGTAGAGGCTGGTGATTGTGATCCGTATACTGGTTGCACAACTGGTGCTTCCTGCCCTGCAAGCCATCCTCTTTGTAAGCAGGGACAATGTTGCAGCTTCCTGCCACCTGCTTATCATAAGCCATAGAAACATCTTTGTTTGGGAAAAATATTTTACCACATGGGAAAAATATTTTATGATGTGAATTAGTGAGTTTATATTTAAATAAAAAAATGAAAATATTTTAATAACTACATTGCTTTATTGATCTACATTTGTGTTCTATGAGAATGTCATATCTTGAGAATAAGTATTTTAGATCTTGTTTATTGTGGAAACTTTTGTTATTAATATTAGTGATGATTTTTGAAGAATTTTTATTAATCTCATTTAGCCAAAAACTTTGCACGTGTATTTTAAAAGCATTAATTATAAATGATGTTACAATTTTTTCAACTCTAATATAAATCTGAAATATACATTACAATAGTAGCATCAGTATATTGATGTTTTACATTTGTTTGTGTTACAATGAATAATTTTCTTATGTTTTTGTTCAAAAGTATGGTAGTAGTTATAAAAGGTGCTATAAGGAATTTGTGTATCTTATATCATGATGTGTTGCAAACCTTATAAACAAAATACATGCCTTTTACATTCCTGGTAATGGAAAGTAGCTTGATTCACAAGTTAGTTTACCCAAAATTATGATTGTATCATTTAACTTATTATTAGGAGAAAATGAATCAATTTACAAGTCATGTCCTCTAAAGCTTACTTTAAAAAGTTTTTTAATCGAATTTCTTCAATTTATTTAATCTTAAAAATTCTAGATATAATCTCAAACCCATGCACCCAAAAATCCCTTTATACAATTCGCTCTTTTGAATTAACTTATTCCTCTTATAAGTTCGATTGTTAACTGAATAATATTATTATAGTTCCCAAATACAAAAGGGTTAACCTAATGTACTCCAAGTTACCCACAAAGAATAGATATAAAGATATAATTTACGAGAGTTCAATAGTATTGTATGATATATTTAGTTTTTTATTTGTTCATGGAATGATGAAAACACTTTATATTTATGAATCTTCAGTACCACTAAGATTACATGCAGTACATTATTTATCTCAAAAGCCAACGATTAAGTAATAAACATGTGATGTAATACATGTTTTTTTAAACAAGATATTACATTAAAAAGGTAAATACTTAAACAAGATATTACATTAAAAAGGTAAATACTTATAAGAGTTTATGTGAAATTCATATTTTGATAATGAAATTATTAAAAAAACATTAATATAAAATCAGGAATATAAAATGATTAATTTGAATTTGAGTTTGAAATTTAATATAGCTTTCTATTATAAAATAAATAATCTAAAATTACTAAGTTGAAATTGTAGTTTGATGATGATAATAAATATACTTTAAAAATAATTTTAATTTTTTATAACTTAAGAAATAAATATATATAATCCAAAAAAATAAATATAAAAAATAGATTTATATTCAATTTATATAAAATAGTAAAGTCAATATTTTTTTTTCATTTGTTTTATATAAATAAAAAACTCAAAATTGCATACAAACCACATATAAGTTTATTACGTTTCCTATAAAATATTTTAATAAAAAATTGTTTTTGTGATGTTTTGACTTTTTAATATTTAGTTTTATTTTTTATTTCTTTTTTATTTCTTTTTTATTATATAAATAACAAACTTACCATTATTGAAATTACATACAAACCACATTTTGTTGTGTTTCCTATAAAATAGTTCAATAAACTGTTATTTTGTAATGCTTTAATGTTTTTTAATAATAAATTCTATTTTTTCAATAAAAAATATATTGATAAAACAAGAAAAAACTATAGCAAAAATATTTAACTAGTTTAAATAACTTTCATGAATTTAAACACAATTTAAAAATTATTAATAATAAAATATTTGAAATCTTTAATTTTCAGTTAATTTCTTAAGTTACTTTCTAATATTTTATATTCTAATTATGATTTAAGGGATTGTTTATATATATATGTGTGGAAAAGTCTTTTTATAAACAATGTAATATGAAGGAAAAGAGAACTATTAAAATGAATTTGTTATGTACACCATAATGGTTGTCCCGTTATGTTTTTTTAAACTAAAAGAGTGAACAAGCAGTTCTAATGATATCCTCAATTAACAAATTCTGAAATGTTTTAACGATTCTCACTATTGAGGAAGATGGCTACAAGGAATTCAATGTTCATGACACTAACAGCCTCACAAGGGAATGATGAATCACTTGCTAGAGTGAATACTCAATTCCGTGTTAAATTTGCTTACACATCACTTAGTGTTGATCTCATTGGATATCTCTCTTAGCATTAAATTCAAAATTTAAATATCATTTGTAAATTTTATAATATGAATTTTCAAATAATAATAATATTATATAATTTATGAGTTTTAAAAGTGTAAAGAATTACATTGAAGTGATTTTTCATTTTCAACTCTTTTAATATTATAAAGATAAAAAATTATTTTACTATGGAGGTCATAAGAATTTGTTCTTATTCTAACAATGTTGATTTTCTCTTTTTTTATATGTAATAATAGCTTTAATATTATAACTATTATGTATAGTCACATATTCTTTGGCTCCCCAAACATAGTATCTTTATGGCAACATGACATAATCCACAAGTAGTTTTAGGTTAGAGAGTATGAAAAAATCATAGGAGACCTCATGTATCCCATATTGTTTAATTTGTTTTTATACATTAGTTACCTAGTCATAGCCGTGGTCTAAATGGGGGAGAGACTTGCTTCTATGAGAGGATAGCAAATGGTGTATTGCCTTTAAGTTTGAGGTTACGAGGATGATGAAGATGGTTAATGCCCATTGAGACCAACTACACTCTATAACCATAAGAAGATTATTTAGATTGATGTAAAATTTTATTTTAGTGGTAAAAAATCTTAGAAAGACACATTCCTAGGTCACCATAGCTATATGTTATATGTTCCATGAAATTGATATTTAGTTTCAAAACTATATAAAGATATATATTTTAATTTAAAAAAATTATTATTTTTATTAAATTTGGATATTTTTATTTTGTGATATGAATGTTAAGTCAGCAAATCATAATTTACATATAAAATTAAATTTATATAAATACATTTTAATTCAAGATATACCAAGTGTGATATACCTATGTGTAGGGATAAAAAACTTGAGAAATTTTTTGTAAGCCTAGAAATTTGATTCGGCTGAATGAGTCAATGAAATAAAATCTTTAGAAGAAAATTTTTAAATTAAGAATTTAATACTTGAGTCAGTGAATTCGATAAATTCGATAAATTCTTATGACATTCTTAATAAACAATTTCAGTGCCATAAATACAATAGTTTTAAAGCTGTTTCAAATTAACAAATTTTGAAATATTTTAACGATCCCCGCTATTGAGGAAGATGGCTACAAGGAAGTCGATCGGATCTGGGTTCTTTTTTTCTAAATTTTTTGTTGAATCTTCTCAATGTTCTTAATAAATCATTAAACTTCATATTGGAATACTTGATTTCAATGTTCATTGAACTAACTGCCTCACAAGGAAATGATGAATCGCTTACTCAATTCTGTGTTAAATTTGCTTACACATCACTTAGTATTGATCGCATTGGATATCCCTCTTTGCATGAAATTCAAAATCTAAAAATAATTTGTAAATTACATAATATGAATTTTCAAATAATAATAATATTATATAAATAATGGTGATGATGGGAATTAACTTTGATTGAGATGAACTTTAATCTATGGAGTCTTAAAAGTGTAAAGAATTATATTGAAGTGATTCTTTATTTTCAACTTTTTAGTATTATTATAAAGATGACAAATTATTTTACTATGGAGATTGAGTTTGTTTTTCTTTCTTTATGTAATAATAGTGTTATTATTATAACTATTATGTAAAGTCACATCTTTTTTGACTTCCCAAGACATTGTAAGTTTATGCCAACATGACATAATCCACAAGTAGTTTTAATTTAGAGAGTATGAACAAATCATAGGAGGCCTCCTATCTCCCATGTTTAATTTGTTTTTATACATTAGTTACTTAGTCATACCCATGCTCTAAATGGGGGATAGGATTGATTCTATGAGAGGATAGGAAATGGTGTATTGCCTTTAATTTTGAGGTTACAATGATGATGAAGATGTTTAACATGCACTGAGACTAACTAAGGTCTATCAAACCTTCAGAACATTATCTGGATTGATGTAAAATTTTATTTCAGTGGTAAAAAAACATAGAAATAAGTATTCCTAGGTCACGATGTAGTTATATGCTATAAAACACTTATGGATTTTCTCTATCCTTCTCCATGATTCTCTAGAGATGCTTAACCCCAAACTTCACCTCCACATAAGATAAAAGGAGTGACAAGACTAACAATAATGAGTTTCTTTTTATGTTGAAGCCCAATATCTATTGATTTACAACTGTTTTCAAGTCCATAATAAGCTTTCAACCCTTTGTTAATCCATTTTTTTAATGTTATAGCTCTAGTTAATCTTGTGATCAATTGATTCCATGATATTTGTATGAAGTCACTTCCTCCATGTTTTCATTGTCATACATGAAATTAACATAAGGTTGAATACGTGAAAATGGATAACACTTTTTGGCCAAAAGTAACGGGGAAAATTCATTTATTTACTCATTTATTAAATTGAAGCCCTTAAAAATCACATTTTGACATCGAACAAAAAACCAAATTATAGGAAATTATCTTTTCTTTCCAATATATATATAATAGAAAAATAAACAAATACAGGTCATAAACTAAGTATAGGATTATAATTGGAGGAAATCATTCATAAATAAAAAAACTAGGACTAAATTAATGGAAGGAAGAATGATTTACAAAGTTTGGTTACAGATAAATACACCACGATGTTTGTCTGCAAGGGTGTACAATCTGCATTCTCCCTCTGGTGATTCTTCTTGGTATCTTTCCATCCTCCACATTTCCTCTTTCCTCTTTTCTTTCCTTTACCGCATTGAGTGGAGAAACTCCAATCACTACTATTTAGGGTTTGTTGCATGGAAGAATAAGAAAGCATTATTATTTTTACAAAAACCATGTCAAAACCATGTGAGGGAGGGGTAACTTTGTCTTACGACATGAAAATGCTGAAATTTTTTCTTTAGGCTCATTATCTAAGCATTCAACATCCTAGTTTCCAACTTCATGAATATTTGTTGACAACTCGCCCTTGTGTAGAGAACTTAACAATAAGACTATGTGCTTACAACTGCCATATAATCCAATGGATTAATGGTTGCATGCTAAACAATTATAATTGTTTCATGGTGTGTAGTGCAAGTGCCTTTGTAGAATGTGAGAAATATTAGACATTCAATCATGGCCAAGCATCCTTTGACACGATCAAATATTGTTTTCCTTGGGCATAAAATCTATGTGAATATGTTTACCTAATCAATGTAGCTTTCAACAAGGGAGAGTTGAATTAATTATGCATGTAATAGAACTCATGATAGCAAAAGTGAGGGAAAAATGCCGAAAAACTAGTTTCAAGCGTAGTTGTATCTGTTAACTACATTTGGGTGACATTATTGTATCCCTTGTCTAGTTGGTCTCAAATTTCAAAAACCAATGTTATGGGATTCGGTAAAGGTGTATCCATTGAAATTTTTTCATTATGTGTTCGCAAATTGAATTTCATTCAAATGATGTTCATGGTTATAAGTGTTGATGTATTTGTAACTTCGGAAGATATTCTTCTATGTATTACATTTGTTGCGACGAGAGGCACTCTACAACCCAGTATGAGGGAGATCTTGTGAGTCAAGTGTTTGTCGATATTGTCGGCCATAAATAACATTTGTATGAGGGAGATCTTGTGAGTCGAGTGTTTGTCGATATTCTCGGCCATAAATAACATTTGTATGGGAGAGATCTTGTAAGTCGAGTGTTTGTCAACATTGTTGGCCATAAATACCATTTGTCTTTAACACAAAATAAAAAAAAATTATGTTAGCCAATAGTTAAATCTCTCCAATAATAATTAGACGTTCATAAATCTCTCCAATAATAAAAGACGTAATATTTTTTTATTATGTCCACACTAAGGAGCCGCAATTAATTGCTATGCCTAGATCCATAATCCTACAAAGCACCACTCCACTAAATATATGGATTCTTCCAGATTTGACATAACCAATACTGAAAGCCTATTGGCAAAAATTTCTAGAGAGGACTTGGAAGCATTGAGCTTTGATGTCAATGGCATTGATTGGATGTATTACCCTCAAACGTTCATACACCTGGAGTAGTCAAACATTCGATCAAGAGAATGTGTAAAAGAAAGCGTGGAGTAGAAGCTTCCTTGGAGTGGTGCTTTGTAGCATTGAAATATGTATCGGTGAAAGCTACTCATGCTCTTTATAAAGAGCAACTCTTTTACGTGAATTAAAATATATATTAATTTAAATTTAAATTCAAAAAAAATTAAACATTGTTTTTTTATTTTTAAACATTAAACAAAAATTAAAAAATTAAAAAATTTCCTGGAGTAGAAGCTTCCCTCGAGTGGTGCTTTGTAGAGTTGAAACATGTATCGGCGAAAGCTGCTCATGCTCTTTATAAAGAGAAACTCTTTTACGTGAATTAAAATATATATTAATTTAAATTTAAATTTAAATATATATTAATATTTATATATAAGTAAATAAGTTCTTTAGTATGTATAATAAGAACTATATGTGGTGTAGTGGTAAGGGTATTCAGATAATGGGCGTGAGGTCCAAGGTTCAATCCTCCCTGATCATTTACTTTTTTCTTTTAAAATATAGAATTTCGTAAATATATTGAATTTGATTATCATGTAAAGTGAGTTTTATACTTGCATATATTTTAGTGTATGGGGTTTTCTTATTGCATTTTTTTCAGTGTAGATGTTATTTTGTGGACGTATTGATTTCAGTGTATGGATGCATAGATTTAAGAGTATGGGAATTTTTATTGCATATTTATCAGTGTAGATGTTATTCCATGGACGCATTGATTTCAATGTAGATTTCTTGGATGCATAAATCTTAGTGTGGATTTCATCGATGCATAAATTTCAGTGTATATGTTAATCATTGACTTTTTTTGATATTGAGTCTAAACTAGAAATAGAAGATTTGCATGTGAGAGATGCTATGAGACAAACTGGCGAAGAACCAAAAATACAGAACGCCAAACATCGTAAAACATATCAAGGAAGAAAATCTTACGAAATGACAACAAAAGAATGATAAGAAGACTTGAAACGAAAAGCAGAAGAACAAAAAGAATTTCTAAAAAGGAAGTTGGACGTAATGACAACAGAAGAATG
Organism: Larix kaempferi; assembly: GCA_027924585.1. NCBI lineage: Eukaryota > Viridiplantae > Streptophyta > Pinopsida > Pinales > Pinaceae > Larix > Larix kaempferi. The sequence continues at coordinate 14,957,047 of BSBM01000547.1, read as the reverse complement.
AGAAGAATGAAGAAAACAAAATGCAGATCGACAAAAACAATATTGAAAAAGAAAGTTAGATGAATTGACAGGAAAAGAACGAACAAAACAAAACACAGTTCAACAAAAAGAAAATCGAAAAAAAAATTAAGTGAATTGATAGCAGAAGAAGGAGAAGAACAAAGAAAACAAAACGTTGATCGACAAGGAGTGTATTGAGAGAGAAATTTGAAGCAAATGGAAGAACAAAAAAAATCATATTACAAAACAACAAATAAATCAAAATGTACGAAATGATGGCAAAAGAAGGAGAAGAACAAACAAAACAAAACACAGATCAAGAAAAAGAGAATCGAAAAAAAAAGTTAGGTGAATTTTCTCTATTTTATAGTTTAACAATTTACTCAATCCTAAATACTTATTACTTGCATTATGATAATCCTCGTAAATATATCTATATTTTCAACTTAACTTGTTCCTTACAATGCTGATCAAACTCCAGTTTTGTGTCACCGCCCACGATTGGAACCAGCCTAGATCCAAATCCTAGGCTCTATCAAGCGCCGAGAGGGAACAAATCTCCCAAGGTGCAAACCTCTTCTCAGGTATTGCACTCAAGGAGCTTTTCGAGGAGAGGTTTTCACCTTAGAATATCTGATCCCTCTCGGCACTTGATAGAGCCTAGGATTTGGATCTAGGATGGTACTTTATTATATTCATGATGGAGATGTATTATTCCTCCAATCAGAAGTGTCGTCATTTGTATTTGTAAGTGTCGCAAGTGTTGCAAGTGTCGCAACTTATATTTGATGGGTTATTAGACCACTAGAATTCCTTAGGAGGTCGGCCCAGCTAGATTTAAAGGAAAGTTAAGTTGTGTATAAATAGAGAGTGAGTGTGTCTCATTCTATTCATTAACTCACTCATCCAACTCGCATTAGTTGAGAGAGGAGTGCGCACAAGTGGAGGAGGCGTAGCTACTTTAGTCATCTATATTTTGGGGATTGATCTTTGTGATCTTTGTACTGGGGCTTATATTCTATCTCTGAGGAAGTTATAGGGTTTTTCACCTTCTTGGTTTTCCCTGGTGAAATGCTTTGTGTCCATTGTATTTTATGATTGTTATGTTCTGCTTGTTATTCTATTAGTATGATCCTAGATAAAGTTTGAATGCAATTATCGAAAAATTAATATGGTATCAAAGCCATGCTAAGAAGAAGACACTGTGGAGCTGCAGAAGCTAGGGATTCTTAATATTTGGGTTTCTCTCCTCAGATCATCAAAGGCAGGAGGCTAAGCTGACCCTCCTTGGAAGGGTGCATCTTTCTATCGAGACAGAATTCAATTCTGAGCACTTTTAGTTTTTGGCCCGTCACTACTAGAGGAAATTAGGGTTTTAGAGAAAGTTGGAATTTTTGGAATCCGAGACCACGACTGGATGCCCCTCAAGAAAATCCAAGTTTAGAGACCAAGATCGAACTTTTTGGTTGGGCATAAGGCTAGGCTTGATCAAACCCTAGTTCGGTATTTTAATCGGAAAGGTGGAAAATTAGGGTTTCTGCAAAAGTTGAAATTTTTGGAATCTGTGACCATAGCTGGATGCTCCTCATAAAAATCAAAGTTTAGAATACAATATCAAACCTTTTGGTTGGGTAGAACCCTGGGCATTATCAAACCCTAGTTTGAGATCTTGTCTAGAAAATCTGGAAGTTTCAAACGCAATTTTGAGTGGTCAAATTTTGCAGATTTTAAAATTGAAGTATACCAGCTTGATTAGCTCAGCAAGGTGCATCTTTCTATCTTTCATAAGTTTGGAATTCAAAGTTTGAATTTGCAGGATTTCTGTGACAAACCCTAATCCAGTTGTAGATCCAGTTTTCAACAAATCAAGTGGTAAGACCTAAATATTTTATTTCCATTTGAGTTTCTCATTAGTATGTCTCACCACACCAAACTTGAGGATAAGCTTGAAGGGCTGACAACTTCTGAGCATGGAAGTATAGGATTGGGTTAATCCTAGAGAAGAATGATTTGGATATCTACATAAAAGAAGAGGTTCCAATCCAAGAGGGAGATGAGGCTAAGACCTTACACAAGAAGAACTTGGTCAAGGCCAAGAGGATCATTGCTAATTCTGTAAAAGACCATCTCATACCTCATGTGTCTTCCCTAAAGACACCTAAGGAGATGTTTGACTCCTTGACTAAGTTGTTTGAACGAAAGAATATAAATCGGAAGATGACTCTGTGGAATCAATTGAAAGGGGTAAACTTCCATACTGGAGAGACCATCCAATCCTACTTCACTAAGGTCTCTCAAATCAAGGAACAACTTAAAGCTATGGATGAAGTAGTGGAGAATGGATAAATTGTCATGACCATTTTGAATGGCCTACCTAGGTCATGGGACTCCTTCATCCAAGGTATTTGTGCAAGAAAGAAGTTGATCTCCTTTAGTATACTATGGAAGGAATGTTTACAAGAATAAGTTAGGCTTGTAGCTCGAGAAGAAAAGATGGGAAGTGAAGATCAAGATCTCACAGCTCACACCAAGAGAAGTAATCCCAAGAGGGAGAATTCTCATCAAAAGAAATCTCCTCACTTCCATCAGAAGAAGAAATATCTCTCTCGTGTTCGATGCTTCACTTGTGACGAGAAAGGACATTATTCCTCAGAATGCCCCAAGAATAAACCAAGCTTCAACAACAAGAACAACAAGAAGAGATATCATGCTCATGCTGTTGAGGATGATGAACCTCCCAAAACGAATTCTAGGGCAGAAAGTGAAGACTCATCAAGTGACGATGAATATGTCTTAATCTCTGCTCTCACAGGTACTATTTCCCATGGGTGTGATGATTGGCTTATTGATAGTGGGTCTTCCAAACACATGATTGGGTTTAAAGAATACTTTATAGATCTATCTCAACATGAGTCACCTCATAAGGTGAAACTTGGGGATGACTACCAATATCCTATAAAAGGAAGTGGTGAAGCCTCCTACAAACTAGACTCTGGGAAGTCTATAAAGATGCAAGATGTTCTATATCTACCAAGACTCAAGAAGAATCTTCTCTCCATATAATTTTTGGATGCAGAAGGGATGAGAGTTTCATTTGTGGATGGCCAAGTACTCATGTGGCCAAAAGGTAAGACCATAGATGATGCAGTAGGGATTGGAGAGCAAGAGGGAGGATTGTACAAATTAAAGGGACAACTTGAACATGCCATGGTACATGAATCCATGGAGCCAAGTGAACTTTGGCATAGAAGGCTTACTCATGTGCACTATAGGGGACTACCAATTGCAAGCAAAGTGGTAGAAGTTCTTCCTAAAATCCAGTCGAAGCATGAAGGTGTTTGGAAAGGATGTGCAAAAGGAAAGAACACAAAGAAGGCATTTCCAAGCAGTGAAAGCAAGGCATAACGAATCTTGGAAATTATCTACTCCAATGTATGCGGTCCGATTTCATCCAGTTCTCTCAGTGGGTATGTATATTATTTTTCTTTCATTGATTATTTCTCTAGGAAGACTTGAAGAACAAAGATGAAGTATTCAACAAATTCAAGGAATTCAAAGCCTCTATAGAAAACCACTCTAAAAAAAAGATCAATACCTTTAGATCCGACAATGGTGGAGAATTCACTTCAGAAGACTTCAAGAAGCTATGCAGTGATTCAGGAATTAAGAGGGAGTTGACCACTCCTCACAAATCCACAACAAAATGGAGTTGCAGAAAGGAAGCAAAGATTGAGAGGGAGTCCACCCAACAAACAAACAAAGATAAGTATTTGAATTGTCATTTCTTGTATATCTTATCGTTTAAATAATATTGTTCTATGATGTATATAATTATGTTCCTAGACTTAGGTTGTGTATTATGCATATTAGAATCATTACATTAATGAACAACATATTACTAATATTCTTGTGATGGGTAAGTGGCCTATGGCACTATACAACATTCCATTACTACTTATCTAGAATGAAACCTCTTTGTTGACATGTTGGGAGTAGTGCAAACTCTTAACAATGTTCTGGTAGAGATGGACGACATCTAGAAAGTTACCGTATGAATACAGGATATGGATGAATGTTGTATTAAGGCATTGGCTAAGATAATTGGATGACTGTATGACATATGCCTTTATGTGTAATACTTTATTTTGTAAACTATGAGAATTTTCTAATCATGCAATTGAATTTGACTTGTAGGAAATATAGTGTACAATCACCTACGAAAGAAGGACTACAACATTTGTTCCAGCAACGAAGTTCAAAGAAAACTATCTATTGAAGATATTAAAGAATACGAAGTTCCTTGGATCCGGGATGCAGTAATGGAAGAATGGCATGATTGAGGAATACCAGTCGATCATGAAGAATGATGTTTGGGATGTAGTCCCAAGACCAGATGGGAAGTCTATTGTGACTTCCAAGTGGATCTATAAAATCAAGCATGATGCATATGGTAGCATAGAGAAATGCAAGGCAAGATTTGTTGCTCGTGGCTTCTCCCATAAAGAGGGGATAGATTATGAAGAGGCTTTTGCTCATGTAGCTAGACACACTTCTATCAGAACAGTACTTTCCCTAGCTGCAGTGATGAAGTGGAAGATACACCAGATGGATATCAAGACAGCTTTCTTGAATGGTGTAGTTGAAGAGGAACTGTATGTGGAGAAGCCACTTGGTTTTGAGACACAATTGAAGAAAGCCTTGTATGGCTTGAGGCAAGCTCCTAGGACATGGTACGGAAGGATAGATAGCTTCATGTCCAGTTTAGGCTTTACCAAGAGTAAAACGGATTCCAACCTTTACTACAAGGTTTAGGAAGGAAATATAGTGATATTCCTATTGTATGTGGATGACTTGTTTGTGATAGGTGAGGATAGATTGATTGTTGACACGAAGAGGAAGCTTGCTTCCGAGTTCGAGATGAAGGAATTGGGAATGATGCATTGCTTTCTAGGTATGGAGGTGTGGCAGTGTGAAGATGGAATCTTCCTTGGACAAGGGAAGTATGCAGTAGAGATCCTAAAGCAGTTTGGGATGATGGTCTGCAAGGCCATGGCCACACCTATGACATCGAACCTGAATCTATTTATTGATGCTTCATTAGAGTCAGTTGATGTCACGGTGTATCTTCAGATGATTGGGTCCTTTATGTACCTGACAAACACGAGACCGAATATTTGCTTTGTAGTGAACACCTTGAGCCAGTTTCTGACAGATCCTAGACATGTTCACCTAATTGCTGTAAAGCATATTCTGAGTTACCTGAAGGGTAAAATTGATTATGGGCTCAAGTATGATGTGAATCAAAAGTTTAACTTGGAGGGTTATGTTGATTCAGATTGGGCAGGTAGTCCTGTAGATAGGAAGAGCACTTCGGGGTGTTGCTTTAGTATGGGATTAGGTGTGATCTCTTGGTTTAGTAGGAAGCAGTCCTGTGTAGCACTGAGTAGATTGAAAGCCGAGTGTGTCGCAGCTTGTTCGGACAGTTGTGAGGTAGTATGGATTAGGAAGCTACTGTCTGAGTTATTTGATCTCCCTTTGGATGCTACCTGTATCTTCTATGACAACCAGAGTTGTGTGAATTTTTCTGAGAACCCAACATTCCATGATAGGTCAAAGCACATTGAGATCAACTATCACTATACCATGGATATGGTGCAGAGATGAGACGTGAATCTCCTGTATGTTGTGACAGATGAGCAGATTGCAGATGTGTTGACAAAACAACTAACTAGAGTGAAGTTCGAGTACTTTAGAGAGAGTCTTGGTGTTTTTCAGATAGAAGATACTTCAAGGAAGAAGTGATGGGACACATTTGCAGGAGCCATTCCAAGCATGGTGGTAGGAGGATCCTTCCCATGGCTGTGGATGTAAGCACTTGTGATGAGCATCAGGACGATGCTCTAGTTTCTGCTATGATGATTATCAGGATGATCATGTGATGACGATATGCATTACGATGATGCTGTGTATATTATCAGGGTGATCATGTGAGATGATGTGCATCAGGATGTTGTACTATATGATGATGATCAGTATGATCATGAGTATCAGGATGATACTCCGCAGTCGAAAACTGATTGTACAGGTTGCATAGAAAAGATCCTGAGTGATCCAATAGTCTATGCTCAGATGCTCTTTCGAGGTTCTTCTACAGCTTGGCCACAGATAGATTATACAAGTAGCATGTAAAAGATCGTGGGAGATCCGATAGTTTCTGCTCAGACGCTCTTTTAAGGTTTTGCTACAGGTTGGTCATGGACAGGTTGTGCATGTAGCATAGAAAAGATCCTAGGAGATCCTATAGTCTATGCTAGGATGATCTTTCGAGGTTTTTCTATAGGTAGCATAGAAAAGATCCTCGGAGATCCTATAGTCTGTGCTAGGATGCTCTTTCAAGGTTTTGCTACTAGAGGCATGTAATCAGTCCTAGAGATTTGATAGGTTGAGCTATGTGCTCATAAAAGTCCTGGGATGCTCTTTATATTTCTTGCAGGTTGCAAGACACTCTTTTAAGGTTTTTCCTAACCACATAGAAAAGATCCTAGGAGATCCTATAGTCTACGCTAGGATGCTCTTTCGAGGTTTTGTGGTGGTGGTCACATAGAAAAGATCCTGGGAGATCCTATAGTTTGTGCTAGGATGCTCTTTAGAGGTTTTGTGATGGTCACATGTAAAAGATCCTGTGAGATCCTATAGTTTGTGCTAGGATGCTCTTTCAAGGTTTTGTTGACGTATGTAATCGGTCCCGAGGATTCCACAGTATGGCCAAAGATGATGAATACCTACAGGAGGCTAGGCCTACAACGAACATGAAAAAGGGTTGGCTCTGTAGAACTTCCTATGACGAGAAGAATTATGAGATATCCCAGTGATTGAGATGACCAGTACAACAGCAGTGATGATGATACTCTGTGATCTAGTGACGATGATCTAGCTCCAGAATTGAAGACTTGTGGCGATATGCATTGATGACTTGTGTCTAGAGAATACCTTCCTAGTTAAGTGGGAGTGTTGATGTATTTGTAACTTTGGAATATATTCTTCTATGTATTACACTTGTACTTTATTATATTCATGATGGAGATGTATTATTCCTCCAATCAGAAGTGTCATCATTTGTATTTGTAAGTGTCGCAAGTGTTACAAGTGTCACAAATTATATTTGATGGGTTATTAGACCACTAGTGTGGGTTCAGCCCTGATTATATTATGTGAGTGGGTTATTAGACTTCCTTAGGACGTTGGCCCATCTAGAGTTAAAGGAAAGCTAAGTTGTGTATAAATAGAGAGTGAGTGTGTCTCATTCTATTCATTCACTCACTCATCCAACTCGCATTAGTTGAGAGAGGAGTATGCAAAAGTGGAGGAGAAGTAGTTGCTAGAGTCATCTATCTTTTGGGGATTGATGTTTGTGATGTTTGTATTGGGGCTTATTCTATCTCTAAGGAAGTTACAAGGTTTTTCACCTTCTTGGTTTTCCCCGATGAAATGCTTTGTGTCCATTGTTTCTTATGATTGTTATGTTGTGCTTGTTATTCTCTTAGTATGATCCTAGATAGTGTTTGAATGTAATTATCAAAAAATTAACAATAAGTACAATACTTTGGACAATATTTGCAAAAATATTTCATATTATATATATTGATATTAAAATCAAAGATAGTGTTCTTTCCAATATGTTGATAGAATCCAATATTGGAATGATAATTTTAGGCCATGGAAGCATTATCATGATGTACAGTTATCAAGTATCAAGTAAGAGTTTTTAAATATGATTTCCATCTAGTGGTGAACAATTTTTAAAATATATTTTCCCCTATGATCGTTTTGATATTGATTCTAACTTGATAATGAAAAAAAAAGAAGCTCTTTATACATACTCAATCACAAAATTTTTGATTAGGATGTAAGATTAGGGGGTTAGATCTCATGGTAGAGCCAATGAAGGATCAATTATCCTTGGTTTAGAATTCAGGACCAACCATACCTTCCTAGGTCAATGTTGAGGGAAGGGTCACCCGAGGGACTCTGTAGTAGTGAAGGGGACCTTACTTAGGATGAGAGTGCAGGTGATGGGTGACCTATCCTATCTGAATCCAGTTGGATATTCCTGTAGCTCTTTGGTTGAGATGATTGGATTAGAAAACTCCTTCCCTTTATTCGCACTTGCTTAACAGAGCCAGCTGTGTGCTGGATGAGCCTGAATGATTTTTCCAAAGGTTGTGAGTGAACTTGAGTAGTTACTCCTTAGTGGATACATAGCCCCAACTCGGGGGTGGTCTCTAAGAGGTGAAAGAATATAGGCTGGCAGATATACAATAATTTTTAAGGACAATTGTATTATAAGTTTCCAGTTATGACAATAGTAGTTATGAGAAGTACTCTATCACTTTAAGGACATCCTATGTAGTAAGGATCATTTGAAGTAGAATAAATTAACATTAGATTCATCCCATTGAGTGAAAGGATACCAAATGCTTCTATGATTTCAAGAATAAGTATATGATTTGTGGGTGGAAACAATAGATGAAAGCTTGTACTGTTTGGTGCAATGATCTTTTGTAAAATTATGGCAAGAGATCCAAAATGTTACATTACAATTTCTCCTCGTCAATCCTTCTATAACATGGTGATTTCATTTGACTACTTAATTAGGTGATAGGGACTTCATGGACCAAGTATTAATAGTGATAACTTATGTCTAAGCATGGTTTTTGCTTTGACGCATATCTGTAGGTAAATGTCATGACATAAACCAATAATCAAATCTTAAAGCATGCTTGTACTATATTTTTTGGGGCCTTTATTTCTTCTTCTATTATGCTCATCATACAAGACATATATCTTGGGAGGTGATATAAATACACAATTCAGAGATATAGAATTCCGATGACATTGTATGTGTAGGTGAATATGTAGAAATTTGATTATTATAGAAGGAACTACATAGCATTATAATATAGTTGGAGAGCCACTGCAAAACATGAGAGTTTTTTTTTTAAACATTGTTTTGAACATATTTCCAATGCACAAATTAAAAAGTCAACGAAAATCTTCCCAAAACGTTGCACCTAAAAGTTATCATACAAACCCGATGTAGTTAGTTGGAATTATAGTTTCACATTATATCTTTAATAGAATTCTAAATTGGCTTATGCCCACATTTAGGGTTCAAACACCTAAAAAAATAGTCATGCTCTGTAGCAATCCCAATATTTTTACATGGGGAAACCCAATCATCAATGTTTGTTTCCCTCATCCAGTTACAATAAAGACCCCATTATTTGGGTCATTGAAAAGGGTGTTTATGACTGCCATGATTTCTCAATCTGGAGTCCCGTTAATTCAAGTTTGAGGCATCATAGTACCATCATAATCCAAAAGAATGGCTCGTCTATTACTCATTTTGTAAGCTTAGAAAATATTCTCGGTTGAAATTTTAGAAAAATTAGAACCAAGATGGACCAATCTGAATCCCAACCCAAATCCTAGTCTATAACAAAGGATTTTTGAGTACTCTTTGCAAGTTCTTTGCAAGTCTCCTATAAAAAATCTGGGCCCAAAAGGATACATCATGAGTGTTGACATACCTAAATTTATTTTCATGTCTCATTTGCTTCTCATCATTTAACATTGCAATGCTAGTATTCATATAATCTGCTAAAGCTTCAATCTTACATGGATTTACATTAATAACTCCAATAAACTCAGAAAATACCAACATATTTTCTTTATTTATCAGATGTGATTCCAAATATGGCATCTACTTCTACAATACCTTGCCTACAAACAATGTATTCATATGGGATCAAATTCATACCATCTCGGACTACAGATACAATACACCATTATGCAATTGTATAATATGAAACCCTATCATACTCTACTATTTTCTCTTGGTTTCCTTTTCAGATGAACCTGCAAATTTGTTATCAACATGTAATAGGTGTCATATTATATATTGGCTAAAATAACTTATTCATTATCATAAATAAGGGAATATACAAATATCAACATACGGTGAAAAATTCAACTGAAATCACCATAGAACTATGAATATGGTTAGCAAGTTCAACCATTTAATCATTTGAAATATATTTGTCTAGCATTAGAGACAAGTTGCTCCTTCAAGATTATGAAAAAAGAACATGCATTTTATTAGTTTCCATGATTGATTTATCTTTGAAGAAAAAAATTGAAAAATAACACAACAATAACTAAATAAACACCTAGTTGTTTTTGTTGACAACATGTTTAGGTCAAGATATCGAGACATGACATAAGGAATTACAACTTAAAAAGTTTCCAAACACCAGAAATGGAACATACATGAGCATTGCACAAATTATATCAACCACCTTCAAAAATAAATAGCCATATGCAATGATATTTCCAGTGGTAAGAGAAATAAAGAAGACAATACTACCAACAAATCATATATAATATATGATAAAGATTCCATGACAATCATGTTTATACTTTAACATATCCAATAGTTGGCTCAGTTTCATGCCTTCAGCATTACATAATGGTTTAAAATTAGATGCACCATGCAACACTAAAATTTATATGGTGTAAGCCAACATTCATCAATATAGAAGTCAAATAACATGGCAAACAAAAAAGAAAAACATCCAATTTCTGAAAAAAACCTCTTACATTCCATGCCATATATTCCATAGGAAAAGGTTCAACCATATATTCTATAGGATAAGATGTATTCAAGGAGGGTAAATTCAAGAACTTTTAAAAATGCTCAGCATATAGTGTTGCACCATATTATTATCCAAGTCACTCACAAACACCAAGATATGGAAACCGTAATTTGCATAGGGCTATATCCTACCCCCTGTTTTGGGAGATGGAAAAATGTGTCTTCTCAATTTCTAGAGACCATGAAAATGCATGGAGGAATTAAGAGTGCACTCCTCTCTTTACATATCATCACAAAAGTAGTTTCTTTTAACATATCATAGTTTCTTATCAAACTGAAATAACTTATAACCAAAATGAAATAATTCATTAAAGAAACACAAAGACACTAGGACTAATCTCCTATAGCATTAAAAACCACTATATTGAGGATTCATAAATGTCTTGTGATCAAACACTCTCTTTGTAAGGACCACCAAAACATGGAGACAACATTTCACATAGGGCTATATCATGCCTCCTATTTTGCGGAGATGGAAAAAGGTGTCCTCTCAAGTTCCAGAAACCATCAAAATGCATGGAGGAATTGAGAGTGCACTCCTCTCTTTATAGATCATCAGAAAATAAGTGTCTTCTAACATACTAGAGATGATTATCAAACTGAAATAACTTATAACCAAAATTAAAGAAGTCATTGAAGAAATATAAAGAAACCAAGACTAATCTCGTGTAGCACTACAAACCGGTATATTGAAGATCCATAGGAATTTGGTGATCAAACACTCTCTTTGCATAGACCACCAACAGACACAAGTATGAGGCATCAATCATCTTGTAGATATGTAAGGCATCCTACCAGATCCAAAGCAATGAATCCAAAATCTTTCTCAGAATATAATGCAACATGGCCTCATAGATAAAACAAATCGATTGTCAAAGTAGCAGAACCATCCATCAAATAAATTTGAATTTCCAATTGCAACACTTCAAAAATGTCGACTAGTTGCATAAATATAAGATCCATCTCTTTTCATGTACATATGCTTGAAATCCATGACAATAGTACCAAATCCAAATACTTTTATAAAAGAATTCCCATGATTTCATGCAACCACCAGAGCCATAACTGTGTTCCTTCGACTTGGTTCCAATATTGTTCATCTACCAAATCCTGAATAGGATCAAATAGGCCATCAAGTGTTGTTATGTTAAAACATGAATGTAGGTACTTCTGCCACTCAATGAATTACCAGCTTCATCCATCAATTTTTCATATCGACCAGAATAAATAACTAAATAGCCAAACAGAAAAATAATAATTATCCACCATTTATGCAACATAACTAATTTCCTATTGTAGATCATATGCATCATGTTGAAAAAGAATTCAATTGAGAGTCAAATTAACTCTTTTTTCCACCACTCACAACATCTACACTTGGAACCTTCTAGCTCTACAAAGGATCAAAACTCCTCTCATCTACAAAACAAGGCATTTAATGGAGTGTTATGCCATCCATGAGGGTTCCATTCTTAACATCATATGCCCCACAAAAATGACATGAGTTTCGAATGATGAGGCAAGGTGAAAGTCTGGGTAGTCAAATGGATGAGCAAAGGTTCCATTTATGTTATCAATTTCGCTCAAACATGTGACCTACTCTTGGAAAGCAGTCAAGACATTCCTTGGGCCTACTGTGGTAGCTATCAAGTATCAACAAAAGTAACTTTATCATACTGGAAGATAAATTCTGAGATGATATTATGTTTAAGGTCAAAATTTGTGATGCAACAAACAATTTAAAATATGAAACATTGAGTAGAGATAACCTACCTTTCATCAACAAATGCAAATTAGGCATACCAAAAGAAAATAACCCGACATCATCTCAATATCCTATTGGATATAATTCTTAGTTTTCATGCAAAGTGGAGATTATGGAAATGGTTCAAAATTAACTGCTTGCATCAAATTTTAGTGTGTAGCAAATTAACATTCAATTTGATGGAATTCTTTCATGTTAAGACATTTTTCACATCCCTTAAAACAATCATTGTAATATGACATATCCATTATATTCCATATTCAAAACTTTTACTATACCAGTTTTAAAACATCATCTTTCTGGTCCTCATCAAATATGCAAAAAAAAACTTGTACAAATTCTACAACTTCAATATATTTGTATTCATGTTGGACAAGTGCATGGAAAGAAAAAAAATGACAAGATCATGATTATAAGTCTTGAAATCATAGCACCTATTCACATAACTGCTCCACTCATAGAATTTAGGTGGTGTCATTCTCCCATGATTACATTCTTAATGATCCCCCTTTAAGTCAAAGATAGGAAGACCATTCACAAGTGAGCTTCCCATTCGACTGAAACAATCTAATGACCTAAAGGAATTACAGGTTATATGTCAACGAAAATGGAGAATATTCAATGGATCATAACATGTTCATGAGTTTAATTTAAAGAGTTGGGGATTTTTCATTCTTGTTTGTTTATCTTCCAACTCAATGATCTTAACAGTGATTAATCAAAAATTGAAATACTCATTAAAGAGTAAGCACATTAAGAACTATACATAATTCATGGTACCCAATTTTCCATGATTGAGAAGCTGAGATGCATCAATGTTGGTCTCATGACTTTCTGATCCTAACAGGACGATTGTCTATTGGATAAGGATTAGGAAAATATCTCAATTTTAAATCAAGTTTTAGACGCTATACTATACACACCCAGCCACAAACCAAAAATATAAATGAAAACTCCTAACAATATTCAAGCAGTAAGCATATGAATCCCTTCCATATGTTCAGTAAGATCAACAATACAAACCGCATCATTTTTTATAGGGTTGATTTAATTTATTTTTTCCATTCAGGAACAAACTGAGAATGGAGAAGAAAAGATGGGTTTGATTTCTTTGCTAGCTCATTTCCTGGACACTCTCTGCTTCCTACTCCAAATGGGATGACTGATCGTGCCTTGGGAACAAAATTCTGATGGCAGTTGAAAGTTAAAAAAATTTCAAACATTAGTGTGGGAAACCGACATATGCCCGCTCCAATTTATTTCAAGCAGAAAGGACTGAAATTATAAAAAACATGCAAATAGCAAAGTCCTGGTCAAATTTGTATTCCATCTTTCTGGTTCAAACTTCATTGGATCATGATAAACAAAAGGGTCGAGCTGTACATTTCTTAACCATACTTATTATCCAACCCTTTTGAATCGTAAAACCTAGAGTAAGAGTAATCTAGTGTAAGAATTTGCAAGTTTGAAAACATATGGCCCAATCTAATATCATTTAGGGCCTTATTTTCTATGGGTGGAGAAAGGCTAAGTGGCATACCGCTAAATTGAACATCACCTATAGCCTCTCTAAAAACCATGGGCGAATTGTTCACTAACTAGATGCTTTCATCAATGATCTACATAAAATACCACTCAAATGATTCCTTCATTAAAATTAAAAAAAATGCTTGGTTTTAGTCACTGCTTTAGTCCAAATATCCATTCAATGATAATGCATTTTGAAGGACTCTTACCTTATGAAGGTAATGCATTTCTCGAAGCTATGAGCACTTCATGTGACTTTGTCTCTCAGTCATTTTCTTCACAATATTCACCCGATAAGCCTGCAAAGCATCTCACTTATTGGATTTAACACTACAAATAATTTCAACTTGAGAATAATATACAAGAATCTAGCTAGTGGTCACCCTTGATTTTTCATAGATTTCAGGGTGTTTTAGTAGAAAAAAAATTGTCCACATGGTCAAATGTGCTGAGGACTCATGCCCAACATTTAGATACATAACCAATAATTCAATAATCTCCTCATTTGTTAAGAAGCAGCCGGTTTCATCTTCCACCTTATGTAGTGAAACTAACATGTCCCCATTTTCATCTTAATTTTTCTCTTCCTTTCACCTTCTTTTGTCTATTACAGAATGGATGATTGCTATGAGGTTTATATATGCATGTTCGACCATCAAAACAAAAAATTTCCACTGAAATTTAAAAAATAGATTGATGATCCGATTCTTTTTCTTGAGATTGCATCTTTCCCACCAATAAATATGATTTTGAAATACACTAAAATGACATATGATGGTCCCACTATCATTAAAAACCATTTTTTTCCCAATCAGCCTAAATGTTCAACTCATTATTTTCAAAGACTCAGTATTTATCATCACAGCTACGCAGGACACGTTTCTCTAGATTTTACATGACATTATATTTGAAATTACTATTTTAAAAACTAAACAAAGGAACACATGATGTGAGGGCATGCCACTCGCCAACGTCTTCCTCCTTCCCAAGGATCACAACCAGCAATCGAGGGAGATGTCGTGACATTGCAATATAGTTCCTGGTGTCTAATATTTTTCTCAATGCCAGTTGCAGTGTCTTCCTACTTCCCAAGGAGCACAACCCAAGAATTGAGAGGCATAAGGACATTGAAAACTTACAAGTGTTATTTTCAACCCATGTAGCTCAGACATTGGTGGAATCATGCTTTCCCTGAGGCTTGAGGAGGACTTTGTGTCATTCTATACCTGAAATGGGTTTGTTGTTCTGCACCCAAAATGAGTTTGCTATTCATTTAACTAAAATACATGATTTGATGGAGGAATTGTTGCATTTCTAGTTTCCAAATTTAGGTGTGCTAAAGTCAATTCGCAGCTACTAAATTGTGATATGGCCCTCAAATTTTGTCATTTCCATTCCAAAGAAAAAATATATCATAATTTTTTATTATCAAGAGTCTAAAAGAGCTAATTCGGTGGCTAAAGGAGAGTGAAATGGTAGCTAAGAAGAGTCTAAAGAATGGCATGAAGGAAGGTGAGGTATCTAACAAGATGAAAGAGATGATGGACAAGTTAGACCGAGTAGGTGAAGGAATTGAGACTTATGTTTCAAATATAGTGCCTCCCCTGTCATTCATTCACATAGTTCGAATTACCAAAGAATTGAATACAATATCCCAAAAAGTAAGTTATTTCAATATCTCTACATCGTTAAAGTTTCTGAGGTAATAATCAATTTTGATTCACCTAGTTCTAGTATAGAAGAATCTCTTTCCAGTAGTGCATAGAGCGATCTAAGATAGAAAGGTTTTATGAAGTACAACGTTCTTTTTCCACACAGAGAGAGTTGTATGGGCCTATCCAATGTCAAACCTTGGAATTTGTCATCATAGGCCCTCCTGGGTTTACATGAGGATTCCAACGAGCAGGACTGGAATGGCTTGAGCTTCCAATGAATTAGAACTATACATCTGAAAAGTGATGAAAGCCATATTTCTAGTATCTAGCATCTGTTGTAGTTCACTTCGGTTAGTGTGAGCAAATTTTTGTGAGAAATTTGCGTTGGGGGGATGTCTTTTGCTTGGGTCCTCGCACTTCTCTAGGGTGAGAATTTCTGCAAGTACAAGTTTTTACAGGGTCATGTTGGAGACCTGTGTCGGCCCAATATGAATTGCTACAGCCTGTAGCTTGTTGCCGAAGAAGTCACCCAATGTATCTTTTGGGAAGCTCTCAAGCATCACTGTTTTACGCCATGTACTAGTTTGAACTAAGTTCAAACATTCTCTTATTCCTTTTTTTCAATATGATTTTTGTAACCCTCCCAGCAAAATTATTTCTAAATCCACAATCTTGCAATATGCAGTATTGGATCGAATGGCACTTCCTCTTCGCACTGCCTCACATGCAAATTGGGTCAGCACCCTGAATAATCTACATCTTTGGTCAAAATCAGGTCACCACCACCGCCTTTGTTCTATCCACTAATGCAACCATATAAACCGCCATCCTAACTAGCCTGCGAGGAATCCACAGTCGACTTTCATAGACCCAATACGATACAATTAAGAGAGTCATTGAGTGTTCCCCATACAAGGGAATTCATAGATTGAGGATCAGAGAGCCATAGTGTAATACCCCCATTGTGACCCTTCGGATGTATTGGCTTGTAATGTAAACATTTTATATGTTAGTACTACTATCAGCCGAAGGAAACTTTGGTATCACCAGGTCAAAGGTATCTTAGAGGGAGAATCCAGAGAAATAAAGCAGCGTAGGTGAAGAAAAAGACATTCACGCCATGGTGTTAGGATGATGCACCTAAAGCTCAGAGGATCAGTTATTCATAGATCAGCTGAGAATAAATACAATCGGGACTCTTAAGAACTTTGTGCTTATTCGGCCCAGATCACCCCTGATAGAAAGTCACCATGGATAGGTGTCATCTACATAGGTGTCTAGGGGCCTCAAAGCGGTTTCCTCATAATGCCTTTCGAGAGCCCTGAAACCATTAAATTCACCACAATGGTTTTATGTATCACAAGGTGCCAGACAAGGAGGCAGTGTAGGGAGAGGGACCCATTCTTAAAAGCTATGCCCTCTTTGCACAAATATCAAGAGGGATTAACAGAGGATCGACGGTCTCCCAAGCATCAGGATGATGAAGTTGCATGATGTTTAGTACTTATGATACCTCCTTGAAGAAAAAACACTACTTCTACATGGCAGCTCAAGGATTGTTCAGGGGCCTTCAAGCAGTTTCCCTAACCTACTTTTTCGGGGTCCTGAAATGTCACATACCCAAAAATATGAATATTTTATGTTGTGAGAAAAACATTACGTTATAAGTTATTGTACAGTTTTTATGATTATTGACCAAGTGGGGTCAAGGATGACTGTAATTAATTACTCTAATATTTTATTATTAATAAATAAAAGAGGAGACAAATATCCAAAGGAGACTATTAAAGAGTGTTCACTGACCCACTAGGAGGAATGAACTGGAGTGCAAAGGAAATTGAAAAATGGCAACATCTTCATTCACTTCTAACTATTGCAGGTGGCAACTTCCCTATATTTTATGGTCATGTTCCCCAAGAAAGTGGAAATGAGCAGGTGGCTCAATAATTTTGAAATTGACCAAAAGACCTAGGCACTCTTTTAATCCCATCGAATTGAGCAGGTGGCTCACTATGTTTTTCCTTATGGAAATTATGAGAACAGAAGGTGAGAATGCACAAGAGATTCGATGAGGGGAAGTGTAATGTCCCCATTCTTGACCCTTACGATATTTGGGCTGTAATGTAAATATTGTATGCATATTTTGTATGATTCCTAGTGTGGAGCTCAAGGCCAAGGCCCCACTAGTGAACACTCGACCTTGAAGAGGCAAGTATTAGATATTATGTTTCCCATGTGCTAGAGAACCATTGGAATTGAAAATATGCATTTTAATATAAAAATGCCCAAAAATAGCTATGCAATGCAACAAGAGATGGGGGCATGATATTACAAGGAATTGGGAGGGAAATATTCAAACCCTTGATCCAATCAAGTCAAGCCAAGTGTCAATGAGAGAACCCATGAACCATCAACTACCCATGTTGACTTTGGTGCCCAATCATTCATTTCTCCCAAGAGTTGGGTGAAGTAGTTAATGCCTTGGGGATTGGGGAGGTATGGCTGTCCAAATTCGAGTATGGGAAAGACACCCTCATGGAAAAACATGTTTCTCCTTCTTGGGCAAGAAAACACCCACGAATTGCCTTCCCAAGCCATTCTTCATGGTTAGACTTCACCCTCTCACGTTTACAGAGCTTGCTAGGCATTTTTCTTGAAGCTTGCTGGGCATTTTTAACTTGCTGGGCATTTTTAGCTTGCTGGGCGTTTTTGGGAGTTTGCTGGGCATTTTTGGTTTGCTGGGCGTTTTTGGCTTGTTGGGCATTTTTATTTGAAGCCTGCTGGGCATTTTGGCTTGCTGGGGTTTTATCCTCCATGTTCTTACCATTTCCTGCATTTTTCCATGCCTGCAAACTCGTTTTGGTTAGCACAGTGGCTGGGAGAAGACATCCATGAATTGGGTGTTTAATGGAGGTCGTTTTTGCTCCTGGGTTGTCCCCAAACGTTTTCTGAAAACGAAATTTGCCTTTCCAGGGTTGTTTTCCCATTCCTCATTTTTTTTTTGGGTTGCCCATGTTTTCCCTTCATACACAATACTTGAGATTTTGTTGTCATGTGTACCCATGCCTAGTTTATGAGTTTTTGTGTGTAGGAGATTGTTGGGGTTGAAATGGGTCTCCATTGTTTTGGCTTGAACTTGAGTGGAAGCATCCACAATTGAAGAGGGTTCAGATTTAGCCTAATAAACCCCGTAGTGGTTTGGCTTGGCTTAGATCCAAATGACTATTTGGTTGTTTGGCTGTGTATGAGGTTGAAATGCCCTTTTTCCTTGTAGATATCATGCCCAGCTCGGGGGTGGCCTTCGGACGGACTCAGTATATGCTGTTGAAGAGCCTACAGTTGGGTGGAATGTTGCAACGACATAGTTAGTTGCTTGGGACAATTGCACAATGAAGATAAGTGTTTTCTGTCTATGTATTTACTTCTGCAATGTGTTAAGTTACATGGATGTTATTGATATATTGAATGCCCACATGGGATTTTAAAAATATGAGTTTTAATGAATGGCTAAGTTTGCTTAAAAAGCCCCACAGATTGTTATCATGTTCTCTCTCTTATTGGGTCAGCAGGTGGGTACGTGAGAGGAAGGCTAGGGAGTGAATGATAGAGTGAGTCTGCATTTTTGAACTAGTAATTATGAGTGCAGAGTTCATACTGTTGAGTGCAAAGAGCATACTACTGAATGCATAAGTTACAATATTGAGCACATAAAACAATTACTAGTGAGTTGCAGAAGGATAAGATCTTACCTCCACACAGTATCTTCATCCTAGTGGTTCAGTGAACAGGATCAGTGGTCCTAAGGCAAGCAACATTGGTTGCTTTCAGGAAAAGTTTTGGTGGAATGGGCTCCTTTGGGTGTTTGTCCCCCTCTACAGTTATCAGGTTTTTCATTGTTTTAGTTATTTAATTATGGACTGTTACCTATCTCTGAAAGTTGCATGTTACTTAACTGTTAGATTATAAATACTGAACTGATAGTTTACTTCTGTATAAATGTTTGAATGATTGAATCTGAGAATTTAACCGAAGGAGTGAATTTCTTTCTGTATTTTTCCACTCTCCGAAGAGACGTACTCTACTATAGAAAGATTTGTTTAAGTAAGTAGATTCGAATGATCACATATTGATAGATTGAATGATGGTCTTTATATCTAGATTTGAATGTGGATCTTCTATTTTTTTTACAAAAGAATAAAGACATAATCATATACTAAAATAACACTCAGAAAATTTAAGAATATTGTTTATCTCTTTTACAGTTCGTATGATTTTAGAATAGTACTTAGTTTAAGTAGTAACCTTTCATACTTACTGATAAAATAGTTTATGTTATCAATAGACATCGAATAAACATTACATCTATTATAAAATCAACATTATGTACATGTAATCACAATTTGGTTGAGAGTTTGAGCCTCTTATTGCTCACTCTGTTATAAATATCGTAAACAAATCAACTACTTATCAGTATCTTAAAGGGAGGCATCTTGCCCAACAGTCGAAAGACTGAAACTCTTTTAAAAGATACCTAAAAACATAAAAGCAGATCAACTTTAAATACAAGTTACAAACTAAGTTTTCATCCTAACGCCCAATTTAATGAAAGAGCTAACACAGTAAATATACAGTAATGGCATAACCAAGAATAAAACCAACATAAAGAACATCTTTTATAATTTAAGGTTATCCCTTAAAATACTTTAGCCTCTCGCTTAAATCATTTATGAAAACACTACGAGTTTGGGGCTATGCCCAGTTGATCATTTTGGTAAGCAAAACATTCTATTTAGTTGTAAACAATTATAAAAACTTTAATATAAACAAAAATATTACATAAGTAACACTCTGGAATTTACATAAGAATGTAAATGATTTCTTTATCCACACAATGAAAATAATATACAGTTGAAGGACTCTATGGAATGGATCCCAACGCCACCAAAGCGTGCATAAAAATGAAACAGATAAGTTTTAAAATATTAATACCAAGTCCATGGTTCGCATCTCGTGAGAGCTCACCCTTTTTCTATTTATTTAAAATATACGAATGGGCAGGGTTTAGGGTAAAACCCTGTATCATCCCAAAAATTTAATTATCATTTCAACAAATGATAACACAGGTATGCACAAAATAATAAACAACTTACGAAACTCAAATCCAACCTAGTTAGGGTTTGGTGCAGGGTTAAATCCCTGTTGTATTTAAATCTACTACCATCACCAAGCTAAGCATTAATGCAAATTATGATTTTAGGGTTTTTCCCAAATGACAAAGGCAAACCCTGTACTTATTACATCATTAAAAATTGATTTAAACTTGTATCGTCTGAACTACAGAATTCCATCATAGGGTTTATTGCAACATAAATTATACAAGCACACAGTTTCCATCATAAATGAGAAAAGAGTTACATTAACACAGAGTCCATTTGTAACATTCATAGCAAAGATAACCAAACTTTATCAAAACACAGAATGTTGTATATTTTATATTATTTGAATAGAGGTCGAAACCCCACAGTAAAACGTTACAAGTTTGTAAACATCTATTCAAATTCCTGAGGCATTACTGTAAATACAAACGAGTTCAAACACTGTCTTTTTAAATAAATATATGTTGACAAAGGAAATGACGAGCAGGACCCATGGCTTACCGTGGCTATTTCAACCACCAAAGTTTCTTTTCTATCCATGATATCATGGCCATGAGTACCAAACAAGAACCGAGAACAACTGGAAATCCCTTCCTGGCATTAAAATGCAAACTGGTCATACAATGATATAAAATAATTTATAAACAAATAACTTAAAGGAAAACATCAATGATAAACCCTTACCTCTCTAAATGATACCAAGGCCAGGAAGACAATGTAGAAACCCTACGATGTAGCCAACGCTTAAGAGCACAGCCCGACAACAACAATCCATAACCGAGAACTCAACCGTGGTTCCAAGTTTAACGCAGAGACTTGCATGCTTTCCATGGTAGCCATGGCGGCCGAGAGAGAGAGTTCATCTCTCCAACGCTAAAGCAATCAAACGATAATAATGCAAAACTTAGCAAAGACTTAGGTTTTTGTTCCGTACGTGTTTCTCTCACCAAGTTCACATGATAGCATTTACTATGTTTTCTGTCAACCACTAACATTTCAATTTTATACCTCTTCCTATAGTTTGGGTCCCCTCTTGCTTCATCAATGAGTTCATAAGTTTTACGTGCACCATGTTTCAAGGTTCCATTGTTTTGATATTGTATACACTTCCATATAGTTTGAAGTTCGACTTTGCATAAGCACCCAAATTCCTTGATCATTGAATTATTTTACAAAAACACTTTAATGCCAATACCTAGGGTAAAGACCCTTAGAGTTTAAACATAGCACTCATAAGTTGAGTTAGGGTCTTAATATGTCCCTTGTACACTTTATATAGTTAGCTCATAATTTAGCTATTGAAAGCCATAATGATAATAACCAAAGCTTGTGGAGACACCAACCTGTAACTTGATCAAGTAAGTCATCGTGCATTAGATTCATAAGCTATGTAAGCCTCAGGGCTACTTCAGAAACCACTTGAACAAGATACCAAGTTATCATATAATGAATCATAAACGATAATTGTAAATATCAACATCGACGAAATTAATACGTCATTATGTTATCTATTGAATTAAGTATTTTCATAATCATTTAAAGATGGTTATGACACACTAAATGAATTATGACATATGTAAACAAAAAGTGTCAACAATATAAAAATATAGACATATAGATAATTATTACACATTACCCTGTCTTGGCGAAATATGAAACATACCTAAGTATTGCATCTTTAATTAACATAAGTCTGTCCATCTGTAGATGAGTACCATCATATGTAAATATAGACGACACCTTTTTATTAATATTAATGACAGCTAAATGCTCATCATATATATTCCGCACAGTAATTGTAGCTTTTACACTATACAATTTTTTTTTAATTTTTTGTGAAATTTTGGGATGTTACATGTGGTATCAGAGCACAAGTTCAAACTCTAGGCCTGAAAGTGGCTCAACTCGCAGAATTGAATTCAAAACAGAAAATACGACTACTGATTTTTGTTTTAATTTGTTTGCTGTACAGTACAATTTATATTTAGTTTGTAGGTATGGAAGGACCAGAAGAATCAATTGAGGATTGGTCCCAACATAATTATCAAATAATAATGAACATGAACATATTAACGAAGGAAATATATTCATAGAATTAAATGATAATTCATCTGAATTACTTCAAACAGTTAAAGATTTAAAAGATGAAATGAAAATTGTCAAGGAAGAGAATGAAAGAATTTTATGAGCACAAGAAGAACTGAATCAAATTTTACTGGATAAATATCATAATGACGAAAATGATAAAAGAACAGAATTTAATTCTGAATCTGGAACCATGTTCTATCAACATAAAGGTAAGAAGCTAAAATTATCTAATAATGAAAATAGCTCTTCTTCTGAAATTAATGTTAAATCACGCAGGAAGAAACATAAGTATTCCATTGATAGTAGTGATAGTGACTACCATTCTAAAAAGAGAAAGTACAAACCATACAAAGAGATTTCTGGAGAGTTTAAGAAGATAAAACCCCCAACTTTTAATTGAGAAACGGAAAAAGGAGAGGAAGTCAAAGCATGGCTTTCCTGTATGAATAAATATTTTCAAATATACAACTATTCAAGCCAATTAAAAGCTAAAATGGAAATCTATAATCTGACTAGAAAAGCCGGCATCTGGTTGCAAGATATAAAACGAGTAAAAGGCATAAAAGAGAAACGCATAAATTGGAGTACTTTTAAAAGGTATTTTAGAAAGAAATTTCTCTGGGAACAATATTATGAAGAACGACCTAAATAATTCTACGATTTAAAGTTAGGTTCCATGAACATGAAGGAATTAAGCAGCAAATTTCTAAGTTTATTGAGATATGTGACTTACATTACTAATGAGAAACCCAAGGTACGAATGTTTCTGAGCTGCCTACCTTTTCATATAAAGGATGGAATTGAGTATGATGACCCTAAGACCCTTGAAGAGGCCATGAGAAAGGAAAATTTATGTTATCAAAAGAACAGAAAAAGGGGAAGCATACCTAGATGGAAGGCTAACAGGCCCAATAATTTTGAACAAAGAAAGAAATTTTTTACATTTAATCAACATTTTGGAAACAATAATGCTCATAAATTTTCTAACATAAATTTTCAAGGAAATAATCCAAGAGGTAATACACAGCAAAACTTTACAGCTGCAAGAAACAGAGACCTAGCTAATAATTATGCTAAAAATAATGAACAAAAGGACTTGTAAAATGTTGGGAATGTCAGGGACCTCACTATGCATCAAACTTTCCTACCAGGAAAAGAACTGTGAACAACATCCATACGGTGCAGGAAGAGGCAACAGTTGGTGACTTAGCAAGGGAAATGCCCAGGATCAATGAATCCTTGGAAAACAGACAGGTTGATCATCAAACTTTAATGGTTGAAGTAGAAGCTATGCTAAAAGATAAACCCATCTCTATTTTAATTGATCCAGGAGCTAGGCTAAGCTATGTATCTCCAAGTATAGTGGAAAAATGTAAATTTCAAGTAAAAAATTTTGAAAAATATTGGCTGGTTCAACTAGCTACAGGGACTAAAAGAAACGTAGTTGATTTTGTTAAAGATTGTGATTTACTTATGAATCAGTTTAGAACACAAGTAAAACTGAATGTATTACTGTTAGCATCTTATGATGTCTTAATCAAAATGATGGGCTGGAAAAGCATAGGGTACTTCTGAACTGTTTTGAAAAGACATTTACATGCTTGAATGATAACGGAGAAACAGAAACAATAAGAGAAATCCCTAGAAAAACTTCAGTTAGACGGATTTATGCTTTGCAAATGAAAATGGTTGTATGAAAAGGGTGTGAAATGTTTGTTGTAAATGTAATTAATGATGAACACACAACTAAAGAAGATAAGTTAAAACTTGAAGACATACCAATCCTAAGAGACTTTTCAGATGTATTCCCGGAAGAAATTCCAAGATTACCTCTGAAAAGAGAATTGGACTTCACCATTGAGGTAGTACCAGTTGCAGTACCAAACTCAAAAGCTCCTTACCGGATGAACATCCTAGAGATCAACAAATTAAAATCACAATTAAAATAATTAATAGATAAAAGATACATAAGACCAAGTGTGTCTCCTTGGGGAGCAATGGTCATTTTCGTTAAAAAGAAGGATGGTACCTTGCGTTTATGCATAGACTACCGTCATTTAAATAAAATGATGATCTCAAGGCATTAACTCTCTCAACCAACTCTTGGATGAAATAAATGATTGCATACAAAAGTCAACATGGGTAGTTGAGATTTTATGGGTTCTCTCATTGAAACTTGGCTTGACTTGATTGGCTACAAGGGTTCGAATATTTCCCTCCGAGTACCTTGTAAAAATCATGCCCCCATCTCTTGTTGCATTGCATTGCATAAATAATTGTGGGTATTTTATTAAAATGCATATTTACATAATATTTTCAATTCCATTGTTCCTGGCTATCATGCAATCCATATGCATCACTAAATCGATGGCGGGGCCTTGGACATGACATCCTCACCATGATTTTATAACGATATTACATCATTTACATTTTAATGCAATGTGGTCAAATTAGGATATTACATGCATGGAATCTCTCATGATCATGTGTCTCACTTCCAGAATCAGTCTTCCTTGTGTCTTCTCAGAGGGAAAAGTTGTGTCGTTCAATAATTTTGGTCATTTGATCTATCTTCTTCTCCATGAAGGAACTCTCTAGACGGTTTCCTTTGTTGCAATAGGTACACTTGGTCTTCTCAAACCTCTTCTGCTTATCCTTCTTGGAGTTGGAGGCTCCTTTTGATGAATTAGTTTTCTCCTTTGGCTTGGTTTTATATTGCTTCATGTCCTTTCCCTTCTAATTCCCTTTATCATTCACACTTTTGGACTACCAATCCATAAGAGCCTAATTATTGGAGGCTTCCATGGCTCCCATTTGAATTAGTTTGTCTTGTTCATGGATTAGGGAATCTGTGAATGCATTTAAAGAAGGAATTTTCCAATTGGGGATTGTAAATATCCCAGAGTAAAAGGTGGGCACACATACTGAAAATTCAAGGCCAATCTTGCATAGGATGGAAAGCACCGGCTGCTAATCCTTCTTGTCAATTCCACATTGTTTGCACTACATAGAAAGGACTTGAACTTTGAAAAGAACTATTGTATGGTTTCGAAACTGCTTGGTGGAAGAGAAATTAATTCATTCTTCGAAACGTGGCCTATAAAATCATATTTCTTTCCAAACATAGTTTCAAGCTTCTTCTACACCTCCCTTGGGGTTTTAAATCCATCAATATGGAAGAGTAAGTCTCTAGAGATGTGAATACACATTAAACCAAAAGGCTCATCTAACTTGTTCAGTTACTTTTATTTCTCAACAACTACTCGAGGTTAGACCTCCTTGCCCATTTTGACCTTATACAAACTCTTGTTTTGAAACACAATCTTCGTAATTACCCTCCAATCCAGATAATTGAAGGGTGTCGGGATTCTTGGTGTCAAAGGAGCATTTGAATTCTTCATTGACAACTATTGGAGCGAATGAAAATTGCAACTGCTACTTCTCAAAATCTTGTGGAAAACTCTCAAAATGAAGACAAACCAGCTCTAATGAGCTCTGATAGCATGTGAAATTATATAAGACAATGGATCATTGAGCTTGGGAAAATATCACATTGAAATAATCAGTAAGGAAGAAGAATTGTAGTGAAAAGTGTTGACTCAAACCCAGTCGACAGGGGTTCCCATCACTGTCGACACCAACCCACCGTGATCTCCCTGAGCACCGGCCCAGACTGGTCTTACCATGTCCAACAACACCTGCAGAGTAGATCAGGTCTCACCCGAGGCAATCAAGGGAGAGTGGATAGAACCATGTTTCTTCTGAATGAAGGAGGATGATTGCGACAACAATTACTTAACTTATCCTGGCATTCAAAATAGATCTATGCATTCAAGATTAACATCATTCATATTCATAGCATCATTCAACAGAAACATTCATCATGAAAAGTATAACATTAAAGTATTAACTGTAGCAAGAAATCATCGCAACATGCATTAACATAGAAGGTACAGACGGAATTTCACCAAACGGTTCTATCATGTCATATTACATCAAAAAAACCCTGATACAACATCTCCGCAAAACCAGATTTCAATAATATCCTTTGATCTCACATACAGACTCAAACATGGACACAAACAATATCCACAAATCGTACCAAGATCAGATTATCCAACACTTACAACTCATGTCTATATATAGGCTTCCTCCTTTACAATGCTTGTCCACTTACTAACAACTTCCTAACCGACAGTTGGGACAAATGACCCACAATCTAACTGATGCGGTCCAAATGACCCCAAGACCCGCCTACTATGGTACAATTAGCCCAAAACGACATATCATATGGTCCAATGACCCAAAAACCTGCATTCTGCAGTACAATCGACTAAAAAATATATAAAATAATTCAACCTTCTTCCTTCCGTGACCTCTTCTGACCTATCGCAGCATCGACAATGTTGCGATTCCTCCTTACCAAACCTCCTGCCAACAGACCCCCAACACAATCTTGTTCCTCGCCCTTGAGCCATGTCAACTGGACATGGTTTATTCTGTGGTATTCACTTTGAAGTCCTAGTACTTCTATGCGAATGTCAACACCATTTCCTTGACTTCTGTAGCTGCCACCTGACTGTCAACGACATCTTTTGCATATGGATGCGTAGTGAGCTTTGTCATCACTTGTTGATGACCCTTCTGTACTTCCTAAAGCGCTTCACTATCCTTGGTCATGAACTGTCCCCCAACCTCTTAAAACTGCTCTAGCTGTGCAACACGCTTCTTCTAGCGCTCATCATCCTCGGTGACTCGTTCCTGCAATTCCTTTAAGTCCTGAGACTTGGCGACCTATTCCATGGGTGGCATTGTGTGCATGGCTACCCTGAGAGTTGCCAATTTTCCTTCTGCATCCTACCGATACTTGATCAACTGGTCAAACTGCTCATCCTGGACAATTTGGCTCCAGAACTATACGGTATCGACTGTGAGCTTCGTCATGGCCTTTTCCAACTCCTCCATCTGAGTTGCAACCTCCTCAATCGCCCTTTTTCTATCGTTGACTTCAACTTGAGGCATACAAGGATTCACCTGAGCCTTCAACTCTTGATTCTCTTGCCACAACTGGACAATCGAATCCCCTAGTCACTACACCCGTTGGAGCACATATGACTCTACAATCAGCTCCTGTATATGCTGACATGCCTCAACAATAGCTGTCTCGATCGGCATGCTTTGATCCCATAGACAGGCCTTCTCTGCAATTAGGAAATCGTGTTCTTTCTTTAGTCCTTCGATTTCGCAAGCCTTCTCAGCTCATTCTTTCTAATGTCTTCTTCGATCTCATCCACAGCCTGCCATGGTAAATCAGCCCTACCGTTCGATTTTGTAATGGTACGGTCTGCGTTGGCCTCGCTTTCCTATAATCGTACGCACATACCACTAATCTCCCGCAGTTGGTCTATCATCTCCTAGATGGTAGCTACCTGCATAGTGGTCAACCCTTCTGCTAGCAATGCGTTCACATTGATGGTCACCTTCTCCAACTACTGCATTAAGGCGTTCTTGCCTCATCTTTAGTCACAATCGTAGTTAGGGGAATCTCTACATTCCTGACCTGTAGCTCAGTGTTGATTGTGCTAACTTGTGGTGCCACTGCATCTTCCAGTGCCCTCTACGAAACCATGTCATTCAAAGAGTCCACACGAGCCGTGAGCGCATGGAAGCCTTCATCTGTTGCCCTCGTCATCTTCTGAGTTGTTGCGATGGATGCATCAATGATTACTTTGATAAGTCAACCGAAGTGCGCTTCCGTCAGCAGGGGAAACCCACTGATTGTTTCCAGGTCCTGGTTCCCTTTCGTTATGTTCTCTTCCAAGGCACGGTCATTGTCATCATCCGTCGGTGTTTTCATGGACTCTTGATCGGAAGCGTGATCACTGTGCGGGTCTTGTGCCGATATATGATCTTCTGGAATCTTTTCCAGCCCTCCAGCCTCAATCTCGGCCAATGCCACAGGTTCACACCATTCCGCTGGCAAGTCGTTCATGATAGCCTCCAATGCTTCAGTCGTTACCTTGTAAGGGGTCAACAACCACTGCTGATCGGGGTGACACCTTGCCTGCACATAAATAGCATGCATTGCAAACCATCTCCCAATAGAGCCATAATAGAAATTGGAAATCGCGTAGTCGCTCAGGTTCCTGTACATACCATAAGTTCTGATAGCGCACACCCCACCGCTCTTTTGCAGCCACAACTTCCATGCCTTGGTACACACCGGGCTCCTTCCAAGTGACAAATGCAACTGTCGCAGCATCCTCCACCAACTGATTTAATAGAAACAAGGACCAGCTCATTTGAACGCCCTCCACACATCGTACTACACATGTGACAATCCCCGAGTTGCACTGGTTAGGTCGACTGCCCCTAACCACCTTGCAAGATAAAATATTGGTGCCAATGAGTACTGCCTGATCATTAATACTGCCGGTGTGATACCCACGACCATCCGTTTCCAAGCCATATTTCTTCACCAGCTGTCCTGCCTAATTTTTCTTATTTTCCTTCCCTTAGAAGTACTGCGATGGGTCAAATCAATCTTTGGGCAACCCGGTAATGTGGGAGATCAAATCAACAGTAACAAGAATTTCTCTATCCAACCACAACAAACCACCATGGAAGCAAGCAAGCAGCTACTTTACACATGCACTAACTTTCGCCAGCCGCCCAAAGTGTGGCATGTTTATGAGCCCTAACAAACTAACCTGCTTCAATCCTCGTGCCTAGTTCTGCGGAATCGACGTCATGGTAAGTTGTGACCCAAGCACATATGGGGCCGATGCAATTTCTAGGTAGGCCACCATATCATGATCATCGTATTGTAGGTGCATCAATGCCGACACAATATCAATAGAGCACTCCATTCTAGCAAGGAGTGCTAGCATCTTCATGCCATACTTCTTCTTCAGGTTCAACTTGTGTGGGGTTGCATCCAACTGACTGGGAGGGAGATACCTAGGGATGTCAATAGCCGACAGTTCCTCCCATGGGGCAGACTCATCAATGCGGCGACTGGACTTCCCTACCTGCCCCTGAGCTTCTCCTACCACTATGGTAGATGATATAAGTTGCCTCTTGCTCTACAAGGACTCAGAATCCTGACGCCCTTGACGCTTTTTGACAATGACTGATGCTCCCACTGGCATGTTTGCAACTTCTGCCTCAAGATTGACGTCTCCCGCAAATGCAACTTCTTCCTCAATTGCAATCCCCATGAAAGGCGACTCAACCTCACTTATAATCTCAATTGTTTCTAGTGCTCATGGCATACCTTACGCAACACTCTCAACTGATAGCTTCTTTGTCATAACAACACTTTGCAAGTTGAACTAAACCTTTCTTAATGTACAACTGCACTCACCCAGCTATAACAATACTCTTCAGCTCTGCACAAGCACTTAACAACTAAAATCTTGGTGCCTTCTGACCAACTTCTACCCATTT
Source organism: Larix kaempferi (assembly GCA_027924585.1). NCBI lineage: Eukaryota > Viridiplantae > Streptophyta > Pinopsida > Pinales > Pinaceae > Larix > Larix kaempferi. The sequence continues at coordinate 14,926,693 of BSBM01000547.1, read as the reverse complement.
TTATAGCCTCCAGCCGAATCCTCCGTAGTCATCACTAAATCCTGCATTAACACAACCGAAATCCTGTATTAATGACGCAAATCCACCGTCGATCTTGTCAGCCGATCGACCAGATCTGCCATTAATGCCCATCATTTTAACATGCGCTGCTAATTAATTATTTTTACTTTTGGCATCTATTGCTTATTTGAACCAGTCGCGACCCTGCTACCTATCGCGAACCGCATCTAACTTGAGACACAAGCCTCCCTGCTTTCGCATTCTGTTCCTGTCAGTGTCCCAACCTACGACCGATCTACCTGCATTTTTTTTTCCCGATGCAACTCAGGCATCGCGCCGTTCCAAGCCCGATCGATAGGGCTTCAACCTGCTACCATTAATCAACTTGGGGAGCATTGCTCCATCCAATTGTTGCAACTGTACCGCTTTTCCTGAAGTTATGTTACTGATGCGATACAGACCAAGCCAATGCATCTGCAATTTTCCTGGATGTTTCATAAACTTACTGTCATACAACATCACCAAATCGCCCTGTCGAAACTGTTTTCTTTTGATGTGGTGATCATGCCAATCCTTATGGCGATCCTTCTCCACACCCTAAAATCAATCTTCCTCCAGCTGCACTAACTGTACTAGATGTTCCTCCAATGCTGTTGCAGAATCCAGTCCTGTCATTGCTGCAATGCACAGTCTTGGAACAATGTACTCCATTGGCATGATTGCTTCTTGGCCATACACCAACTTAAATGGTATCTGACCCATCAACCTTTTACATGCGGTGCGACAGGCCCACAATACTGCTAGGATTTTGAGATCCTAGTCATCGTGGTTCGCATTGCACACCTTTGTCAGTGCATGTTCCAATATCTTATTGAAATCTTCCACCGTGCCATTTTCCTACGGATGATATGGCGTACTTTTCTTATGTTGTATCTGCAGCTACTACATCAATGCATTGATGGTGTGATTGAGAAAGTGGATGCCTTGATCACTCAGCAATATCTTGGGGCAGCCAAAGCGATTGATAATGTTGTCAAACAAAAATGTGTAGCCATAGTTGCGGAACAATCAACGACTGATGCAGTTTCTGCCCATCTTGTCAAGTAATCTGTGACCGTGATGATATATCTAGCACGAGTGCGCTTACCTGGTGGATTGATTGGTCCCACAAAATCCACTACCCATTTGTGAAATGGCTGTAGTGTTAACTGAGGCATCAACGACATCTCGTCCCTCCTTGATGGATTCTCAACCCTCTGACAGGCATCGCAGGACCGCACATATTCTCTCGCATCATTATGCACCATGGGCCACCAAATCCCTACACAAAGCACCTTCCTGGAAGTTTCCCGACCACCGTAGTGTCCTCCAGCTACTCCTCCATGTGCTTCTACCAATATCTACGTTTTCTTGTGTGGCAAGACACACTGTCGTAATATCTCATCGGCACCCATCTTGTATAACTCTTCTAGTAAAAAACCTGTTGCCAGAAACTGAATGATTTCTTCAAAATAGCCATCGGCTACTTCAACTCGAAACAGTGGTGCATTAGACAACCCGTCTTCAATGTTAGTTGGCTCCTCTTTTGTTTCAATTCATGATAGATGATCAAGGCCGGAATTCAACTGCCCTAGCTTCACAATTACTTCAAACTTGAACTCTTGAAAGAGAAGTAACCATCGGCATATATTCACCCCCAACATAGGCTTATTGACCAGGTACTTTAATGTGGAGTGGTCTGTGAACATCTTAAAATGTCTGCCCAATAAGTAGTGTCAGAATTTCTACAGTGCATAGACCATCGCTAATACTTCCCGCTCAGTAGTGGTGTAGTTCTTTTCTGCAGATGACAGCTTTGACTAGCGAAAGCAATAGGGTGATCAGGATCCACCTCTCCTTGTTGTGCTAGCACCACACCAAGTGCAATTGATGATGCATCAACATGGACATGGAATTCCTTACTCTAGTCCGGGAATACTAATATCGGTGCCGAAGACATCTTAGCCTTGAGCTGCTCAAAACTATCCTGACATTCAGGGCTCCATTGAAATACGACATCTTTCTTTAATAGCTTCTCCATAGGGGTAGTGATTGCTACATATCCCCTGATGAACCTGCGATAACACCCAGTATGCCCCAATGTTGCCCTCAACTACTTGACTATGGTCGGCGGTGTCAAAATCAAAATAAGTGCAATCTTCGTGGGATCGACTAACAACCCTTTCTTGCACACAATATGACCCAGCAATATCCCAAACAGGGTGCGAAAAATGCACTTCTTCAAATTCAGTGATATCTGGTACTGTCGATAGTGCTCCAACATCAACCGCAGATTATCCAGATGATTGCGGATCAAACCATAGACTGTCCAAACATCCATGTATACCTGCAAGAACTTGTGGATGAAATCCTTGAATGCAGCAACAACAACCCACGAAAATATCGTAGGTGCATTCTTCAACCCAAATGACATGACAGTAGATTGGAAACATCCCCATTCTATCACAAAATTTGTCTTGTGGCGATCTTCTTTTGCAATATGGATCTGATGATAGCCTGAGAAACCATCCATGAAAGAGTGCATCTCCTGGCCACCTACTCCCTCAAGTACTTCATCAATAAATAGGGTCAGAAAGGGATCATGCAAATATGCATCATTCAACTTCTGCAAATCAACACAGATGCGCACCTCACCAGTCTTCTTGTCCTGCACCACCATAGGACTGATCCATTATGACTCTTCGATCGGTTCAATGACACCAACATCCAACATGCAATCAAGTTCTTCTTTGAAATTCTCCTTATGTCATGGATTGAACTGATAAGGTCGTTGCCTGATTGGTTTAGCATCTGGTTTCAAGGGAATCTTCATCTCGCCTAGATCACCCAAAATACCTTTAATTACAGAAAACTTCATAGGAAAAAAATCTTGAAGCTCATGCAACAACTCAGTGACCTTTCCCATCATCTCATCATCCCAATAATATCCAACATTCACAAACTTGGGAGTGGCCTTTGTCCCAATATTGATCTTATGAAGCTTCAAGGGTTGACTGAATAGATCACTTGGCACACCAGGTGGTACCACATCGTGGCTTCCTTCAAACTCCGGAATACTAACATTCTGCGGATCATCACCATCGTCGGGCCCACTAGTGATATTGTAGCATTCCATGATGGATTGCATCTAGCAGTGCATATGTGGATCCGCCGGGTACACAACAGGAAAAACCTTTAGAACCATGTCGTGAATGATTTGCAGAGCGTTATGGACATCTGGATTGGGATAAGCAAAATTGAATGTGTGAGTAAAACATATGGTCAATTCATCCAAGGTATGGATAAATGCATGGACCCACTTATGTCTTAGTCATGATGCCCATAATGTCTGACACTCGATCAAATGGCCTCCAGGATCATTCCGACCATCATACTTCCCTGCGTGGTAGGCCTCAGTATCGCCAAAGCATACCATCATCAATCTTCTGCATTTTGACCATCCATCAATTGATACCTTGTGTGTTTCCCACCAGCGTGTTGGAGCATCCTTCAGTGCTTCGTCCAATCTGACAAGCCATACAATCCTTCATATACTGGTAATGTGACTATTTCAGTCGCAACCTGCCATAGCGACTATGTGATCAACCCACATTTACGGAATGACACCTCATGTAAATGGTTCTACCAATGTTCTAGCACGTCATCAGAGTTGAAAGAAGCAGAACTGTCACTGTGCCATCCAAGCTCACCATTTTCAGTCGGATGAATGTAATCTTCTGAAATATTGAATGCATGGTCCCATCTGCTGGGATCTTCATCTTTCACTGGTTCAAGGTATCTGCGTCCTTCAACCGGATCCATGTCCTTCATCCAGATCCAACAGGGCTATGACTCTGAGATCATGGTTTTCAAAAGTCATCATCCATCGCTTCAAGTTGTTTACTGCTCCACTGTCATTAGCCCAACCAATACCCAACAACGCGGGATAAGAACTAACTCCTTCAACCACTTCAATGACATCGAAGTCAGCATAGGTCTTCATGCCCTCAATGTCCACCACCAAACAGGGGACTCTCCCAATCAGCGTCACTTTAGCATGATTAGCTAACTAGAGCTGTACAGGAGACCAGCTCAATGGGGGGCTCCCCATTTTATGCCATGCCTGATTGGTTAAGATGTTGACATCCGAACCAAGATCTAGAATGACTGAGTCGACATCGTGATCTCCAATTTGAATATTCATCTGCATATCCTTGCTAGTCTTCCTCCATTGTATGAAATTCAGCGTGGATTCCTGGCATCTCCTTAGCAATCGCTACAACAACCCCTCTATCTCAGCAAGTGCAATAGGATCCCTTGCCAACAACAAACAGCTCTCCAAGAATTTCTACAAAGTTCCATACTACGCCCATCGACCAGCTTCTGATGTGTCATCAAATACAGGGGGCATGTCACAGACGATAGCCTTGCCTTTATCCAATGCCTGTCGTGCCCGGTGGAACGTATCACGCTCTGAATTGATGTCAAATGACACCTTCTTCTGCTCGGCTAATTGGATCAATAGATCTGAGGTATCTTCTCCTATTTTTGCACCTCTGAGAGTGATCACCGCAACGGATGCATCATGTGGCATGGGCTCTACTGAGATTGTTGAAACATTCGCACCTTCATTCTGGTTCAACGGTGGATTCCCTGGCTGGTTCACATTTTGATTAGCATTTTGAATTGGGCGTTGGTTCTGGTTCTGGACTAGTTGCTACACTGGATTTTGTACTGGCAGCTGTATCAGGTTCTGATTCTACAACTATGGAACATTCCCTTCCTGCCATCGTGCAATCAACTATGGGCAGTTCTGTACTGTATGGTCTGCAACGAAGCAAAATGTACATTGTGTCTGCAACAGTGGGCAATCGCATTGATAGTGTCCCCATACCGCACAGTGATAGCATTGCACAAGTCCACGACCTCCTCATCCTCCTCCACAACCAAATCCTCCACCACGTCCACCCCAGTATCCCCCATAGAATCTTCCCTACTGTTAGTACTACTGTTGGTTGTACTGTTCCTGCATCAGAGCTAATTGCATGCCTTTCCCTTGTTGCGCATACTATGATTGTTGAACATACTATGGCTGCTATAGAGCCATTTGCATCAGAGCATATTCAGGCACAAACTGCTGTGGTTGTTGCTATGGTACAAACTATACCTGTGGTTGAGGTAGTGTCTGGGCTACCTGCGGTTGCAGTGGCGGTTGTTGTACGGAACGGTGGTCGTCCTTTACATAGAATGCGTCGTGCATTCTCTTCTGGAGTAAACCATATGCCCGACAATCCTTGTCATCATGTCCCATTGATTTATAGCAAGTTCAATACAGATTCATTGGCTTGGTGACCATTTTCTTCATATATGGACATTCTTCATGGAGGTTTCCAAAGACTTGACAAACACGACACCACGGCATGCCAACACCATTTAATGGGTTTGGTGCTCCTGAAACCAAATAATTGTGGAAGTTGGGCCAATTATCCTTCATATGCCCTTCCCCTCGACATCATGTGCACCATACTTCTTCGCGTTGCTCCTTTCCCTTCTTCAAATCTTGCAGCTGTATGGTCAAGTTAGCTAGTTATGTCTATATCTGTGACATCCCAGCTGCATTGTCTCCAATCGGTAATGCCTCCAACTGCATTGCAATCTCCAGAGCTTCATTGGATGTTGAGATGTTTTGTTTCCTCAATGGTAGCTGAATATGTGGTAGTAGTGCCGCGATGAACCACTCCTTATGTTGGATAGTGCTCATATCGAAACTAACCCTTGCCATCAACGTCTTGAACCTCTGGTCGAAATCCAACACCATCTCGTTGGGATACTGCTTGATTTCTTTCAATTCTATGATATATTGGGCCTCAGACTTGGGCTTCCTAAATTCTGCAATCAACCTATCCCTGATCTCATCTACCAAGTTCGTTGGAGATCCTATAGGGATTAGAACAAACTTCATAAACCAATCTAAGGTGCGATCTCGTAGGGTAGTCACCAGCAGTCCTTTCTTGGCGTGATCATCAGTGATCTGTTTTACGGTCCAGATTGCTTCACATAAAAACCAATACTATTCTGGGATATTTGTCCCACTCCCATGGAACAACGGTAACTTAGCATCATTGCCCACTATCCTGGGCTTCCTTCCTATAGGTACTGAACTACTAACGATCAAGTTTTGTTGACCCGGTGGGGTCGAAGTGGTGTTTCTCACTGGTTAACAGATAGTGAGCGGAGGTGTGGGTACGTTGTTGCTCGGGTTAGGTCCTGCCTCTATCCTAGGCATAGCCTATGCGTCCTTGTCTGGGCTGTGAGGTCATTTCATCCCATGTGGTCTCCCTTTGCGAACTCGTGGTTCAATCGCAACAACACCTTTTCGTATCCTCTACCTCTTTTCCTGTCAAAACCTCTCTCCTCCCCTTGTAATACCACTCTCTTCCTCGGCTTCACTCACAGTCTCGTCGTGACCCAAACCCATCTAACCTTGATTGTTCCATGCACCACCACCATGCTATCGCTATACTCACGGCCTCCACCCACCAGGTTGCTTACTGATCTATATGCATCTTCAATATACCCTTTTCACAAATAAGCATCTTAATGCACAATTGGAGCGACTACAGAAACCTTCCTCGTGGTTCACGAAAGAAATATCTTTCGGATTCACTATAATACTTCTGTGTGTCAACCATGAATTCAGTGATATACCCTTCCAAGATGCTATCAAGCCACACTTCGATATCCCGTGATGCTTTATTGTCGATCTCCTACAGTTCTTGGATCAACTCCGGGGTCTAGGTCATTGGCTCACCACCCTAGAAGTTCCTCTTCTGAAAGGTAACCTTCACCAACCACTCGAACAAAAGGACCAGGAATTCACAGAAGAACCATTCATGCGGACCATCGTGAATATATCTATCCACCCACTGATCTACTGTCAGTCGAGTGTTCTGACTTTCTCCTTCAGTGAATTCCTATAGCTTCTGATCAAACCATTCCTGGATCTTAGGTTTCGTCGGGTGCCACAACATATCCTCCTTTCACTTCGCACATGGTCCCGTCAATGGCACCATTTGTTGACTCAAACCCAGTCGATAGAGGTTCCCATCATTGTCGATACCAACCCATCGCGATCTCCCTGAGCACCGGCCCTGACAATTTTTACCCTGTCCGGCAACACCTACAGAGCAGATGAGTTCTCACCCGAGGAAATCAAGGGAGAGTGGATGGAACCATGTTTCTGCCGAATGAAGGAGGATGATTGCGGCAACAATTACTTAACTTATCGCAGCATTCAAAACAGATCTATGCATTCAAGATTAACATAATTCATATTCATAGAATCATTCAACAGAAACATTCATCGTAACAAGTATAACATTAAAGTATTAATTGTAGCAAGAAATCATCGTAACATGCAATAACATAAAAGGTACACAGGGAATTTCACCAAACGGTTCTGTCATGTCATATTAATTCAGAAAAACCCTGATACAACATCTCCGCAAAACCAGATTTCAGTAATATCTCTTGATCTCACATAGAGACTCAAAGATGTGCACAAACAACATCCACAAATCGTACCCAAATAAAATTATCCAACACTTACAACTCATGTCTATATATAGGCTTTTGCCTTTACAATGCTTGTCCACTTACTAACAACTTCCTAACCGACAGTTGGAAAAACGACCCAAATTCTAACCAACGTGGTCCAAATTACCCAAAAACCCGTCTACTACAGTACAATTAGCCCAAAATTACAAATCATATGGTCCAATGACCCAAAAACCCACATTCTGCCATACAATCGACTCAAAAATACGTAAAATAATTCAACCTTCTTCCTTCCATGACCTCTTCTGATGTGTTGCAGCATCGACGATGCTGCGATTATTCCTTACCAAACCGCCTGCCAACAAAAGGTAACAAGAATTGAGCAATAAAATCAAACACACAAATAAACTTAGTTGTGCATCGAAATTGGTGTCATATTCCATTAGTTTGTATAGTAAAAGTATATAGTAAATTTGAGAGAATTTTATTATCCAGGAGGAATTCGAAACCGTGTCAATCAAGCATAGTAAATATCACCATTACAGTGCTCTGAAGGTTGCAAAATACACTGATTTTTAGTGAAATAAATCTACTATCAATCAATTGATCATGAAGGGTGCATCACTGAGTTTAGGATGCAAATCAAGGTAGAGAGGGTGTATTTGATCACAATCAGTTGCAATCGGAGCTCAAACCCCCCACTAGAGTCATGAACTCAGGTTCAATGAACAAGATCACTGAGTTAGCTCCTAAAATGTAGGGATTTGACTCTGCATGGCATAAAATCATGCATGCAGGGAGCATCAAGTGGATAATGTGTCCTATGTGACATATGCACACCACTAGGGGGTCAACAAAATCATCCAATACTAGGAAAAGGGAAATAATACTAAGGTGGACAAAGATTAGAGTATTAATTATCCTAACAGAAATATGGCAACTTTGATTTCAAAACATTGTAGAAAAGATGTGATATACACAATCATGGACTAGTGTTGACTACGTGGATAGACTGCAGTTGGATTGATGAATGGCCATGGTATATTTTGAGTAGCTGCTTGAGGACTTCATACATATGTGTATCTTTGATTGTACTATTGTATAGTGATCCTCTTTCCTTCATTTGATTTACTTGGAGTGGTCGATTGCGATTTGAACAGAGAAGAAATATGACTGAGATTCAATTGAATATTTATTTTAATTGACTCGAGAGTGGTCAACTAAGATTCTTCTAGTGGTGACAGTCAATTGAAGTTTCAACTAGATTGTTTGTTGATTGAGTTTTGATTGATATTGTTTTGTTTTTTTTTGTTATTGATGTTTTTTTATCCCTAAGTTGTGTTTAAAGGGGGGATAAATTTAAGTAAATTGAATATTTTTGATATGTAAACCCAAATGATGTCGTAATGTCTACTCAACTGTAACTTGCTTAGTCCGACAAAACTTGGATCGACTAAGTTGCTCATTGTTTGTTATGAGATATGATTGGGTATTGTTTCAATTACTTAAGTGATGGATGGACATAAACTATATTTCTAGATAGAGACTACTTATTTGTTGTGATATTTCTTAATCAATTCATCAACTAGATTGTGATGTTTTGTTTTCTAATCGACTGATTGATTGGGACTATTTGAACATTAGCGTGGAAAATTGTTTGATGGATTGGATGACTGCATTGAGTTCTAATGAAGGATTTCAAAATGTTTCAGACTTCTTCAAAGAGTATTATTGTACTAGGATTTACCAGTGTTTGTGGTTTACGTCAAATTAATGGGGGAATGCTACGTAATTTGTTCTTTCCTCCAAGCTAAGTTTACAGGATGGGTGTTGGAATCTATAGTTCATTTGTAACCTAACCTAGTAAGAATAAGGTATCTAACCATTCTAAGGATCTGAACACCAATTAAATTATGAATTAACAATGTCCACTTTGGGTCCTCAAATCCACGATCTACGAACAATTATTGTTAGCTACCACTATGTGGTCCTCTAGTTGTTTATTGGGTACTCATATGTACCTATTTATAGATGGTTATTATTTACCATTATATCACCACATAATGGGATCATGTAGATCATATGCCCTTTGTATCCTGCTCATTGCGCTTAAGTGGAAATGGTATCTTTTGACACCATCTCTCTCTTGGAAAATGTGTTGTCACTTCTGCTATTTATTTTCCTATCCCACATGCTGGAGATCCCATTTGAGCATCAACCCATGACATTATGCATCTAGGTCATGTATACTTAGTGACTTCAACATGGCTAGTAGATGATACCTAAAGCTAGGGCCCTAAAAGAATCTTTTAGCAACCCATGGCTAAAAATATTTGATCTGCCAACCAAACATGGCCTCCTAAGGGTATAATTGGCATTTTATTGAGTAATTTGTTTCCTTAGGTGGTTTTTATAAATATGTATCTATATTAGTGCCTTGGAATGACATTCTATGGAATAAGACCATGCCTTCATCCCTAAAGAAACCATTTAAAAATTCAAATCCATTAGTAATGAAACAAAGCACCACGCATGACTTTGTAAGGTATCCATGGTGCTATGCGTACAAGTCTTAGGGACATGGGGTCTTGGAAATATTCAAGGAAGGAGACATGAACCTCATGCCATGATGGAATATTCTATCGATCTAGGTAGAAAAAATGTTCCCTCTTCCAACCACACATGCCCTCATGAGGGTATCATTGGATTATGATTAAGCATGTCAATATCATTAAGTGGTTTTTAGTAGTATCTACATATCTTAAGGCCTTGGGAATGATATTACAGACAATAAGGTCATGTGTTTGGCACTAAATAAATCGTTGAGGCATATAATCAATTAAAAACTCCTTAAGGCACCATGCATGACTTCATATGGGTATCCATGGAACTATGTATCATAGTTTATGGCCTTGCAACATTACACATGGCAAGTGGTGAACACCTGAACCTTTATCCTTAAATGAATCCTCTATCCATTGAGGGTGAATGATTTTTCCTCCACCAACCACACATGGCCTCTTCAGTGTATAATCTATCCATGATTAAGGATGTCGGTTCCATAAGGTGGTTTTGAGTAGCATGTGAATGTCTCAAATACTTGGGAATGATGTTCCAATGAGCAAGTCCATGTCTTTGGTCCTAAATAAATCATCAAGGTATCCAAAATCATGAAAACTACCTAAAATTTCAATGTATGACTTCATAGGGATATCTATGGAACTATTTATCTAGGTATTGTGGCCTTTGGAACTTGGACATGGTTAGTGGAGGAGATGTGGAAGTACCCTATCTCTAAAGAAATATTTTAGTCATCTAAGGCTTCATATATTTCCTCCAGCAACCACACATGGCCTCTTGAGGGTATGAAAGTCATCTAAGGCTTCGTATATTTCCTCCAGCAACAACATATGGCCTTTTGAGGGTATGAATGGGCTACGATTGAGTATGCTGGTGCAATTAGGCAGTTTTGAGCATTTTGTTAGTGTCTCGAGGGCTTAGGAATGGCATTCCAAGGAAGAATACCATGCATATAGGCCTTCATAAACCATTGAGGAATCCTAATCCATGAACAATGCCTCAAAGGACCATGCATGACGTTGCATGGATATCTATTGTGATATGTATCTAGGTCTTCTGATCTTGGGTCATTGGATGTGGTCAATGGAAGATACATGAACCGTGATCCATAGGAATCTTCTATCTATCAAGGGCTAAGAAGGTTTCATCCACCAATAAAACATGGCCTCCTAAGGGTATCATTGGCCTATGATTGAAATGTAAGTTTCTTGAGATGGTTTTGATAAATATGTATGTGTCATAGGGCCTTGGGAATCACTTTCCAAGGATGAATATGATGCCTATTGTTAACACCCAAAAGTTCTCACTAGCTCATTCCCTTATTCACATGACCCGTTTGTCCACTTTTTTCCACTATTTGAGCCTCTAAAACCATCAAAAGGTCACCAAAAAGACCATAATACACCCTTTTCCCCTCAAAAAATGTATTTTTCCTCAAAAAACACAAAAAACCTTAAAAAAGGATCCAAAATTCCCAAAAAATATTATAAGGGAATAAAAATATTCAAAATATTCAAAAAAGGAAAAAGAGGGAAAAATGTACCTAAACCATGTTAGTTATTACCATTGGTTTCCTCAAAACCACAATGGTATTCCCCATCACCAAAAACTATAAAAAGGTGATAGGGGCTCCTCACATTCCATCCATCATCCATCCTATCCTCATGCTGTCAAACTCTCTCTTGATTGCTTTGACCATTTTAGCAAACTTGGAGAAGAGACCATTGGAGCCTGGAGCACCTCAACCTTAGAGTTGCTCAACACCAAATGTCCTCACCATTTGAGGTATTATAATACAAAAACCATTCTTTGTTACATTTCTTGTTCTTTCTGTTAATCGTTTTAAATTTATTTTCATATGCACATGTTAATGTTAGATTAGTTTATAATTGTATTTGCTTTTTAATCGAAGACCGCTATTACAAGTTAATAGGTGCATCCTTGCACATGCTTGGTTGAAAAACCAAGCAACAGTTTTTTGGTGACTCAGCTAGGGATCGAGCTTTAAATTTTTTCTTTAGATCTTTGTTTTTACTTGTTTTTACCATTCCAATTAGCAGATCTACCATAATAAACAACATATTCATTGCTGCCCTAGCTGTTGGCCCTTTCTGTAGCCCTTAATAGACCGAAATTTCACTTTTCGGTTTCGTTTCTAGTGACCTTTTTTCCATTTTTGCATCGGGACTTTTCGCCCGAGAGTCGAACGGCTCATCGCGACCTCACGGCCTTTTGCCACGCGGCTCATCGCAACTTCGTGGCCATTTTCCGTGCTACTCATCGTGGCTTCACGGCCTTTTACAATGCTGCACATCGCGGCTTCGCGGATTTTTTCCACGTTGCACATCGTGGCTTCGTGGCTCAAACCTGCGATGCACATCGCGACTTTTGCCCATAAACCCACGATGTCAATTTTTTTCGCTCGGCCCATTTTTTAGAAAAAAATTTGCTGCATTTTTTGCTGATTTAGCCTATTTTCTAGCATTATCTTTTCTACATTATTACAGCAATAGTGAATCTTTTTTCTATTACATATGCTCAATTAAAATCTTTTTAAAAAAAAATTTCAACAAGTGAAAGAAAGGTTTTTAGCACTTTGTTTAGATCATAGATTTCATTTCTTTGCAAATTTCGAACCATTTTTTCTGATTTGCTTAATAGTTTTTCCCAAGCAAACACTTAGAAATCCATTTATTTCTTACAATTTTTATAATATTTGCTTTCCTTTAAAAAATAATTTCAAAAGTCCACAGTTTTTGAAGTATTTTTGTTAAAGCATTTACATTTCAGAAAAAAGCCTTTTATTTTTCGCAAATTGGAATAGTCCTGTTTTTAATTTGTAATCAATCGCCCAAGCGAGGCAAATTCATTTTCAGTTAAATAATCACACTTGCACCCAATCTGCCACATTTTTAATTAACTGAGCCTTAAAATCTACATAAACTCAACCAACACTTTAACCCCACTTGGGCAACACTTGAAGAATCTTGTACCTAGGTAGGATTAGGGGGATAGGTGTTCCAATAACACCCTTCAATTATTTACATTTGAGACATAGTGGTTGAAATTTAGGGTACCAAAAATCCCTTATTATCTGTTGACACGGTTATACACCAATTTATCGGGAAGGCCTCTCCCTTAGGAGGGTTGAAGTAGCCATATTGGTTCCGGAAGCCTGAGTGGAATACCGCTATCCATTCAGTAACCGAAGGAAACCTTTCACAGTTCTCGGTGTACCACACGTATGGGAGTACAACGGCGATATAACCAAAGTGCAGATTCACCCAACCAAACATGTCATGAACGGGGTATCTTAGTGGCCAATTTTTAGGATTGTCTACCGAATGTCCCTCCCGATAGGGGGATATCTAGCCTTTGATTCCACATTTTCTATTGTCTGACTTGGATTTCATCACCTTGCAGAGGATATACCTTGTTGAGTCATAATACCACTATTAGTTAGGCTTTTGCATGCTTTGCTACCGCCCTTTGTCTAGTGAGCACCACTTTTTTCTAGGAGCCGCTTGATTTTTGGTATCCTGACCATTTTTCTTGATTACTCCACTTAATATAGCATAGCTATTATAGTAAGTGTTTTGAGGTTGATTGTTGGCATGAGAGCCATTGTTTTTTTACACTCCCCTCCTGCACACATCGTTGCACTAGGGTCTTGAGTTTTTTATCTCACCACCATCCATTGGCATTCCTAGACATCTCCCACCATTGAGAACTTAAGACGATCCCGACGTTTTTAGGATGAACCCACTCAATTCAGTACACTTGACTCTACACGTCATAGACGTATAGTGTTATCCCTTGACTCCACACATCATCGGCATAGAACCTAGTTATCCGATTCTGACGCACCTCATTTCACATTTGATTCTGAGGTTGAATCCGAACACCCTACCGAGACATCAGTAACCAACCCCATGGCTGGATCACAATATGACCCCCTTTTCACCAGTGTTGTTGGGGCTATATAAATAACCCCCGCTATTACCGTGAAAACCACGATAGCCACAACCCCCATAGGCATGCCTAATATGGGGTCCACACCCACTTTAGGTATGCCCAACATGGGGGTCACCCCCCCTCTCATCGCCACTACCTAGATCCCAGTTATTACTGGAACCATTCCTAACCCATCTGCAACCCATGTTTCACTTGGGAGCGCAGGCCCCTCCCACAGCACATCGGCTGGAGGACAGATCCCCTTCACAAATCAGATACCCTTCGGGGGTAGTGGCCCACACCATAATGCTACCATTAGCACATATGCCCTAGCCACTACATCACACCCCTCGGCCAGTCTTCCATTTATGGCAAGTCTGAATTTGCCAGACTTGGCAAGACTAACTAATGATCCCCACTTGGGCCCCCATGCCCACTTGGGGGGCATGGGGAACCATGACCGCCATGCCCCCCATGCCCACAAAGCTCCCCTCAGACATCCCAAAATTTGAAGGGAAGGCTAGGGAAGACCCCCAAAACCACATCATGTCCTTTCACCTATGGTGTTCCTCGAACTCCATAGTAGACGATTCCATTCGTCTTCATTTATTACAATGAACTCTTACCAGCTTGGAAGCCAAATGGTACATCGAGAAACCCCATGGGACACACCCTACATTCACATCACTTGCCTCGACTTTCCTACAGTTCTTCCAATTACCTGTCTGCTATGATGCAGGAGTGGAAATACTACTGTCTTGTAAATAGAACACCGCAACACATCACCAATCATATCCATGAGTGGAGTAAGCACCGTAGTCTCTACAAGATAAATCTTGACGGTTGTATATTTTTGGATTGGTTCATCAAATCACTCCTCCCTCTCATAGACAAAGATGTAGCTTCTGAACGACCCCAATTGGAAGAAGAAGCCATCTTAAAATCCCAGCAGTTTGATCTGATCTACGCCCAATGTGGCTACCTATATACCATTTTACTTGATGCTCCCCATGATGATTCCTCCCGGACTGATGCTCCGGGGGCATCCCATGCGACCGACAGCATCATTGGACAAGTTGCGTCCCACAATTGGGCAATAATACCAGCCCTGATCTTTGATGGGCCACATCTCACTCTGGAGCTACAACTTCGTATGCTCCCATGGCCCACCCACACCACACTCATGGACCCTCATGTCCACCATAGTGTTATGGTCATGCACCTTCAGCCTATCCACCTCTGGTTTCACCCCCTATGTATTACCATCAACAGGCCACACATGCTCCTGTTCACTCACAAGCCCTAGCGGCTTATTACCCACAACAGGCAGCGTTTGCTGCACCACAACCTCCAGTCACTCAGAATTATCCACCAAACAACAACAATGCTACCCCCGCCAACCAAAACCCCGATCGACCATCGAAACAGGGTAAGAACCCCAATTTACGAACAAACCACCCATGTTCGATATGCAGGGTATATGGTCATTACACACACACACTTGCCCCCATTTGGAGCGAGCACGCCAACTGTGGACTAATGATGCCCAACACCAAGGGCATGTGGCACAATCAGCACCACCTCCTCAACCACAACCCGTGGTGCTACAGAATCTTTTCCCCAAACAAGGAGTGGTGAACACTCGTCTGTTGGATCCTCCTCAAGGAACCACAGCACCACAACAACAAATCACATATGCTACACACACAAACCAACTGATGGATTCAAGTAGTCATAATCTCCTTATGATGTCATCGTCCGACATGGATCTCCAAATGCGTCGAAACCAATATGCCCCCACTGTACCTAAAAATGTTCTCTCTATGATTGAACAACCGGTTCAGAATGCACCTACATCATTCGTCTCCATAGTCAGACCTGGATTATACTCGAAATCACCTATGACTTCCACGTTCCGATCCATCCCACCCCCTTTGAAGATAACCGAGATATATGATTTGTGCACCCTCTCACATAACACACAGGTACCAAACCAACAACCCCCTTTACTCCCGCAACAACCCTCAATGCCAACTCACGTAGGAGCCACACCAATTCATACTATCCAATTTTTATTTCCCCCTTCACGTGCCATCAACACACCAGTCATGGCTAAAATTAATCTCCCAGGATTAACATTAGGACTACCTATGTAGTACCTACCTACCCCAAACCCTCCCCTAACATCGAACATCATTTTACAACCGGTGCAACCCATCAATACTTCTAACCGTCCACCCCCTGGTGTAGCAAACATCCAGAACCGACCACCTCCAACAGGGGCCACTGCATCAACATCTAGTAATGCTCCCCCTGAACTCCACTACAATGGGGGCATAGGCCAACAAACCTACACCAATGGACCCACAACCTACACCACTAGACCCAGAACCCGCACCGCCCCACCGACTCCCAAGTTGGTGAAGAATCCCTCAACAATCTGTGCTCCCCCCAAGTGCTTTTTTTGCAACGATATAGGCCATGCTACCTATCAATCTCCACAATTACCAACACTTCAAGAGCATATGCAAATGTTGGATGATGACACTAACATTCTAGTTGTCAAACTCGAGTTGCCCCCTCAACCTCGTGATAAATATTTGCATACCAACCACCCTTGTGTGATATGCGGCATCTACGGCCATTATTCAGATCACTACTATATGAATTGAATAATGCGGACCTAGAGATATCCCATCTTCTCATTGAGGAAATATATCCCCTAAAATCTTCCTCCTCGGAAGAAATTAACACCATTTACATGGTTTCCACTGGAGACCCCTTTGTCCGGTTGGCCACTTCCACTGATCCCTTTGACACACATGATCAACCCTTTCAAATCGACGAGGAAACCATGTGTCCACAACATGGGGGTAGGCCCAAAACCTTGCCTACTCATCATCATCATAATTCTCGTCGGAGATACTGGGGGCATCCACTCCACAAGAGGAATCCCCCATCATCATATCATCACTTCAATATGTCACCATGACCCATAGCCTCATGGTATACCCCCCCATCAGCAGTTGGTCAACGCCCTGTTGATCCCTCTCTAAGACAGCATCTACACCGCATTGACACCTTTGATTTAGGGGCCATAATAGATTACCTCGACCTTGGGATAGGGGGCATGATCAATCATTTTGAACCTTCCCTGTCACACCTATCTTAGTATTTCAATGATCCCATTGTTCAAACTAACACATATGTGATCCACAATCATAAAACCCATGCACATAGCATGAGGGGAAGTCATTAACTCTGCTCACTTTTTCACATGCGTGATCTCAACCATTTTTGAGGTCACATATCACTTGTATATTTGATTTGATTTGATACACCTAGTATTCTTCCCCTGCGGGTCATCATTTCTCCCCACCACTACATCCTTGGCTTGATGGGCTAACCTTTATTTGTACCCATTTTTTAACCTAGTTATTTCCTTTGACCATTCCGGACTCCTTATGACCTCCGTTTTTCGCACCATTTGCACCACAGGATTCATATTTCCGTGCCCGTGATGATGCTTGAGATCATTTATCGCTCTCACTAAACAATTTTAGGCATTTTTTCCATGCCCCACATGCCACATCGGTTGTTGTTAGTTTATTGGCGATTTTCATATCATTGGATTCAGTTTTCCGAACTTGTGATGATGCTTGAGATCATTTCTTGCTTTCACCACCATATTTTTTGGGCATTTTTTCACCCGCCCCCCGTCACCTCGGTTTGTGTGACACATCAGCCGTTGTCCATTTTTGAAGTTCTTTATATCGCCGGATTTCAGTTTTCCGCACTTGTGACGATGCTTGAGATCATTTCTCACTCTCACCAATGTTTTTTGGGCATTTTTTCCCATGCCCCTCATCACCTCAATTTGCATGCCACATCGGCCGTGGTCCATTTTTGATGAGTTTTATATCGCCGGATTCAATTTTCCATGCTCGTGATGATGCTTAAGATCATTTCTCGCTCTCACCCCCAAATATTTTGGGCATTTCTCCAAAATGCCCCTCATCGCCTCAGTCTGCGTGCCACATCGGCCATTGCTCATTTTTTATGATCTTTATGTCACCGGATTCAGTTTTTCGTGCTCATGACGATGCTCGAGATCATTTCTCACTCTCTCCAATACCTTCTTGTTTAGTATAATTTTATCCCTTTTCAGGCCGAGCAATTCTTTTACAAAAAAGGCACTTAGGGATTTTCTGTTAAGCTCTTTTCTTACTCCTAAAATAATGAAAAGATAGCCGAGCAACCTTGCTTCCTTTCATGCTCGCTAAAAGCATCTGAAAGAGCGTCTACCTGGTATAAGTTTACCCCTTTTCCGGACCTTGTAGACTAATTACAAAAAAGGAATACTCTAGTCACATTGCCTAGAAGAGTTCTCCATCTGCATCATTTTATCCTTTTTCGGGCCTTGGAGACTAACATATGAAAAAGAACACCAATGGAGTCTACTTATCGCTTTCAGACTCTCAAAAAATGAAAGCAACCATGGGCAACCACCATCTTGGGCTTGTACAAATGCACAGGATGGTACTCCTCCACCAATTCAAAGTCTTTTTATCATTTTTAGACTCCTTAAAAATGAAAGCATTCATGAGCATAAATAGTCCTGGGCTCGCATAAATCCACAGGATAGTACCATTTCAGAGCACACTTTTATCCCTTCTTGGAGCTCATTAAAACCACGAAGAAGGTCCCAATGGTGCACAATAGATCATGTTTACTCATATGGCAGCTTCCCCATTCTCGTCGCCTTTGTTCAGAGTATTCTACAGTATGTCACCCTCAGAGTCTCCTGATAGCATCGATCAACTTGTACCCCCAGAGTCACTCCATTCTGCAATACATATCCTTGATCCCTTAAAGCTATGATCCTCACACTTAAAAAATCAGTTTCATATGCTGCCAGGTCAACCATGTCATCATGCTTTGAACAAAGGAAGTTTGAGTCCACCCACTCTATGACCCCAGTTTTTTCCACATCCCCACAGTATGTCAGCCCTATTATCACAATTTCGTTGCACACCTCGCACTCCTATCAAGGAAACATCATTTTCTTAGTAGTTGCCGGTCTCCCTCTGTTGACACCAACCAAATCTATTCCAAAGGATAGACCTATAGGTCCTTGTGCCTTGGACTCATCACCATTAGTGATGAGGGCCTATGGATCATTTTGAAAGGAGTCCTCAGTGCCTCTCCAAATGATTGTTTCTCACATGCTCAACTTCAAAACCTTGATCGCATCATTGAGACTCATATAGGGTATCGGTCCTTTCAGTTTTTTGAAGACCCCGAATATCACCTAACTCTACCGCATTTGAGAGTCTAATTGAGAAAAAAACCAGCTACATATTCCTATGGATATTCGGGTTGTGCTTGGTGACAATTTTCAGATGTATCGCAGTTTTACACTCCCTCAAGTATACAGTTAAAAATATTCCTCAGAAGTCGACTCACAGTCATTGAGTCCCTACAGATGTTGGACACCTTCAGTTTCAGCAATTCATCAACCCTTTTGATACTTTATTCAGAATGGTTGTTGCTTTTTCCAATGTATCAGTTATTGAGATCAGTCATGGAAAAATCATGAGTACATCCTAGCATTGTGTCCCCTCTGGACCATTACGATGCACCAATAGTTTTTATGTATTATTCAGGTCCCCCTTCTTGGGACTAATTGTTATGTATATGTCTTGGTACGAGCATGGGTATGCCCACCTCGTCCATAATCATAGATTATTCCTCATCATTTTGAGGCCATGTATTTTTTTAATTTTTTGCAGCTTCCAAGGGGCCATTGTTCCAGTCTCCAATCAGTCTATTCTCTTCTCCAAACCCTAGGAAAAAAGACAAAAGAACTATGATTTGTATCAACCATACGATGACCTCCTCCCTCACATGTCAGGGGGCAATTTGTTAACACCCAAAAAGTGCTCACTAGCTCATTCCCTTATTCACATGACACATTTGTCCACTTTTTCCACTATTTAAGCCTCTAAAACCATAAAAAGGTCACCAAAAAGACCATAATACACTCTTTTCCCCCCAAAATATGTATTTTTCCTCAAAAAACACAAAAAACCCTCAAAAAGGGTCCAAAATTCCCAAAAACTATTAAAAGGGAATACAAATATTAAAAATATTCCAAAAAGGAAAAAGAGGGAAAAAGGTACATAAACCATGTCATGTTGGTTATTACCATGGTATCCTCAAAACTACAATGGTATTCCCCATCACAAAAAACTATAAAAAGGTGATAAGGGCTCCTCACTTTCCATCCATCATCCATCCTATCCTCATGCTGTCAAAATCTCTCTTGAGTCCTTTGACCATTTTAGCAAACTTGGAGAAGAGACCACTGGAGCCTGGAGCACCTCAACCTTGGAGTTGCTCAACACCAAACGTCCTCACCATTTGAGGTATTATAATACAAAAACCATTCTTTGTTACATTTCTTGTTCTTTCTGTTAATCGTTTTAAATTTATTTTCATATGCACATGTTAATGTTAGATTATTTTATGATTGTATTTGCTTTTTAATCGAAGACTACTATTACAAGTTAATAGGTGCATCGTTGCACATGCTTGGTTGAAAAACCAAGCAACACCTATGGACCTAAATAACCACTAAGGCATTCAAATCCATGTACAATGCCTCTATGCATCAATCATGAGTATATAGAAGTATCAATGGAATTATGTATCCAAGTCTTGTGGCTTGGGGTGTTGGATGATTTCCAACAATATGTACATGGAAATGTAAAAGAAGCTTCTAGGAATCCAAGGTAATGGATTATGTATCAAAGCACCACACATGATTTATCAATAGTATTGATGATCTCTGAGTGGGAATATTGTTGCCATTTTAAGTGTTTTAGGACTAGGTATAAGTCTCGGTATTATGCGCATGGTTCAATAAGGAACCCGTCTCTAATCATTTCAAAGGATCATAACATACAAAAAATCCAAAAATAATCCAATTTAAGTAGGGATTCTTTAAATTTCACTCATAGATAGCATTGCATCTTCATAGCTTGATCTAAGAGAAACCCAAAATCATCTTGATTATAAATTTTTCACAACTTGTCCTCAATTTTAGTTAACATTATGCCATCACAAATATTTTTTGGCCTTTTCCAATGAAATAAAGGTCATCTAAATATGCCCGAAGAAGGATAATTATAAATTAGGATTTCACTGTTTATTTTATTGCTTCAAAGCCATGAAAGAGGCCTCAAATCACAATATCTAATCTCTTTAGGGGATGTTTGGCCTCCAAGGAGGATATGGATTCAATTGAGAGGATTTGGGAACTAAGTGTGGGTTTTAGGGCACTGGACATGGTAAAGGGAGGAAACCTTACAAGCATTATTCTCTAAAGAAATATTCTAAGGATCAAGGTAATGAATGAGACCTCAATCAACCACTTAACATTGGTATATGCCACATTTTGTCCTTCAATTGCAATATGGACACCATTAGTATATTCTGAGCTTTAGGGATCGGCCTCAAACCCCTATACATTTTTCAAGGAGAAATACCAGCATATTATGGCATCACACATAGACACACATACGATTCATGAAACATGTTTAAGGTCCAATACCATCACATAATCATTGTAAGGAAATCCTTTGGCATACACGTGTCATAAAAGGGCCATTACTATCTTTTGTCCCATGTGGATTGTTCTCAAGGAATTTCTTATGTTTTAGGAATATAAATTGAGATTGTAAGCCCTAAAATATGCTTCTCCGTGGCTAATGGACGATGTAAAATGCCCTCGAGTGCCTCATATGTCCTCTAATTGGATCTTCTATCTCAAGTCATGTTTTGGGGACAAAATCTAGGAAATTGTATTGTATTGATTTCTTTCAAGGTTCATGATCTATGCATGGTGCCAACAATAACGATTCATTCCTGTAGAAAGATGCACATGTGGTGAC
The DNA here is from genome assembly GCA_027924585.1 of Larix kaempferi. Lineage (NCBI taxonomy): Eukaryota > Viridiplantae > Streptophyta > Pinopsida > Pinales > Pinaceae > Larix > Larix kaempferi. The sequence goes on along the minus strand of BSBM01000547.1, from coordinate 14,904,608 downwards.
AAACAATGACTCATTCTTATTGAAGGATCATTTTTTCAATGACAGGCATTTGAACATTATTTGAATCTTTAGGCACATTATAGATAGGTATCTTAATTTGCACCGTAATCTAGACTCAAAAACCAATGAATCACATACTAACCATTACTTCAAAGACTCATAGATTATGTGTATATATCATGTCACATAGAATAAGCATGTAATAGTCTAAAATGTCATACATAGCATATCAAATAGAAAACAATACAATAAGCAAAAAATGTAAACCTTACAATATATTCTTGAGGAATTAAATATTGAATAGTTATGTGAGTATGTTCACTCAAACATCTTAAACTATTATACATACGAGTTTTTAATCACATTCCTCGAAGGCCCGTAAAACCTATCATAACCCAATTGTCAATGAGTAATGAGGAAAGCCATCCCTACTTGCTTATGCAAATTAGTAACTCATCATTGTCATACAAGAAAACCTACTACACATGAAATGTCCCAGTAATGGACCATTCCTTTGGGTGTTTCCTTCCATCCAAAAAACAACACAAATTTTAAACATAGTAAAACATACAATATAAATACATATAATTTATCTTGAAACTTTAAACATTCAAACTAAATATTACACATATTACAATATTTAATTACTTTTATATAAAAAAAAATTAAAACATTCTAACTAAATATTATAGATATTATAATATATAAATATTATACATAACATAATGTATAAAAATAAAAATAAAACTAAATAACCTATCATAATAATGTATAAACATTATTATTATATATAGTATAATGTATAAAGCAAAAAATAAAAACATATATAGCATAAGGTAAATACTATTTTAGGTTTAACAATTCACACATATCTACATCAGAAATTCACACATATCTACATATCTACATCACTTGCTGCTTGCCTTGCCTTAGAAGTCCCTTGACTCTCCATGTAATGCTCCGCTGTTCCTTACGCAATTCCAGGCTCAGGAAATTCAACAAAAAGGAAAATGTCCATATAAACACAGTAAAATTAGGCTCATCACAGAGTTAAGGAAAGAGAGTAATAGTGTTCCATTGTTGGAAGGAAAGAGAGCGTTTCATAAGGCAGTCATTTGACCTTACTAATAAAGGAGTAGTTATCAAGTTGACCTTACTAATAAGGTAGTCGTTATCCATCCTGAACTCTAGTAAAGACTATTACATATTATTAATCACCATGTTTATAGTAAAGACTATTACATATTATTATTCACCATGTTTATAATAGGGATATGGAAGTAACCCCAACATACTTTTGCTTAAATAATAATTGAGGGGAATATTTAATGGAGTAAATTTTCACGGTAGGAGCCTACCTCCGGGCCCATCGTTTCATTCTCAAGGACTTGCCTTAGTAGACTGTATATCGAACAAACACACAGATCTGTTGCAGCTTGCACTGACTAATCTTTCATCTAACATTTATTCTATGCAAAGTGATAATTACTAATTATCTTAAATAGAAAATTTTACACAGATAAATATAAAAAAAATTTCAAAGAAATAAATACCCAAAAACTGTTGTAAGTTGGCAGTACCCAGGAAATGTTCTTCGGGGATAATGAGAAAGAGTTATTATTAATTGGCAGTAACATAGGAAATTTGTGTGCCGTATTTCCTGCTGATTAGAGCAGGAAATTATGTTATGAGAAAATGATGTCAGTCCATCTCCACCGAATGAGGACTAAATTTGGAAATATGAATTGTGCATTGTCAGTAATATGATTTTTTTTTTTAAAATCCCTTGAAATCAGCACAGCCACAGTTAGCAGCCATGCTAAATATGTGATATCCATCGTTTTTTAATGCTGAGAAGTGAAGAGAATTTTCCATATGCAAATAAATAGTGTCTCGTTGGTGAAAAGAAATGGTAAGACATGGTGTCATATATGGGGTTCATTGCAATCCTCTTCTTGATGCTGGCAGCTCATGGTAAGATTGGTTACTTTTATTTCTCTTTAATAAAGTAAAGTTAATTTTTATTTTAATCATTATTTTTTGGTTGTTTTTTACATCTTTCTGTTGTCGTAGAGGCTGGTGATTGTGATCCGTATACTGGTTGCACAAGTGGTGCTTCCTTCCCTGCAAGCCATCCTCTTTGTAAGCAGGGACAATGTTGCAGCTTCCTGCCACCTGTTTATCATAAGCCATAGAAACAGTTTTGTTTGAGAAAAATATTTTACCACATGGGAAAAATATTATATGATGTGAATTACTGCGTTTATATTTAAATAAAAAAATGAAAATATGTTAATAACTACATTACTTTATTTATCTATGTTTGTGTTCTATGAGAATGTCATATCTTGAGAATAAGTGTTTTAGATCTTGTTTATTGTGGAAACTTTTGTTATTGATATTAGTAATGATCTTTTGAAGAATTTTTATTAATCTCATTTAGCAAAGAGCTTTGTGTGTATTTTAAAAGCATTAATTATAAATGATGTTAGAATTTTTTCAACTCTAATATAAATCTGAAATATACATTACAATAGTAGCAACAGTATATTGATGTACTACATTTGTTTGTGTTACAATGAATAATTTTCTTATGTTTTTACCATGAATAATTTTCTTATGTTTTTGTTCAAAAGTATGGTAGTAGTTATAAAAGGTGCTATAAAGAATTTGTGTATCTTATATCATATGTGTTGCAGACTTTATAAAGAAAATACATGCCTTTTACATTCCCGGTAATGGGAAGTAGCTTGATTCACAAGTTAGTTTTCCCAAAATTATGATTGTATCATTTAACTTATTATTAAAGAAAAATGAATCAATTTACAAGTCTGCGTTACATGTCCTCTAAAACTTACATTAAAAAGTTTTTTAATCAAATTTTCTCAATTTATTCAATCTTAAAAATTCTGGATATAATCTCAAACCCATCCATGCAGGAATCCCTTTACACAATTAGCTCTTTTGAATTAAGTTGTTCCTCTTATAAATTGGATTGTTAACTGAATAATATTATTATAGTTCCCAAATACAAAAGGGCTAACCTAATGTATTCCAAGTTACCCACAAAGAATAGAGATAGAGATATAATTTACGAGAGTTCAATGGTATTGTATAATATATTTATTTTTTTATTTGTGCATGGAATGATGAAAACACTTTATATTTATGAATATTCAGTACCATTAAGATTACATGTAGTACATTATTTATCTAAAAAGCCAACGATTAAGTAATAAACATATGATGTAATACAAGTTTTTTAAACAAGACATTACATCAAAAAGGTAAATATTTAAACAAGATATTATATTAAAAGGGTAAATATTTATAAGAGTTTATGTGAAATTCATATTTTGATAATGAAATTGACTTAAAAAAGTATTACTATAAAATCAGGAATATAAAATGATTAATTTGAATTTGAGTTTGAAATTGAATATAATTTTCTAATATAAAATAGGTAATCTAAAATCACTAAGTTGAAATTGTAGTTTGAAGATGATAATAAATATTCTTTAAAAATAATTTTTATTTTTTATAACTTAGGAAATAAATATATATAATCCAAAAAAAAATATAAAAAGTAGATTTATATTCAATTTATATAAAAATAGTAAAGTCAACATTTTCTTTTCATTTGTTTTATATAAATAACAAACTCAAGATTACATACGAACCACATATAAGTCAATGAAATTTAATTCGGCTGAATGAGTCAATGAAATAAAATCTTTAGAAGAAAATTTTTAAATTAAGAATTTAATACTTCAGTCAGTAAATTCGATAAATTCTTATGACATTCTTAATAAACAATTTCAGTGACATAAATACAATCGTTTTAAAGTTGTTTCAAAATTAACAAATTTTGAAATATTTTAACGATCCCCGCTATTGAGGAAGATGGCTACAAGGAAGTCGATCGGATCTGGGTTCCTTTTTTCTAAACATTTTGTTGAACCTTTTTTCTAAAGATGGCTACATAGACTATAACAGTTCGTCCAAAGTTTTAATGACTCGACATAAACCCTAAACCTTTAACATTCATTTTACAAGCTTTCGTTTTGACAGAGCTAGCAAATATTTCTTTAAACAGTATCAAAGATTGGAATCACATTCATTTTCTGGTCAAATTACCAAGGGTTAATACCCTCGTGTCAAAATCTCTTCACGAGTATTCAAAGAAAATAGATATAGACATTAATCCTTTTTCTTAGAACTGGAACTATTTATTTAAAAACTCAAACATAACATCAAATAACTGTCAAGCCCAGGGCTATTTCTTATTCATACATTTTACAGTTCTATACATCGATTTTTTTAGGGTAAAACTTATAGTTCGTAGTTCTGTGAAGAAAACGAAAACAATTGAAGCATCAAACCTTAGCTCACGACTGTAAACCATTTACATCAAACATAGACGCAGAGATTTTCTAACACAAGTTTTATTTCTACACTTTAAACATTTAAGTTACAGTTACGTTCCAAGGTCGAAACCCAAAAAGATCAAAATGAGAAAAATTTTAAGTCTGAAGTTATCAAAACATTTTCTTGAAACTCGACTGAGGAAAGAACTCTCGTCGAAACAGATTCCATTGTCAACTTTTGGCACAATAGCTAAAACTTTGTTAAATATTAACCAAGTAAGCCGAAAGGCACACCATCCTATAGACACTTAGCACAACACATCACCACATTGGACTCATCTCCAAAACCACAAGTATGGCTTAAAAACATCAACGATGGCCATTCTTCCAGGAGAACCTATGAAGGGTTATGCCAACGGGACTTATCGAGTGAAGCGAGCCATCAAATCCCGTTTAGCTTTCAACACTATAACCTCCAAGATGAAGGCAATACCTGCCATAGAAATCACTACGAGGTTAAACACATTTCTAAAACAAGAAGTTGCACGAATTCAAACAGTAAATATTGGAAATAATAACCATGAAGTCAAAACATTACCTCTGTTTGTAGGAGCTGATGCTGGAATGCCTTTCGCATCAATTTTTCAATCCACTTAACAGCCGCAACAGAGAAAGCCTTCAAACTCCACGACTTCAACATTTATTCTCAGACAAGACTTGTGAATCTAAAACCCTGGAAAAACCTCTATCAAAATGCATGGCGAAATCCATAGGCCTATCAACACTCAAACTCCATTAAGAACCCTGAAAATATCAATATTATAGCTAGAGATCCCACCATCGAACCTGAGCATGAAGTTTGCAAACAACCAGAGATCAAACCCTACAACTATGCGGTCTGTCGGCCTCTCTCCAAGCCCAGACCCATCAAATGAATGCCAAGGAGTGATACGAAGCGTAAGTATCGCATGAGTAGTTAGGTCAAAAACCCAAACCCGAGGACATCACCCGATCGATGGAGCAGATCAAGCTAGCTAGGGTCACGAAACTCAAAGCACCAATACATACACAGTTCATTAATGAATCCATTAACGGTGAGGGCCAATGCAGAGGTGGCTCGTCAACTTTCTATATTACAGCTCAGCCTTTTCTTACAAGTATTCACATGAAATCCTCTACATGGAGATCCAACAGGACATTCCACTGAAAGAATAGATGGAACCATTAAAAGTTCAGTGCAGACACATTATAACAAATGTTGAAGGACTGTAGGAACATTAAAGACTTGTCCCTCCATTAATGCAGCTCGGGCGCGAATCACACTGCATTAACATTTCATGTTATCAAGGCTATCGTAGATATTGCATAGTATTACAACCTAGAATTTGCAATACACTATAAACCATGTCATCACCATTGCATAGTTCACAATGCATATAGTAGTTTCTATGATGCATAGGTCGCATGGTGTTTACATTATAAGTAATGTATGGTATTAACATTAGTCAAAAAATTAATAGAAATAACCTTTGGTAACTGTGTATGTGAAACATATAGTATGTGCAATATATGGTAAGTGCTTTAGAATTAGAATCCAATGCAATAGGTGATTGTATTATTTTGACATTTCCAAACCCGCACATTGTCATTACAATAATATAATAATGAATAGTGATACTAAATGAAGAAACAATATTTCACAAATGCATAGTCAATAGAAATAGGTCGCTTATGATTCTACTTGACATTAGGTCAAAAATTATATAGAAAGAGGTCTCAATATGTACAGGTTTAAGACCATTACAATGCCCATAAGAAATGTTATGATCTTTCCTGAAAGTCTTAAATAGTATATCAAAGAATCAATCTAGATTTACATAATTTCACCATTTCACATTAGAATTATCATTCAATAATAGATGCGTCATGTTGAAATAGTTTTACAATAATATTGGTACTTGAAATGTAAAAACTCATCTAACCCTTGCAGGTATCAGAATACAAAGTAACCTCTGTCCCTTTGACGCAAAACAAAATAAATGTGGAAACATCCAGATATCAGAATAGGTAGTGATAACAATGACTTCCGCAAATGGTATAAACAGTTAATATAACACTTGTAAGCTGAAAGAACAAACTGAAGGTCCATACCTTTAACATCTTTCTTGTACAGAAAATACTTTCGCTATCCTATTGCAATGAAGGCTAACAGAAACAAATATTAAATTACTTGAAGATCTTGGATGGACTTAATACCTTACTTTCTAAATCTGCGAAGAAACAGGTACACTGCTTTAGCTATCAAGCTAAGTAAACCTCAAGGCACCCCGTAGGAACCCCTTCATCAACATTCAAACATAGCTGTCAGTGTTTATGACCAGAATTGTATCTCATGAGAATTTGAGTATTATTTATAGAATTATATTATATTTCAAATGAACTGTTGACTTATTATGTTTAAAAATTACAATTTGTCAATTGTGATTACTTTCTTTTAGTTAAGTAGTTAACAAACATTTATTTCCGCAATTAGCATTCTTAGTAATTAATGCTACTTAAAAAAAATTTAATTTTTAGTGAAATTTTGGGGATGTTACAGTATGGTGGATTTGTTGTCACGTAATGTAATGTAACGTAACATTACATTACCAAAAATAAAAAGTAATTAAAAAAATCCATATCCAGTTATAAAATAAAAATTAGAACGAACATAGATCCATATTAAACCCAGATATATCAAACAGCGAGAGGGATCAAATTTCTTGAGTAAAAAGTTTAAGATAAATAATAATAATAAGAATTCCACCTCAAGAAATTAGATCCCTCTCGATTCTTGATAGATCAGGGTTTAAGATGTATAGCTATGCTACTATATAATAAAATCACATGTCATATGACAAAAGGGTGTCATGGATGTAAATGTTCTTGACCTTCTTTAAAGTCTATTTGGTTGAAACACCTACAAAAGATAATCTATGACCACTTGGGGGTATTCCGTCTAGAAGAGTGACATCTAATTTCAATGGTAGACTAGAGAAAACTAGAAGACCTAAATTAGTGTCATTGGTAGACTATGTTGGGGCATATGACATAAAGAAGAATAATGAAACTGTAGAAATGTTCAATTCAAATGGGGAACCTATGTTCTATGATCCTATATTTTTTAACACCTATGTTGAGCAAAAACCCATTAGGGAGAAAATGAAACCTCTATTTTATTAGCTTCCATAATGAGAGCACGTTAATATTTCCCACTTACTTGATCCCATGCATATATTCAAAATTATTTCATATTCTTTATGAAGCCACACATCATGAGAAACAAAGTGGGACATTAGGTCTTATAAGAGATCTTATTTTTTCAAATACTAAAAAAAAACATTGGCCATGAAAAGGAGGTAGAGGAGAGATTAATCCCTATGGTATTTTAATGAAGGTGATGTCCCATGGATTTTGAAGAGAGATGATCTTTATTTGGAAAGTGATGTTATATTGTGTGTCATGGTGTCTACTTTATATAGGTCAACTCTATGATGTTGCTTCATTGCAAAAAAAAAAATCTATGGATGAAATCACATTACAATGTGAACCTTTCAAGGGTATGCAGGTAGATTACATTCTTCCTTATCTATGGTGTAGGTTATTATATGCTATGTATCATAGTTTTATGTCATTTAAAATAAAGTATGAAGTATGACGCCTTCAATTGAGCATAGATATAGATGGATTTAACTCGTACTATTATGTTTGGCCAATGATAGTGGTAAATAAAAATACCCCCCTCCCCACTCCCCATAGTTGTCCATGAATATTGAGCATATTATTTTGGCTTTTATATTCCTTGGTTGAAAACAAGTGTAGAGAATAGATATCTACCTCCAAACATTCATCGAGATCAAGTTAAAAATTTATGGGAAAGGATACATTGTATCAAAACCAATATATTGGAGAGGTATTTTACATTATATGGCATGAGCATACACGACCCACAATTATATAGGGATAGGAACTTTTTCATGTTGGTTTGTACTAAGACATGATATCAAAACATCTTTGTGAGAACAACAATATTATAATGACAAGTGTGGAATATAATTCTAGGGTGATGGTGATGAAGAATGTTATATACATGGGTTATTTTATTATGATAATGCTTCATTTTATTATGGTTATCTATAACTTGTCAATTACATTTTTCTCTTCATTTTATGACGTTGGATATAAAAACATAACAACTATTTAGAACCACCATGTTGAAAATGAAATAATTGTTTTGGAACTTCAATCTCTTTAATGAATTACGATTCTAGATTATTTTACTCGTCTTTTTGTTTTCTATATTACCATGTAAAAACATTATGCTCATTTAAAAACTAAACTATCTTTCTCATTCAACACTAACTAAATAAAATAATAATAATTTTAAAGTATACAACCATATTCCATATCCTCATCTCTTTAGATTATTTACATCATCTTTTATTTAACTTTGATGTTTAATATAATACCAAATAAATAAATTATATACAATAAAAATATTATATTTTTCTCATTTATTACTAACTACATAAATTTGAGGTTTTAAAATAAAATATTATAATCTAAGATATAATTTTCTCACTATGTAATTACCTCACTAATTTTAAATCACAAGTAAATGTGAATATGTCAATGAATCATACAATATATTAAAGATAATTGCATTTTCCTCATATGAAAGAGTAATTCATAAATAATATTAAAAAAACAAATAAAATAATATATAAACCACATTATAATATAAATTTACAATATCACCATATAATATATAAAGCTATTACACTTTATTTAAAATGACCAACTAAGAGGAAAAAATAAACAAAGTCTAATTTTATAAATTCACCTTTCTTTATTTAAAATAAATAAAGTAACGAACTACGAAGAAGAAAAAAAAACAATCTAATTTATAAATTCAACTTTTTTTAATTAAAATACAATAGAGTAATTCATTAGGAACATTTTAATATTAATTTACACAGATCAAGTTACGTCGAACATCCTTTATAAATGATTGTTCTTAGGGTTAAAATTAGTAAATTATCAAAACAAACTCGATCGATCATTTTAAACTTTATTTAAAATTTTCAAGAATAATAATAATAAGTTTAATATGCGTATAATTAGAATAATTTTATTAAAACAAGTTATGAAAAGTAAGTTGCATCCTTTAATTATAAAATTTACGATTGTATTACAATGTAAACCTCCCCCCCCACAAAATTACAACACTTTCAAGGTATCTTCAAATAAATTTTTACATTCACAAATATATTCGATAAATGTCTGCATTTACAAATATATTCATGTTAAGCATTGATATTGGTGATGTATATATCATTGAAATCATTTTTTAGAATTTGAAGTGAAGTTAAAAGAAAAAATTGAAATATTTAAAAAAAAAAATTATTAGTAAAATAAAAGCAGTAGTTTAGTAGTGTGGGTTTCTTGTCGAGTTTTTTGTCTCACAATCTCCTATACTAAATTGGTGTCTCGCTTTGAAATGACCTTAAAAATAGATTATTATTATTATTATATTTATAGTTAGTAAATTTATGTTCATGACTTAACTAATATGATTAAAACACATTGATTTATAAATATTAAAATATGATTTACTATTGTTTTTTTCTTTAATATATATATATACACAAAGTGTTATTAATATTTGAAAGATTATTGTTAATTTAATTGAATGTTTTTTATCTCATTAAATATTTAATATAAAAATTAGAATTATTTCAATGATTTAATATAATATTTAGTCATACAATTTGATGTAAACAAATATTCAAATCTCATTTAGAATAGTTTTTCGTTATTCAATATATGTGTGATGTTTTTTAAACCAAAAAAACTAGAAATTTTATGCTAAAAGGTTGAGGAATATTGTTGAATATTTACATACAATTATGGTGTTCTATTATTTCCAAAATTTCTCTTGTCGTATTAGATCTACAAACCAAAATATTACCTCACTATTATAACAATAACAATTCTAATGTTTTTCACAACTAACCTATAACTTTAACATATAGTAAACTATCCTAATGAAGGGATACAAAATAAATACATAAAGGGAGGTGCTTAGCATTAGGTGTGACTATTGTGTGTCTCCTCTTCATATTGTTCTTCATTGATTTGGCTCTGGGAGGTTGTAGTACCTTCATTATCCAAATAAATTTGTTGTGTCAAGCCTTTTTCAACTTAATTGATGTCAGTAGAGGTTTTTGTTTTTTTGTTTGTTTTTTTTTTTCTTTCTGAGAATGACCCCCTTCCACAAAATTAGTCATCAAGGTGTTATACAAGGTTTTTGTATCATTAACGAACTTCTCAATTTGCCTCATTAACCAAATTGTCAATTCCACCCCCCTTATTTTGAAAATCTACTTTCCAACTCCTCAAACCTAAAATATTGTTGATTTGTGTGAGAATAATTTTTGTCCACTAGGCCTTTTATGCCTTCGACTTGAGTTATGAGTCCCTCAATTTAGGAATTAAATCTCCTCCTTATAATCTTTAATTCTCTTATGTCTCTCTAAATCCTCCAACCACTAGCTTCTCTCATGGAGATTCGTAATGGGAAACATAACAAAGGGTTCCAATAACCACAGGTTCTCAAAAATTACTCAAACTAAACAGATAGGACCAAAACTTGCAAAAACCACGAAAATCTAAAACAAATTTCTATCTATCCCATGTTCTTCACCTAATATCAAGAGAATAATATCAAAAGTGAAATAAAACCATACCCAAGAAGGATTAGAGTGCCCTCTTACCTTTCATGCTCATCCACACTCTCAAAAATAGGTTGCATGAAAGATCAAGACCTAAAAAATAACACTAAATTTCATCCCAATTCCTGCAACAATGGATATCTCTGAATAGAGATATCTCTTCAGGGAGAGGCAAGTGAAGCCGAAGATATATGTAGAAAAAAATCATTGTCATCTAGATAAGAAATAAACCATAGTAGGGAGAGACTCCCTCATGACATAATAATGCCACAGAAAGCGATTCAACCCCAAAGGAGTGACATGTTATACAATACAATGTTAATCCTTTTCATTTCCAAGTGGGTTCCCAACTTAATAATGCTGAGATGATTCCACCATAGGGGAGCCACCAACAAAATGGTTTTCCCCCATTAAAATTGATTATTTGATGCCATACCCATTCGTCAAGCAAAGGTCAATTATGTATTTCCATTGAGATATAACATGATCCCTTGCACCTACAACCCCAATTCTAGGATATCCCTCATTTATCCTTGCTAATTATTTTCTTCAGCATGACTTTTGAATTTTTTTATTTAATGTTCTATAAATCAACATGATGAGAACAATTTGTCATAAGTATTATGGTATATACATGTGTAATTTAAAAAAAAATAAATTGTTATAATATAATTTAGATTATGGTATATACATGTGTAACTAGAAACAAAATTATATTTTATTATAATATAATTTAGATTATGGTATATACATGTGTAAATAAAAATAAAAATTCTATTTTATTCTAATATATTTTAAATTGGGGAGTCACGAGGAAAGGAGGTTATGCTACAATTGATAAAATAAAACAACTTCTAGAATCAGGCTAGTGGATTGGCGAAGTGTCACTTGAAGAATAGACACCTAAGATCATTAAAAAAATCTGAAGAGACAAAATACCAAATCATAAGCTATGTTCTAATGATCTAGTGGACTGGTTTATCATGGTGGGAAGACAAGAATAAAGAGTCAGAAAGGGCTTGGGACTTCACTATCAAGACGTGAACATCATCTCGGACTTCACTATCAAGAAGAGAAAATCTTGGTAGATGAGAGGACATTTTCAAGAGTGAAAGAATAAAAAGAGAGAATGAAAATACGGTCATGATGTTCTAAGCACACAAGGGATGTGTTAGGAATGGGAAATCAAAGGTGACTAAGTGACAGGACAGTTGTTTCTTTGCCTCAATGGTAACATAACTGGATTGGGGGTGGTTGTTCCAAGAAACAATCTTAAATGCTGGAAACACCTACAGTTGGTACCTCATGGCTCTCCCATTTTTTTTTTCAAGGATATTACGATAACAAATAATCGATTCTTATTTGGGTTTGAATTAGTGTCTTGTTAGAGCTATATGGTCATATCAAACTGTTATGCAAACAACTCACAAAAGTAATGCATTTAGTGTTTTTATAGGTTTAATTTCATGAATATAAACAAAAAGGAAAGACAAACAAAATATAAATTAGGTTTCTTGTATGAGACAGGTAGAAAACAGTTATGATTATATTTTTTTGTATCAGGGGAATAGACAACTAGAGTTGGGCTGGTACTCGGGTGACATGGGGTCCAGGGATCCAATCTCGCTACAACTATACCCCTTGGTGCACAGGGGGATTTGAACACGTGACCTTCCAATTACAACTTCTCATCTTTTACCACTTGAGCTGCCTCCCACAAACTCTTACACAATATTAAATAGTGAATCATTTAATTTTAAAAATTCAAAAATTCAAATAGATGTTCATTCTAAAGATAGATTTGCATTACTATGAATATTTACAACTTTGCTAATTGAAAGAATCTCCTTAAAAAAAATATTGTATAAAATATTATTGTAGGTATTTCATTTCTTTTTAACTACTGAAAATAAATAAAATATTTTGTATTTATTGGTACAATAATTTAGAAGTTGAAGCATTTAAAATTATAAATAGATATATTTATATAAATGCGCCTATATAAATATGTTCTAAAAATCATTGCATGCAATACATGAATTTACTTAAATACTATATTTACTTAAACTTATTCAAATATACCATAATCACGAGGAATAAATACCAAGGAGAATCGAAACCAACATCATAGAATATATATATATAGCTTAAATCTGAACCATTCAATAATTAGAATTTGCACAGATAAACTTCAAACATTTTATATAAAACCATAGCAACAGTAAATATACTTCCATATTTACATTCATGGTATCGAAACCTACTACCATCTGAAATATTTAATGGTCAAAATTGTATAGAAAGAAACAAAATCTCTCCAAGAGTAATTCTACTACGGATTCGCTCCATTTCTATACCCCGAGATAAGATAAAGAGAAAGAACGTACCTTATAAATTGAGAATGTATGAAGTTAAATTGTTTCAGTATGGTATCTAGGAGTCATAGATTCGAACCTCGTTAAATACAGCTAGAAGTAAACCACGTCAATAAAAAGAATAAAATGGTTAGAAGGAATTCCTTAATAGAGTCAAAGGTTATCATAAAAAAATGGACCTATAGTAGTAATAATGGAAAGGATAATGTCCGTTAAATGACCAAGGATCTTCATTCCTCTCTATAATAATTAAACAATAAAATACTAAAACCTAAGATTAAAAATTAAAACGTAAGATAAAAATATTAAAATAGAAAACTCCAAAATATTTCGATAATCATTCGATGCAAAGATATCAAACTCCAAATATTTCCATAATCATTCGACCGAGTTTTCCATCCTTCAATGGCCAGCGAGAATGCGTCTGTAATTAAATTAGCTGATGGAAAATCATATATACATGGAAATAAATGACTGGAAAATTATCCGATGAAAAAGAAAGAGAAATAAATCCATCTCCATCATTAGAGGTATATGGAAAACTAGTCGAAGAAAATGAAATAATTAAATGTATCTATATGCAACTCCATTGCATGCAGGATACTTAGAAAACATGCATTTTCGACTGATAACACGATCTTGTCATGTTATTCGGCCTCCCTCTCTGTTATAAATATGTGATACCTACCGTTCTTTAATGCTGGGAAGTGAAGAGAAATTATGAGGTGGATATACATACATACTTATGAGAATACTTACTTTTTTATATTGTTTTTAAATTTTTTATTTAAGTGTAACATAATTCATCTCCAAAACAATCTACTTTAAGTGTAACCATTTTTTATTATTAAATACTAATATTGATTCTATTTGTTGTGGTGAGGAAAATTTTCATTGTTGTTTTCCAAGAACATTTGTAGAGTATGGTGAATTTCTATATGCTGTGATAGTTAGAGTGCCTTGTTGTGTGATGGTTTATTAATATTTAACTCCTATTTAGTGTTGTTTGTACTTTATCAAAAAATTTGCCAAGACTTCACAATATTTTATTATTTAGTAAAGTATTCGCTAAGAATTTACAAGGTTTTATAATTTACTGAAAGATTCACCAATATTTTACAGGGTTTTAGAATTTAGTGAAAGATTTGCTAAGATTTTAGAAGATTAAATAATTCAATGAGAGATTCGCCAAGAATATCTCTCTCTCTCTCTCTCTCTCTCTCTCTCTCTCTCTCTCTCTCTCTCTCTCTCTCTCTCTATATATATATATATATATATATATATATATATATATATATACATAATATGACATTGATAAAATAAATTTCATATTTTCCTGTATATCATGTGAATTTGCCAATTTATAATATATAGAAATTTAGGGTGGGTTCCTAAAACATTCTTTGCTTCTCTTTTCCAAATTTTTGTCTTAGAAAGAATGGATGAGACATCCAGGAATATTTTTTCCCTAGAGAACGCCATGGGAAATATTTTTGAAAGTATTTTTGATGAATTTGGGGGTAAGACAGACCTCATTAATGATATGGACATATAGGTTAAATCCCTCTCTCATAAATAAAGTGATGTCTTGGAGGGGTATATTTGTAGAGTGGAAAAATATAATACCCAACTAGCTAATGAGGTTTCCCATTTGTAGGTCTCTCTCAATGATCTTTGTGAAGAAGTTGCTCCTCTAGTTCAAGAAGATAATAACCGCTTGTTTGATGAATATCAAGCTTTGAAAGAAGACTATGATTCCTTGCTGCTACAACTAATAAAGAATGATAATACTATTAGGGATTTGTAGGAGTGCAAGCAAAGCCTTCAATTATACATCAACCAACTATAGAAATCTAAGAAGAAGTTTTTTTATGTTGTTGAGATACCATTCTCACCTATTACTTATTCTACCTTTGATAATCTTGCTTGTATCCCGACTATTTGTAAACAAGAAGACAATAAGAAATATGTTGATGATATTTTTATTTCATCTCATGATTTGTTGACTAATGATGCTATTTCTCCTAGATTTGAGAAGCACATTGCACATATAGGGTCCTGAATGCTAAGAAATATGGGGTATGGAAGAAGAGGACTTGGGAAGAATGGACAAGGTATTCTTGTTCCTATTATCCTTGAAATGAAATCACTAAGAATGGGTCTTGGATATGATGTTTCTACACTTATTTTTGCCAACATCATGAAAGTGTTATTTTCTATTGGAGGTTTTGAGATTGAGATGTTGGAAGACAAACCAATTGTTGAAAGTGTTGAAAATATTGTTTAATTAGTTGTCTCTAATGAGCCATGAAATTTAGAATGTCATTCCAAATGGAATTATTGCTACTGTGTAGGGTTTTTCTTCTCCTATTGGTGAATCATAAGCTATGCCTACATCATGCTTTGTACCAAAACATAAAATTGTGCCATTTCATCAACTTGATCATAAAAATTGAAGTAATTATCCTAGGAATTAGAATTCTATGAAATTGTGAAATTCTATAACACAACACATCCTTGAGCCTGGGAAAATATCACAGTAAAAGAATTAGCAAGGAAGATGAATTGCATTGAAAACTAGCTAGAATTGAGCAGTAAAATCAAACATGCAAAGAACAGGAATTCGAATCCATGTTAGTGTAGAATAGGAAATATCACCACTACAATGCTCTGGAGGTTCCAAACTCAACCAATTGTTAGTGAACTGAAGCTTATGTTAGTTAACTAATTATGAAGGTTGCATCAGTGGGTTTAGCATGCAAATCCAGATGTAGAGAGCGCATTTTATCACAGTTGATTGCAATCAGAGCTCAAACTCCCCACCAGAGTCATGAACTCAGGTGGACTGAACCAGATCACTGAGTTAGCTCATAAAATGTAGGGAAATGACTATACATGGCCTAAATTCATGCATGTAGGGTGCATCAAGTGGATAATGTGTCCTATATGGAATATTCACACCACTAGGGGTTCAACAACATTATCCAATACTATGAAAATGGAAATAATACTAAGGAGGACAAATATTGGAGTACTAATTATCCTAACACCGCCCCTTAATCCAAATTTGGACAGCCTGGCCCCTAGTAACTGAGAGCAAAGGTCACCCAAACAATTAAAAAAAAATGTTCATGAAACTAAGTAAATGGGGAAATCTCATGGCAAAAAACCCCCCCAAAAAATGAACAGCGGGCAACTCAATCATCCTTCACACTAAGCATATATATCAGATAGGAAAATATCTTTTGAAAGAAATACTTTGTAAAACTGTCTGCAATATCCTCCTTTGTAGGGTAGTAATGTAGTGCGATGGTCCTATTGTGCAATAGTTCACTGATGTAGTGCATATGAACCTCAGTCTACCATCTTGGATCATGGTATACCTCTTTGAAGGATTGTAGATAAGAGTCCACCATCATGTAGCATCTCTTTAAGAGAAGTGGATCTTTATGACATAGTGCAAGGTTTGCAACTCGATACTGAGATATGGTTTTTTTATTGTTAGATGGTTCCCCAGTTATGTTCCCAACAACTTCAAGGACTTTGTGAGCCCATTTTGGCCTTAGACATGCATTGGGAGGAGCTGTCAGTTCTGGATCTCGATATGCTTGATCATCATTCTCAACATCAAGATCTGATTCAACTTGGTCCTCATCAGAAGAGACACATTTTGATCTTCATTAGGTGAAAATGGAGTAGGAAGATCAGATCTACCTTTTTCTTCAACTGACTATAGATCATGTAATGGATCTTTATTGAACTAGACACTTCTTCCAATGAAGCATATTTTGGTTGAAATATCCACCAGTTTGTATGCCTTTTCATCTTCGTCATATCCCAGTAGAATGCATTCAATACTTTGGGGTTTAAGAGCTTTTTTTTTTTTAGATAAGATTCTATCCCATGCCTTGGATCTAAAAACCCTCAGGTGAGAGACATTTGGCTTGTGTCCCTTCAGTGCTTCAAATGGAGCGACCCCATCCATAGATTTGTGGGGTGCCCTGTTCTGAATGTATGAATCACATTTCATTGCTTCTTCCCAGAGATATGGTGGAATATTCCTTGCTTCAAACAAACATGTATCCATTTCTTTCAATGACCTATTATTCCTCTTAGACACACCATTTTTTTGTGGTGTGGATGCGACTGAATGTCACATTTCGATTCTCTAAGAAGCACAAAACTGCTGCAACTCTCCCTTGATGTACTCCCCTACATTGTCAGATATGAATGATTTGATCTTCTTCCCAATAGTTTTCTCAACCAAGGCTTTGAGGACTTTGAAGTTATAAATTACCTCATACTTCTACTTAAGAAAGAAGATCCAATAGAACCTAGAGTAGTCATCTATGAAGGTTAGAATATATTTGGATCCATTCATAGAAGTTTTGGGCATCGGTCCTGAGAGATCATTGTGTATCAAATCAATTGTGGAGGAAAATCTCTTTGCCTTCCCAACATCAAACTTTTGCTCTTGATTCTTCCCTACCAAGTAGCCTTTGTAGATTCCTTGAGAGAATTTTATGTTGGGAAATCCTTCAACCATATCTTCCTTGTGCAACTATTGTAAGTACTTGAAATTTAGATGGCCAAATATCTCATCTTAGAGTCTACTAGTCTTGTTTGCATTGGTCAATAGAGAACTTTGATGTGAATATGGAGGAAAATAGGAGAAATCATATGCCTTTGAAGCATGGTTTGCAACACCTTTAGTTTTTAGCTTCCTGTATGAGATTTCTGCAATCTCAACTATGACAAGTCCAAAAACAACTCTCTTTGGTGAACATGTGTGTGTCATCTGATAAACATATATCAATTTTGTTGCTAGAGAAGGCACATACAAAACATTGTTGTAATTTCCATGCTCCAATTGTATTGTGGCATTACCTTCGACACAGATCTATGAATCGTAGCCCAGGACCATCGGTAAGATCTAGAGAATAAAAATATTCTCTGGAGGCAACCATGTGGTTGGAGGATCTAGAATTTATGATGAAGGCTTGTGATTGTCAGAATCCAACTTTCAGTTCAATTTCACGTCCCCTCCCATCTATCCAACGCAAGGAAGGGAACATGACTACATATCTTGGGATTTTTTACCAAAACTCAGCCCCATTCATTAGATTCATACAAATAAAAACCTATGTGTCTGTAGATCTATCAAACACAACGGAAGTAAAATTATTCTACACACATATATCATACAATTTCCAGCATATTGATAGCATTCATCAATTAATTAAAACAATGTTGAATTAAAACACGTAGAGAGAATACTTATCTCCATGTAATGTTGTCCCAAGCAACTACCTATGTCACTGTAATTTTCCACCCAACCATAGGATAGCTGTGTTCATCAATTTCTCAACACAGCTGCCACCCCCGAGTTGGGCATGATTTCTACGATGAAAAGGGTACTCTCAAGCTTAGCATAGCCCAAGCAACATCGTATCTAAGCCAAGCCAACCCACATCTAGGTTTATCAAGCCAATGTGAACCCGTCTATTTTTGGATGCTTGCACTCAAGATAAAGAAAAAACAATGGATACCCAACCCATACACATCAAGCTCAATTATTGGGCATGGATACACATTTTCAACAATGGGTTTTACAAAACAAGATGGCCATGGGTTTTCCTAAATCATTTCCAATCAAAAACGCATTATGGGGTGGGGAAAATAACCATAGGGAGGAAAATAGTTTCTCCCACCGCTATATGAGCATTCAACAGGCCAAAATGACCTCTATTGACCCCCCCAAATTGATTTCCCTTCTTCCCCACTGTTACACAAGAAAAAAACGCCCTCCCCAGCTAGAAAAATGAAGGAAGCGACATAAATTTCATGGATAAAAATGCCCAGTAGGCTCCCCAACTTGTGATAGAGGAAAGGAAATGGGGAGTAATGGATTGGGGAGATAGTTAATGCCCAGGAATCCAAACACGTTTTTCCAAAACTGATGGCTTGCCCATACCCGAATTTGGACAGCCATACCTCTCCATTCCCCAAGGCATTAACTATCTCAACCAACTCTTCGAAAAAATAAATGATTGGGTACAAAATTCAATATGGGTAGTTGAGGGTTTATGGGTTCTCTCATTGAAACTTGGCTTGACTTGATTGGCTCCAAGGGTTTGAATATTTACCTTTGAATTCCTTGTAAAAATCATGCCCCCATCTCTTGCTGCATTGCATTGCATAGCTAGTTGTGGGTATTTTATTAAAATGCATATTTACA
The DNA here is from genome assembly GCA_027924585.1 of Larix kaempferi. Classification (NCBI taxonomy): domain Eukaryota; kingdom Viridiplantae; phylum Streptophyta; class Pinopsida; order Pinales; family Pinaceae; genus Larix; species Larix kaempferi. The sequence continues at coordinate 14,884,855 of BSBM01000547.1, read as the reverse complement.
TAATATTTGCAATTCCATTGTTCCTGGCTAGCATGCAAGCCATATGCATCACTAAATCGATGGCGGGGCCTTGGACTTGAGATCCTCACCACAATTTTATAATCATATTACATCATTTACATTTTAATGCAATGGGGTGAACTCGTGCGGAATCTCTCATGATCATCTGTCTAACTTCTAGAATCAATATTCCTTGTGTCTTCTCAGAGGGAAAAGTTGTGTTGTTCAATAATTTTGGTCATTTGATCTATCTTCTTCTTCATGAAGGAACTCTCTAGATGGTTTCCTTTCTTGCAATAGGTATACTTGGTCTTCTCAAACCTCTTTTGCTTATCCTTCTTGGAGTTGGAGTCTCCTTTTGATGGATTAGGTTTCTCCTTTGGCTTGGATTCATATTGCTTCATGTCCTTTCCCTTTTGATTCCCTTTAGCATTCACACCTTTGGACTACCAAGCCATAAGAGCCTAATTCTTGGAGGCTTGCATGGCTCCCATTTGAATTAGTTTGTCTTGTTCTTGGATTAGGGATTCTGTGAATGCATCTAAAGAAGGAATTTTCTAGTTGGGGATTGGAAATATCCCAGAGTGAAAGGTGGACACAAATACTGAAAATTCAAGGCCAATCTTGCATAGGATGGAAAGCACTAACTGTGAATCCTTCTTGTCAATTCCGCATTGTTTGCACTGCATAACCAATACTTGAACTTTGAAAAGAAATGTTGTATGGTTTCGAAACTGCTGGGTGGAAGACAAATTAATTCATTCTTTGAAACGTGGCCTATCAACTCATCTTTCTTTCCAAAGAGAGTTTCAATCTTCTTCCACACCTCCCTTGGGGTTTTAAATCCATCAATATGGAAGAGTGAGTCTCTAGAGATGTGAATACACATAAAACCAAAAGCCTCATCTAACTTGTTCAGTTACTTTTATTGCTCAACAACTTCCTGAGGTTTGACCTCCTTGCCTATTGTGACCTTGTACAAAATCTTGTTTTGAAACACAACCTGGATAATTACCCTCCAATCCAAATAATTGAAGGGTGTCAGGATTCTTGGTGTCAAAGGAGCATTTCAATTCTTCATCAACAAGTACTGGAGCGAATGAAAACTGCTACTACTGCTTTTCAAAATCTTGTAGAAAAATCTCAAAATGAAGATAAACCAGCTCTACTAAGCTCTGATACCATGTGAAATTCTATAAGAAAATAGATCATTGAGCTTGGGAAAATATCACATTGAAATAATGAGTAAGGAAGGAGAATTGCAATGATAAGTAACAAGAATTGAGTAGTAAAATCAAACATGCAAAGAAACTCAGCTGTGCATCAAAACTAGTGTCATATTCCATTAGTCTGTATAGTAAAATAATATAGTAAAATTGAGAGAATTCGATTATCCAGGAGGAATTCAAAACCATGTCATTCTAGCATAGTAAATATCACCACTACAGTGCTCTGAAGGTTCCAAAATCAACTGATTGTTAGTGAAATAAATCTACTATCAATCAATTGATCATGAAGGGTACATCACTAAGTTTAGGATGCAAATAAAGGTAGAGAGGGTGAATTTGATCACAATCAGTTGCAATCGGAGCTCAAACCCCCCACTAGAGTCATGAACTCGGGTGGATTGAACAAGATCACTGAGTTAGCTCCTAAAATGTAGGGATCTAACTCTGCATGGCATAAAATCATACATGCAGGCCACATCAAGTGGATAATGTGTCCTATATGACATATGGACACCACTAGGGGGTCAACAACATCATCCAATACTAGGAAAAGGGAAATAATACTAAGGTGGACAAAGATTAGAGTATTAGTTATCCCAACAGAAGTATGGCAACTTTGATTTCAAAACATTGTAGAAAAGATGTGATATACACAATCATGGACTAGTGTTGACTACTTGGGTTGACTGTAGTTGGGTTGATGAATGACCATGGTATATTTTGAATAGATGCTTGAGGACTTCATACATATGTGTATCTTTGATTGTACTATTGTATATTGATCCTCTTTCCTTCGTTTGATTTATTTGGATTGGTCGATTGCGATTTGACCAGAGAAGAAATATGACTGAGATTCAATTGATATATTTATTTTGATTTACTTGAGAGTGGTCAACTGAGATTCTTCTAGTGGTGATAGTCAATTGAAGTTTCAACTAAATTGTTTGTTAATTGAGTTTCGATTGATATTGTTTTGTTTTTTTTGTTATTGATGTTTTTTTATCCCTCAGTTGTGTTTAAGGGGGGATAAATTTAAGTAAATTGAATATTTTTTATATGTAAACCCAAATGATGTCGTAATGTCTACTCAATTGTAACTTGCTCAGTCCGACTAAAATTTGATTGACTAAGTTGCTCATTGTTTATTATGAGATATGATTGGGTATTGTTGCAATTACATAAGTCATGGATGGACATAAGCTATATTTCTAGATAGAGACTATTTATTTGTTGTGATATTTCCTAATAGATTGATCGACTAGATTGTGATGTTTTGTTTTCTAATCGATTGATTGATTGGGACTATTTGAACATTAGTGCGGAAAATTGTTTGATGGATTGGATGACTACATTGATTTCTAATGAAGGATTTTAAAATGTTTCAAACTTCTTCCAAGAGTATTATTGTACTAGGATTTACCAACGTTTGTGGTTCAGGTGAAATTAATGGGGGAATGCTATGTAATTTGTTCTTTCCTCCAAGCTAATTTTACAGGATGGGTGTTGGAACCTATCATTCATTGGTAACCTAACCTAGTAAGAATAAGGTATCTAACCATTCTAAGGATCCGAACACCAATTAAATTATCAATTAACCATGTCCACTTTGGGTCCTCAAATCCACAATCTACGAATAATTATTGTTAGCTACCACTATGTGGTCCTCTAGTTGTTTATTGGGTACTCATATGTACCTCTTTATAGATGGTTATTATTAACCATTATATCACCACATAATGGGATCATGTAGATCATATGCCCTTTGTATCCTGCTCATTGCACTTAAGTGGAAATGGTATCTTTTGACACCATCACTCTCTTGGAAAATTTGTTCTCACTTTTGCTATTTATTTTCCTATCCCACATGCTTGAGATACCATTTGAGCATCAACCCATGGAATTATGCATCTAGGTCATGTATACTTAGTGACTTCAACATGGTTAGTAGATGATACCTAAACCTAGAGCCATAAAAGAATCTTTTAGAAACCCATGGCTAAAAATATTTGATCTGCCAACCAAACATGGCCTCCTAAGGGTATAATTGGCATTTTATTGAGTAATTTGTTTCCTTAGGTGGTTTTATCAATATGTATCTATCTTAGTGCATTGGAATGTCATTCTATGTAATAATACCATGCCTTCATCCCTAAAGAAACCATTTAAGAATTCAAATCCATTAGTAATGAAATAAAGCACCATGCATGACTTTGTAAGGTATGCATGGTGTTATGTATATAAGTCTTAGGGACATGGGGTCGTGAAAAACTTTAAGGAAGGAGACATGAACCTCATGCCATGATGGAATCTTCTCTCCATATAGGTATAAAAAATGTTCCCTCTTCCAACCACACATGCCCTCGTGACGGTAATATCATTGGATTATGATTAAGCATGTCAATATCACTAAGTGGTTTTTAGTAGTATCTACATCTCTTAAGGCCTTGGAAAAGATATTATAGACAAGAAGGTCATGTGTTTAGCACTAAATAAATCGTTGAGGCATATAATCGATGATGAGTTATAAAAGGTGTTATAAGGAATTTGTGTATCTTATATCATGATGTGTTGCATACCTTATAAACAAAATACATGCCTTTTACATTCCTGGTAATGGGAAGTAGCTTGATTCAGAAGTTAGTTTACCCAAAATTATGATTGTATTATTTAACTTATTATTAAGGGAAAATGAATCAATTTACAAGTCTGCGTCGCATGTCCTCTAAAGGTTACTTTAAAAAGTTTTTTAATCGAATTTCTTCAATTTATTTAATCTTAAAAATTCTGGATATAATCTCAAACCCATGCACCCAAGAATCCCTTTATAAAATTCGCTCTTTTGAATTAACTTGTTCCTCTTATGAGTTGGATTGTTAACTAAAGAATATTATTATAGTTCCCAAATACAAAAGGGTTAACCTAATGTACTCCAAGTTACCCACAAAGAATAGATATAAAGATATAATTTACGAGAGTTCAATAATATTGTATGATATATTTATTTTTTATTTATTCATGAAATGATGAAAACACTTTATATTTATGAATCTTCACTACCACTATGATTACATGCAGTACATTATTTATCTCAGAAGCCAACCATTAAGTAATAAACATATGATGTAATACAAGTTTTCTTAAACAAGATATTACATTAAAAAGGTAAATACTTAAACAAGATATTATATTAAAAAGGTAAATACTTAAACAAGATATTACATTAAAAAGGTAAATACTTATAAGAGTTTATGTGAAATTCATATTTTGATAATGAAATTATTAAAAAAGCATTAATATAAAATCAGGAATATAAAATGATTGATTTGAATTTGAGTTTGAAATTTAATATAATTTTCTATTACAAAATAAATAATCTAAAATCACTAAATTGAAATTGTAGTTTGATGATGATAATAAATATACTTTAAAAATAATTTTAATCTTTTATAACTCAAGAAATCAATATATATAATCTAAAAAAATAAATATAAAAAATAGATTTATATTCAATTTATATAAAATAGGAAAGTCAATATTTTCTTTTGATTTGTTTTATATAAATAACAAACTCAAAATTGCATACAAACCACATATAAGTTTATTAAGTTTCCTATAAAATATTTCAATAAAAAATTGTTTTTGTGATATTTTGACTTTTTAATATTAAGTTCTATTTTTTATTTCTTTTCATATTATATAAATAACGAACTTACCATTATTGAAATTACATACAAACCACATTTTGTTGTGTTTCCTATAGAATATTTCAATAAACTGTTATTTTATAATGCTTTAATGTTTTTTAATAATAAATTCTATTTTTTCAATAAAAAATATATTGATAAAACAAGAAAAAACTATAGCAAAAATATTTAACTAGTTTAAATACCTTTCATGAATTTAAACACAATTTAAAAATTATTAGTAATAGAATATTTAAAATCTTTAATTTTCAAGTAATTTCTTAAATTACTTTCTAATATGTTATATTATAATGATGATTTAAGCAATTGTTTATATGTATATATGGAAAAGTCTTTTTATAAACAATGTAATATGAAGGAAAAGAGATCTATTGAAATGAATTTGTTATGTAAACCATAATGGTTGTCTCATCATGTTTTTTTAAACTAAAAGAGTGAACAAGCAGTTCTAATAAATTCTAATGATATCCTCAATAAACAATTTCCGTTCCGTAAATACAATAGTTTTAAAGTTGTTAAAAAAATTAACAAATTCTGAAATATTTTAATGATTCTACAAGGAATTCAATGTTCATGGCACTAACAGCCTCACAAGGGAATGATGAATCACTTGCTAGAGTGAATACTCAATTCTATGTTAAATTTGCTTACACATTACTTAGTGTTGATCTCATTGGATATCTCTCTTAGCATTAAATTCAAAATTTAAATATCATTTGTAAATTTTGTAATATGAATTTTCAAGTAATAATAATATTATATAATTTATGAGTCTTAAAAGTGTAAAGAATTACATTGAAGTGATTTTTCATTTTCAACCCTTTTAATATTACAAAGATAATAAATTATTTTACTATTAAGGTCATAAGAATTTGTTCTTATTCTAACAATGTTGATTTTCTCTTTTTTTTATATGTAATAGTAGCTTTAATATTATAACTATTATGTAGAGTCACATATTCTTTGACTCTCCATACATGGTATCTTTATGGCAACATTACATAATCCACAAGTAGTTTTAGGTTAGAGAGTATGAAAAAATCATAGGCGACCTGATGTATCCCATATTGTTTAATTTGTTTTTATACATTAGTTACTTAGTCACAGCCTTGGTCTAAATGGGGGAGAGACTTGCTTTTATGAGAGGATAGCAAATGGTGTATTGCCTTTAATTTTGAGGATACGAAGATGATGAAGATGGTTAATGCCCATTGAGACCAACTACACTCTATCACCATAAGAAGATTATTTAGATTGATGTAAAATTTTATTTCAGTGGTAGAAAAATCTTAGAAAGACACATTCCTAGATCACCATAGTTATATGTTATCTATTTCATGAAGTTGATATTTAATTTCAAAACTATATAAAGATATATATTTTAATTTTAAAAAAATTATTATTTTTATTAAATTTGGATATTTTTATTTTGTGATATGAATGTTAAGTTAGCCAATCATAATTTACATATAAAATTAAATTTATATAAATACATCTTAATTCAAGATATACCAAGTGTGATATACCTCAGTGTAGGGATAAAAAACTTGAGGAAAATTTTGTAAGTCTAGAAATTTGATTCGGCTGCATGAGTCAATGAAATAAAATCTTTAGAAGAAAATTTTTAAATTAAGAATTTAATACTTGAGTCACTGAATTCGATAAATTCTTATGACATTCTTAATAAACAATTTCAGTGCCATAAATACAATCGTTTTAAAGTTGTTTCAAAATTAACAAATTTTGAAATATCCCGCTATTGAGAAGATGGCTACAAGGAAGTCGATCGGATCTGCGTTCCTTTTTTCCAAATTTTTTGTTGAATCTTCTCATTGGTCTTAATAAATCATTAAACTTCATATTGGAATACTTGAGTTCAATGTTCATTGAACTAACTGCCTCACAAGGAAATGATGAATCGCTTACTCAATTCTGTGTTTAATTTGCTTACACGTCACTTAGTGTTGATCGCATTGGATATCCCTCTTTGCATGAAATTCAAAATTTAAAAATATTTTGTAAATTACAGAATATGAATTTTTAAATAATAATAATATTATATAAAATAATGGCGATGATGGGAATTAACTTTCATTTAAGTGAACTTTAATCTATGGAGTCTTAAAAATGTAAAGAATTATATTGAAGTGATTTTTTATTTTCAACTTTTTTAGTATTATTACAAAGATGACAAATTGTTTTACTATGAAGATTGTAAGAGTTTGTTTTTCTTTCTTTATGTAATAATAGTGTTATTATTATAACTATTATGTAGAGTCATATCTTCTTTGACTTCCCAAGACATGGTAAGTTTATGCCAACATGACATAATCCACAAGTAGTTTTAATTTAGAGAGTATGAACAAATCATAGGAGGCCTCCTATCTTCCATGTTGTTTAATTTGTTTTTATACATTAGTTACCTAGTCATAGCCATGCTCTAAATGGGGGATAGACTTGCTTCTATGAGAGGATACGAAATGGTGTATTGCCTTTAATTTTGAGGTTACAATGATGATGAAGATGGTTAACATCCATTGAGACTAACTAAGGTCTATCAAACCTTCAGAACATTATCTAGATTGATGTAAAATTTTATATTAGTGATAAAAAAACATTGAAAGAAGTATTCCTAGGTCACCATGTAGTTATATGCTATAAAACACTTATGGATTTTCTCTATCCTTCTCCATGATTCTCTAGAGATGCTTAACCCCAAACTTCACCTCCACATAAGATAAAAGGAGTGACAAGACTAACAATAATGAGTTTCTTTTTATGTTGAAGCCAAATATCTATTGATTTACAATTGTTTTCAAGTCCATAATAAGCTTTCCACCCTTTGTTAATCCATTTTTTTAATGTTATAGCTTTAGTTAATCTTGCAATCAATTGATTCCCTTATATTTGTATGAAGTCACTTCCTCCATGTTTTCATTGTCATACATGAAATTAACTTAAGGTTGAATATGTGAAAATGGATAACACTTTTTGGCCAAAAGTAACAGTGAAAATTCATTTTTTTACTCATTTATTAAATTGAAGCCCTTAAAAATCACATTTCGACGTCGAAAAAAATACCAAATTATAAGAAATTATCTTTTCTTTCCAATATATATATAATAGAAAAATAAACAAATACAGGTCATAAACTAAGTACAGGATTATAATTGAAGGAAATCATTCATAAATAAAAAACTAGGACTAAATTAATGGAAGGAAGAATGATTTACAGAGTTTGGTTACAAATAAATACACCATGATGTTTGTCTGCAAGGGTGTACAATCTGCATTCTCCCTCTGGTGCTTCTTCTTGGTATCTTTCCATCCTCCACATTTCCTCTATCCTCTTTTCTTTCCTTTATCGCATTGAGTGGAGAAACTCCAATCACTACTATTTAGGGGTAACTTTGCCTTACGACACGAAGTTGCTCAAATTTTTTCTTTATGCTCATTATCTAAGCATTCAACATCCTAGTTTCCAACTTCATGAATATTTGTTGACAACTCGTCCTTGTGTAGGGAACTTAACAATAAGACTATGTGCTTACAACTGCCATATAACCCAATATTTGTTGACAACTCGTCCTTGTGTAGAGAACTTAACAATAAGACTATGTGCTTACAACTGCCATATAACCCAATGGATTAATGGTTGCATGCTAAACAATTATAATTGTTTCATGGTGTGTAGTGCAAGTGCCCTGGTAGAATGTGAGAAATATTAGACATTCAATCATGGCCAAGCATCCTTTGACACGATCAAATATTGTTTTCCTTGGGCATAAAATCTATGTGAATATGTTTACCTAATCAATGTAAATGTTTACCTAATCAATGTAGCTTTCAAGAAGGGAGAGTTGAATTAATTATGCATGTAATAGAACTTATGATAGCAAAAGTGAGGGAAAAATGCCGAAAAACTAGTTTCAAGCGCAGTTGTATGAGTCAACTACATTTGGGTGACATTATTGTATCCCTTGTCTAGTTGGTCTCAAATTTCAAAAACCAATGTTATGGTATTCGGTAAAGGTGCATCTATTGAAATTTTTTCGTTATGTGCTTGCAAATTGAATTCCATTCAAATGATGTTCATGGTTATAAGTGTTGATGTATTTGTAACTTCAGAAGATATTCTTCTATGTATTACACTTGTTGCGATGAGAGGCGCTCTACAGCCCAGTATGAGGGAGATCTTGTGAGTCGAGTGTTTGTTAATATTGTTGGCCATAAATAACATTTGTATGAGGGAGATCTTGTGAGTCGAGTGTTTGTGGATATTGTCAGCCATAAATAACATTTGTATGGGGTAGATCTTGTGAATCAAGTGTTTGTCAACATTGTTGGCCATAAATACCGTTTGTCTTTAACACAAAATAATAAAAAAAATTATGTCAGCCAATAGTTAAATCTCTCCAATAATAATTAGACGTTCATAAATCTCTCCAATAATAAAAGACGTAATATTTTTTCATTATGTCCACACTAAGGAGCCGCAATTAATTGCTATGCCTAGATCCATAATCCTACAAAGCACCACTCCACTAAATATATGGATTCTTCCAGATTTGACATAACCAATACTGAAAGCCTATTGGCAAAAATTTATGGAGAGGACTTGGAAGCATTGAGCTTTGATGTCAAGGGCATTGATTGGATGTATTACCCTCAAACGTTCATACACCTGGAGTAGTCAAACATTCGATCAAGAGAATATGTAAAAGAAAGCGTGGAGTAGAAGCTTCCCTAGAGTGGTGCTTTGGAGTGTTGAAACATGTATCGGTGAAAGCTACTCATGCTCTTTATAAAGAGAAACTCTTTTACGTGAATTAAAATATATATTAATTTAAATTTAAATTCAAAAAAAATTAAACATTAAACAAAAATTAAAAAATTAAAAAATTGCCTAGAGTAGAAGCTTCCTTGGAGTGGTGCTTTGTAGAGTTGAAACATGTATCAGCGAAAGCTGCTCATGCTCTTTATAAAGAGAAACTCTTTTACGTGAATTAAAATATATATTAATTTAAATTTAAATTTAAATATATATTAATATTTACATATAAGTAAATAAGTTCTTTACTATGTATAATAAGAACTACATGTGGTGTAGTGGTAAGGGTATTCGGATAATGGGCATGAGGTCCAAGGTTCAATCCTCCCTGATCATTTACTTTTTTATTTTAAAATATAGAATTTTGTAAATATATTGAATTTCATTATCATGTAAAGTGAGTTTATACTTGCATATATTTCAGTGTATGGGGTTTTCTTGTTGCATATTTTTTAGTGTAGTTGTTATTTTGTGGATGCATTGATTTCAGTGTATGGATGCATAGATTTAAGAGTATGGGGTTTTTTATTGCATATTTATCAGTGTAGATGTTATTCCGTGGACGCATTGATTTCAGTGTATGTACGCATAGATTTCAGCGTATGGATGCATAGGTTTCAGTGTATACAATGGACGCATTGATATCAATGTAGATTTCTTGGATACATAAATCTTAGTGTGGATTTCATCGATGCATAAATTTTAGTGTACATCTTAATCATTGACTTTTTTTAATATCGAGTCTAAACTAGAAATGGAAGATTTGCATGCGAGAGATGCTATGAGACAAACTAGCGAAGAGCCAAAAATACAGAATGACAAATGTCGTAAAACATATCAAGGAAGAAAATCTTACGAAATGACAACAAAAGAATGATAAGAAGACTTGAAACGAAAAGCAGAAGAACAAAAAGAATTTCTAAAAAGGAAGTTGGACGTAATGACAACAGAAGAATGAGAAGAACGAAGAAAACGAAATGCAGATTGACAAAAACAATATCGAAAAAGAAAGTTAGATGAATTGACAGCAAAAGAATGAACAAAACAAAATGCAGTTCAGCAAAAAGAAAATCTAAAAAAAAAAATTAGGTGAATTGATAGCAGAAGAAGCAGAAGAATAAAGAAAACAAAACGTTGATCGACAAGGAGTGTATCGAGAGAGAAATTTGAAGCAAACGGAAGATAAAAAAAAATCATATTGCAGAACAACAAATAAATCAAAATGTACGAAATGACGAAATGATGGCAGAAGAAGGAGAAGAACAAACAAAACAAAACGCAGATCAAGAAAAAGAGAATCGAAAAAAAAAAGTTAGGCGAATTTTCTCTATTTTCCAGTTTAACAATTTACTCAATCCTAAATACTTATTACTTGCATTATGATAATCCTCGTAAATATATCTATGTTTTCAACTTAACCTGTTCCTTACAAGGCTGATGAAACTCTAGTTTTGTGTCACTGCCCACGACTGAAACAAGCCTAGATCCAAATCCTAGGCTCTGTCAAGCGCCTAGAGGGATCAAATCTCCCGAGGTGCAAACCTCTTCTCAGGTATTGCACTCAAGGATCTTTTTGAGGAGAGGTTTGAACCTCAGAAGATTTGATCCCTCTTGGCACTTGATAGAGCCTAGGATTTGGATCTAGGATGGTACTTTATTATATTCATGATGGAGATGTATTATTCCTCCAATCAGAAGTGTCGTCATTTGTATTTGTAAGTGTCGCAAGTGTTGCAAGTGTTGCAAGTGTCACAACTTATATTAGACCACTAGTGTGGGGTCACCCCTGATTATACTATGTGAGTGCGTTATTAGACATCCTTAGGAGGTCGGCCCAGCTAGAGTTAAAGGAAAGTTAAGTTGTGTATAAATAGAGAGTGAGTATGTCTCATTCTATTCATTAACTCACTCATCCAACTCACATTAGTTGAGAGAGGAGTGCGCACAAGTGGAGGAGGAGTAGCTACTGTCGTCATCTATATTTTGGGGATTGATCTTTGTGATCTTTGTATTGGGGCCTATATTCTATCTCTGAGGAAGTTACAGGGTTTTTCACTTTCTTGGTTTTCCTGGGTGAAATGCTTTGTGTCCATTGTATCTTATGATTGTTATGTTCTGCTTGTTATTCTCTTAGTATGAGCCTAGATAAAGTTTGAATGCAATTATCGAAAAATTAACATGGTATTAGAGCCGTGCTAAGAAGAAGACACTGTGGAGCTGCAAAAGCTAGGGCTTCTTAATATTTGGGTTTCTCTCCTCAGATCATCAAAGGCAAGAGGCTAGGCTGACCCTCCTTGGAAGGGTGCATATTTTTGTCGAGACAGATTTCAATTCTGAGCACTTTAAGTTTTTGGCCCGCTAGCACAATAGAAAATTAGGGTTTCAGAGAAAGTTGGAATTTTTGGAATCTGAGACCACGACTGGATGCCCCTCAAGAAAATCCAAGTTTAGAGACCAAGATCAAACTTTTTGGCTGGGCATAAGGCTAGGCTTAATCAAACCTTAGATCGGTATTTTGATCGGAAAGGTGGAAAATTAGGGTTTCTGCAAAAGTTGAAATTTTTGGAATTTGTGACCCTAGCTGGATGCTCCTCATAAAAATCAAATTTTAGAACACAATATCGAACCTTTTGGCTGGGTAGAACCCCAGGCATTATCAAACCCTAGTTCGAGATCTTGTCTAGAAAATCCGAAAGTTTCAAAGGCAATTTTGAGGGTCAAATTTTGCAGATTTCAAAATTGAAGTATACCAGCTTGATTAGCTCAACAAGGTGCATCTTTCTATCCTTCATAAGTTTGGAATTCAAAGTTTGAATTTTTAGGGTTTCTGTGACAAACCCTAATCTAGCTCTAGATCCAGTTTTCAACAAATCAAGTGGTAAGACCTAAATCTTTTATTTCCATTTGAGTTTCTCATTAAGATGTCTCACCACACCAAGCTTGAGGATAAGCTTGAAGGAGCTGACAACATCTGAGCATGGAAGTATAGGATTGGGTTAATCCTATAGAAGAATGATTTGGATATATACATAAAAGAAGAGGTTCCAGTCCAAGAGGGAGATGAGGCTAAGACCTTACACAAGAAGAACTTGGTCAAGGCCAAGAGGATCATTGTTAATTCTATAAAAAACCATCTCATACCTCATGTGTATTCCCTAAAGACACCTAAGGAGATGTTTGACTCCTTGACTAAGTTGTTTGAATGAAAGAATATAAATCGAAAGATGACTCTATGGAATCAATTGAAAGGGGTAAAGTTCCATACTAGAGAGACCATCCAATCCTACTTCACTAAGGTCTCTCAAATCAAGGAACAACTTAAAGCTATGGATGAAGTAGTGGATAATGGAGAAATTGTCATGACCATTTTGAATGGCCTACCTAGGTCATGGGACTCCTTCATCCAAGGTATTTGTGCAAGAAAGAAGTTGATCTCCTTCAATATACTATGGGAGGAATGTTTACAAGAAGAAGTTAGGCTTGTAGCTCGAGAAGAAAAGATGGGAAGTGAAGACCAAGATCTCACAGCTCACACCAAGAGAATTAAGCCCAAGAGGGAGCATTCTCATCAAAAGAAATCTCCTCATTTCCATCAGAAGAAGAAAGATCTCTCTTGTGTTCGATGCTTCACTTGTGATGAGAAAGGACATTATTCCTTAGAATGTCCCAAGAATAATCAAAGCTTCAACAACAAGAACAACAAGAAGAGATATCATGCTCATGCTGCTGAGGATGATGAACCTCCCAAAACGAAGTCTACGGTAGAATGTGAAGACTCATCAAGTGACGATGAATATTTCTTAATCTCTGCTCTCACAGGTACTATTTCCCATGGGTGTGATGATTGGCTTATTGATAGTGGGGCTTCCAAACACATGATTGGGTTTAAAGAATCCTTTATAGATCTATTTGAACATGATTCACCTCATAAGGCGAAACTTGGGGATGACTACCAATATCCTATAAAAGGAAGTGGTGAAGCCTCCTACAAACTAGACTCTGGGAAGTCTATAAAGATGCAAGATGTTCTATATGTACCTAGACTCAAGAAGAATATTCTCTCCATATAATTTTTGGATGCAAAAGGGATGAGAGTCGCATTTGTGGAGGGCCAAGTACTCATGTGGCCAAAAGGTAAGACCATAGATGATGCAGTAGGGATTGGAGAGCAAGAGGGAGGATTGTACAAATTAAAGGGACAACCTGAACATGCCATGGTACATGAATCCATGGATCCAAGTGAACTTTGGCATAGAAGGCTTGCTCATGTGCACTATAGGGGACTACCAATTACAAGCAAAGCAGTAGAAGTTCTTCCTGAAATCCAGTCGAAGCATGAAGGTGTTTGGAAAGGATGTGCAAAAGGAAAGAACACAAAGAAGGCATTTCCAAGCAGTGAAAGCAAGGCATAAGGAATCTTGGAAATTATCTACTCCAATGTATGCGTTCCAATGTCATCCAGTTATCTGAGTGGGTATGTATATTATTTTTCTTTCATTGATTATTTCTCTAGGAAGACTTGAAGAACAAAGATGAAGTATTCAGCAAATTCAAGGAATTCAAAGCCTCTATAGAAAACCACTCTGAAAAAAAGATCAATACCTCTAGATCTGACAATGGTGGAGAATTCACTTCAGAATACTTCAAGAAGCTATGCAGTGATTCAGGGATTAAGAGGGAGTTGACCACTCCTCACAAATCCACAACAGAATGGAGTTGCAGAAAGGAAGCAAAGACTGAGAGGGAGTCCACCCAACAAACAAACAAAGATAAGTATTTGAATTGTCATTTATTGTATATCTGATTGTTTAAATAATATTGTTCTATGATGTATATACTTATGTTCCTAGACTTAGGTTGTGTATTATGCATATTAGAATCATTGCATTAATGAACAACATATTACTAATATTCATGTGATGGGTAAGTGGCCTATGGCACTATGCAACATTCGATTGCTACTTATCTAGAATTAAACCTCTTTGCTGACATGGTGGGAGTAGTGTAAACTCTTAATAATGTTCTGATAGAGATGGACGGCATCTAGAAAGTTACTGTATGAATACGGGATATGGATGAATGTTGTATTAAGGAATTGACTAAGATGATTGCATGACTGTATGACATATGCCTTTATGTGTAATACTTTGTTCTGTAAACTATGAGAAGTTTCTAATCATGCAATTGAATTTGACTTGTAGGAAATATAGTGTACAATCACCTAAGAAAGAAGGACTACAACATTTGTTCCAACAACGAAGTTCAAAGAAAACTATCTATTGAAGATATTAAAGAATATGAATTTGCTAAGATCCGGGATGTAGTAATGGAAGAATGGCATGATTGAGGAATACCAGTCGATCATGAAGAATGATGTTTGGGATAGAGTCCCAAGACCAGATGGGAAGTCTATTGTGACTTCCAAGTGGATCTATAAAATCAAGCATGTTGAATATGGTAGCATAGAGAAATACAAGGCAAGATTTGTTGCTCGTGGCTTCTCCCAGAAAGAGGGGATAGATTATGAAGAGGATTTTGCTACTGTATCCAGATACACTTCTATCAGAACAGTACTTTCCCTGGCTGCAGTGATGAAGTGGAAGATACACCAGATGGATATCAAGACAACTTTCTTGAATGGTGTAGTCGAAGAGGAACTGTATGTGGAGAAGCCACTTGGTTTTGAGACATAATTGAACAAAGCCGTGTATGGCTTGAAGCAAGCTCCTAGGACATGGTACGGAAGGATAGATAGCTTCGTGTCTATTTTAGGCTTTACCAAGATTAAAGTGGATTCCAACCTTTACTACAAGGTTTAGCAAGGAAATACAGTGATACTCCTATTGTATGTGGATGGCCTGTTTGTGATAGGTGAGGATAGATTGATTGTTGACACGAAGAGGAAGCTTGCTTCCGAGTTTGAGATGAAGGACTTGGGAATGATGCATTGCTTTCTAGGTATGGAGGTGTGGCAGAGTGAAGATGGAATCTTCCTTGGACAAGGTAAGCATGGAGTAGAGATCCTAAAGTGGTTTGGGATGATGGTCTGCAAAGCAATGGCCACACCTATGGCATCGAACCTGAAGCTATTTAGTGATGCTTCATTAGAGTCAGTTGATGTCACAGTGTATCATCAGATGATTGGGTCCTTTATGTACCTGACGAACATGAGACCGAATATTTGCTTTGCGGTGAACACCTTGAGCCAGTTTCTGACAGATCCTAGACATGTTCACCTGATTGCTGTAAAGCATATTCTGAGTTACCTGAAGGGTACAATTGATGATGGGATCAAGTATGATGTGAATCAAAAGTTTAACCTGGAGGGTTATGTTGATTCAGATTGGGCACGCAGTCCTGCAGATAGGAAGAGCACTTCAGGGTGTTGCTTTAGAATGGGATCAGGTGTGATGTCTTGGTTTAGTAGGAAGAAGTCCTGTGTAGCACTGAGTACATCGAAAGTAGAGTGTGTCGCAACTTTTTCGGCCAGTTGTGAGGTAGTATGGATTAGGAAGCTACTGTCTGAGTTATTTGATCTCCCATTGGATGCTACCTGTATCTTCTATGACAACCAGAGTTGTGTGAAGTTTTCTGAGAACCCAGCGTTCCATGACAGGTCAGAGCACATTGAGATCAACTATCACTATATCATGGATGTGGTGCAGAGAGGAGAAGTGAAGCTCCTGTATGTTGCTACGGATGAGCAGATTGCAGATGTGTTGACAAAACAACTAACCAGAGTGAAGGTTGAGTACTTTAGAGAGAGTCTTGGTGTTTTTCAGATAGAAGATACTTCAAGGAAGAAGTGATGGGACACATTTGCAGGAGCCATTCCAAGCATGGTGGTAGGAGGATCCTTCCCATGGCTGTTGATGTAAGCACTTGTGATGAGCATCAGCACGATGCTCCAGTTTCTGCTATGATGATTATCAAGATGATCATGTGATGATGATATGCATCAGGATGATGCTGTGTATATGATCAGGGTGATCATGTGAGATGATGTGCATCAGGATGATGTACTATATGATGATGATCAATATGATCATGAGTATCAGGATGATACTCTGCGGTCGAAGATCGATTCTACAGGTAGCATAGAAAAGATCCTGAGAGATCCGATAGTCTATGCTTGGATGCTCTTTTGAGGTTTTGCTATAGGTTGGCCACAAACAGATTATACAGGTAGCATGTAAAAGATCCTAGGAGATCCGATAGTTTGTGCTCAGATGCTCTTTCGAGGTTTTACTACAGGTTGGTCATGGAGAGGTTGTGCATGTAGCATAGAAAATATCCTGGGAGATCCTATAGTCTATGCTAGGATGATCTTTCAAGGTTTTTCTACAGGTAGCATAGAAAAGATCCTGGGAGATCCTATAGTCTGTGCTAGGATGCTCTTTCAAGGTTTTGCTACTAGAGGCATGTAATCAATCCTGGAGATCCGATAGGTTGAGCTGTGTGCTCATAAAAGTCATGGGATGCTCTTTAGATTTCTTGTAGGTTGCAAGACACTCTTTTAAGGTTTTGCCTAACCACATAGAAAAGATCCTGGGAGATCCTATAGTCTATGCTAGGATGCTCTTTCGAGGTTTTGTGGTGGTGGTCACATAGAAAACATCCTGGGAGATCCTATAGTTTCTGCTAGGATGCTCTTTAGAGGTTTTGTGATGGTCACATGAAAAAGATCCTGTGAGATCCTATAGTCTGTGCTAGGATGCTCTTTCAAGGTTTTGCTGACATATGTAATCAGTCCCGAGGATTCCATAGTATGGCCAAAGATGATGAATACCTATAGAAGGCTAGGCCTACAACAAACATGAAAAAGGGTTGGCTCTGTAGAACTTCCTATGACAAGAAGAATTATGAGATATCCTAGTGATTGAGACGACCAGTACAACAACAGTGACGATGATACTCTGTGATTTAGTGACGATGATCCAGCTCCAGAATTGAAGACTTGTGGCGATATGCATTGATGACTTGTGTCTAGAGAATACCTTCCTAGTTAAGAGGGAGTGTTGATGTATTTGTAACTTCGGAATATATTCTTCTATTTATTACACTTGTACTTTATTATATTCATGATGGAGATGTATTATTCCTCCAATCAGAATTGTCATCATTTGTATTTGTAGGTGTCGCAAGTGTTGCAAGTGTCACAAATTATATTTGATGGGTTATTAGACCACTAGTGTGGGGTCGGCCCTGATTATATTATGTGAGTGGGTTATTAGACATCCTTAGGACGCTGGCCTAGCTAGAGTTAAAGGAAAGTTAAGTTGTGTATAAATAGAGAGTGAGTGTGTCTCATTCTATTCATTCACTCACTCATCCAACTCGCATTAGTTGAGAGAGGAGTATGCAAAAGTGGAGGAGAAGTAGTTGCTGGAGTCATCTATCTTTTGGGGATTGATGTTTGTGATGTTTGTATTGGGGCTTATTCTATCTCTAAGGAAGTTACAGGGTTTTTCACCTTCTTGGTTTTCCCCGTTGAAATGCTTTGTGCCCATTGTTTCTTATGATTGTTATGTTGTGCTTGTTATTCTCTTAGTATGATCGTAGATAATGTTTGAATGCAATTATCGAAAACTTAACAATAAGTACAATACTTAGGAAAATATTTGCAAAAATATTTCATATGATATATATTGATATTAAAATCAAAGATAGTGTTATTTCCAATATGTTGATAGAATCCAATATTGGAAGGATAATTTTAGGCCATGGAAGCATTATCATGATGTACAGTTATCAAGTATCAAGTAAGAGTTTTTAATATGATTTCCATCTAGTGGTGAACAATTTTTAAAATGTATTTTCCCCTATGATGGTTTTGATATTGATTCTAACTCGATAATGAAAAAAAACAGCTCTTTATACATACTCAATCACAAAAATTTTGATTAGGATGTAAGATTAGGGGGTCAGATCTCATGGTAGAGCCAATGAAGGCTCAATTATCTTTGGTTTAGAATTCAGGACCAACCATACCTTCCTAGGTCAGTGTTGAGGGAAGGGGCGCCCGAGGGACTCTGTAGTAGTGAAGGGGACCTTACTTAGGATGAGAGTGGAGGTGATGGGGGTACCTATCCTATCTGAATCCAGTTGGATATTCCTGTAGCTCTTTGGTTGAGATGATTGGATTAGAAAACTCCTTCCCTTTATTCGCACTTGCTTGACAGAGCCAGCTGTGTGCTGTATGAGCCTGAATGATTTTTCCTAAGGCTGTGAGTGAACATGAGTAGTTCCTCCTTAGTGGATACATAGCCCCAGCTCGGGGGTGGTCTCTGAGAGGTGAAAGAATATAGGATGGCAGATATAAAATAATTTTTAAGGACAATTGCATTATAAGTTTCCAGTTATGACAATAGTAGTTATGAGAAGTACTCTATCACTTCAAGGACATCCTATGTAGTAAGGATCATTTGAAGTAGAATAAATTAACATTAGATTCATCCCATTGAGTGAAAGGATACCAAATGCTTCTATGATTTCAAGAATAAGTATATGATTTGTGGGTGGAAACAATAGATGAAAGCTTGTACCATTTGGTGCAATGATCTTTTGTAAAATTATAGCAAGAGCTCCAAAATGTTACATTACAATTTCTCCTCATCAAGCCTTCTATAACATGGTGATTTCATTTGACTACTTAATTAGGTGATAGGGACTTCATGGACCAAGTATTAATAGTGATAACCTATGTCTAAGCATAGTTTGTGCTTTGACGCATATCTCTAGGTAAATGCCAAGACATAAACCAATAATCAAATCTTAAAGCATGCTTGTACTATATGTTTGGGGGCCTTTATTTCTTCTTCTATTATGCTCATCATACAAGACATCTATCTTGGGAGGTGATATAATACATAATTCAGAGATATAGAATTCCGATGACATTGCATGTGTAGGTGAATATGTAGAAATTTGATTATTATAGAAGGAACTACATAGCATTATAATATAGTTGGAGAGCCACTGCAAAACATGAGAGTTTTGTTTTGTCAAACATTGTTTTGAACATATTTCCAATGCACAAATTAAAAAGTCAATGAAAATCCTCCCAAAAAGTTGCACCTAAAAGTTATCATGCAAACCCGATGTAGTTAGTTGGAATTATAGTTTCACATTATGTTTTTAATAAAATTCTAAATTGGCTTATGCCCACATTTAGGGTTCAAACACCTAAAAAAATAGCCATGCTTTGCAGCAATCCCAATATTTTTACATGGGGAAACCCAATCATCAATGTTTGTTTCCCTCATCCAGTTACAATAAAGACCCCGTTATTTGGGTCATTGAAAAGGGTGTTTATGACTGCCATGATTTCTCAATCTGGAGTCCCATTAATGCAAGTTTTAGGCATCATAGTACCATCATAATCCAAAAGAATGGCTCGTCTATTACTCATTTTGTAAGCCTAGAAAATATTCTCAGTTGAAATTTTAGAAAAATTAGAACCAAGATGGACCAATCTGAATCCCAACCCAAATCCTAGTCTATAACAATGGATTCTTGAGTACTCTTTGCAAGTTCTTTGCAAGTCTCCTATAAAAATCTGGGCCCAAAAGGATACATCATGAGTGTTGACATACCTAAAATGATTTTCATGTCTCATTTGCTTCTCATCATTTAACATTGCAATGCTAGTATTCATATAATCTGCTAAAGCTTCAATCTTAAATGGATTTACATTAATAACTCCAATAAACTCAGAAACTACCAACATATTTTCTTTATTTATCAGATGTGATTCCAAATATGGCATCTACTTCTACAATACCTTGCCTACAAGCAATGTATTCATATGGGATCAAATTCATACCATCTCGGACTACAGATACAATACACCATTATGCAATTGTATAATATGAAACCCTATCATACTCTACTATTTTCTCTTGATTTCCTTTTCAAATGAACCTAAAAATTTGTTATCAACATGTAATAGGTGTCATATTATAGACTGGCTAAAATACCTTATTCATTATCATAAAATAAGGGAATATACAAATATCAACATACAGTGAAAAATTCAACTAAAATCACCATAGAACTATGAATGTGGTTAGCAAGTTCAACCATTTAATCATTTGAAATATATTTGTCTGGCATTAGAGACAAGTTGCTCCTTCAAGATTATGAAAAAAAGAACATGCATTTTATTAGTTTCCATGATTGATTTATCTTAGAAGAAAAAAATTGGAAAATAACACAACAATAACTAAATAAACACCTAGTTGTTTTTGTTGACAACAAGTTTAGGTCAAGATATTGAGACATGACATAAGGAATTACAATTTACAAAGTTTCCAAACTCCAGAAATGGAACATACATGATCATTGCACAAATTATATCAACCACCTTAAAAAATAAATAGCCATATGCAATGATATTTCCAGTGGTAAGAGAATAAAGAAGAAAATACTACCAACAAATCATATATAATATATGATAAATATTCCATGACAATCATGTTTATAATTTAACATATCCAATAGTTGGCTCAGTTTCATGCCTTCAGCATTACATAATGGATTAAAATTAGATGCACCATGCAACACTAAAATTTATATGGTGTAAGCCAACATTCATCAATATAGAAGTCAAATAACATGGCAAACAAAAAAGAAAAACATCCAATTTCTGAAAGAAACCTCTTACATTGCATGCCATATATTTCACAGGAAAAGGTTCAACCATATATTCTATAGGATAAGATGTATTCAAGGAAGGTAAATTCGAGAACTTTTAAAAATGCTCAGCATATAGTGCTGCACCATATTATTATCCAAGTCACTCACAAACACCAAGATATGGAAACTGTAATTTGCATAGGGCTATATCTTGCCCCCTGTTTTGGGAGATAAAAAAAATGTGTCTTCTCAATTTCCAGAGACCATGAAAATGCATGGAGGAATTAAGAGTGCACTCCTCTCTTTACATATCATCACAAAAGTAGTTTCTTTTAACATATCATAGTTTCTTATCAAACTGAAATAACTTATAACCAAAATGAAATAATTCATTAAAGAAACACAAAGACACTAGGACTAATCTCCTATAGCATTAAAAACCACTATATTTAACATCCATAAACATCTTGTGATCAAACACTCTCTTTGTAAGGACAACCAAAACATGGAGACAACATTTCACATAGGGCTATATCATGCCTCCTATTTTTGTGGAGATGGAAAAAGGTGTCCTCTCAAGTTCCAGAAACCATCAAAATGCATGGAGGAATTGAGAGTGCACTCCTCTCTTTATAGCTCATCAGAAAATAAGTGTCTTCTAACATACTAAAGATGATTATCAAACTGAAATAACTTATAACCAAAATGAAAGAAGTCATTGAGAAGAAATATAAAGAAACCAAGACTAATCTCGTGTAGCACTACAAACCGGTATATTGAAGATCCATAGGAATTTGGTGATCAAACGCTCTCTTTGCACAGACCACCAACAGACACAAGTATGAGGCATCAATCATCTTGTAGATATGTAAGGCATCCTACCAGATCCAAAACAGTGAATCCAAAATATTTCTCAGAATATAATGCAACATGGCCTCATAGATAAAACAAATCGATTGTCAAAGTAGCAGAACCATCCATCAAATAAATTTGAATTTCCAATTGTAGCACTTCAAAAATGTCGACTAGTTGCATAAATATGAGATCCATCTCTTTTTATCTACATATGCTTGAAATCCATGACAATAGTACCAAATCCAAATACTTTTATAAAAGAATTCCCATGATTTCATGCAACCACCAGAGCCATAACTGTGTTCCTTCGACTTGGTTCCAACATTGTTCATCTACCAAAGCCTGAATAGGATCAAATAGGCCATCAAGTGTTGTTACGTTAAAACATCAATGTAGGTATTTTTGCCACTCAATGAATTACCAGCTTCATCCATCAATTTTTCATATCGACCAAAATAAATAACTAAATAGCCAAATAGAAAAATAATAATTATCCACCATTTATGGAACATTACAAATTTCCTATTGTAGATCATATACATCATGTTGAAAAAGAAATCAATTGAGAGTCAAATTAACTCTTTTTTCCACCACTCACAACATCTACATTTGGAACCTTCTAGCTCTACAAAGGATCAAAACTCCTCTCATCTACAAAACAAGGCATTTAATGGAGTGTTATGCCATCCATGAGGGTTCCATTCTTAACATCATATGCCCCACAAAAATGACATGAGTTTCGAATGATGAGGCAAGGTGAAAGTCTGGGTTGTCAAATGGATGAGCAAAGGTTCCATTTATGTTATCAATTTTGCTCAAACATGTGACCTACTCTTGGAAAGCAATCAGGACATTCCTTGGGCCTACTGTGGTAGCTATCAAGTATCAACAAAAGTAACTTTATCATACTGGAAGATAAATTCTGAGATGATATTATGTTTAAGGTCAAAATTTGTGATGCAACAAACAATTTAAAATATGAAACATAGAGTAGAGATAACCTACCTTTCATCAACAAATGCAAATTAGGCATAGCAAAAGAAAATAACCCGACATCATCTCAATATCCTATTGGATATAATTCTTAGTTTTCATGCAAAGTGGAGATTATGGAAATGGTTCAAAATTAACTGCTTGCATCAAATTTTAGTGTGTAGCAAATTAACATTCAATTTGATGGAATTCTTTCATGTTAAGACAATTCTCACATCCCTTAACATAGTCATTGTAATATGACATATCCATTATATTCCATATTCAAGACTTTTAGTATACCAGTTTTAAAACATCATCTTTCTGGTCCTCATCAAATATGCAAAAAAAAACTTGTACAAATTCTGCAACTTCAATATATCTGTATTCATGTTGGACAAGTGCATGGAAAGAAAAAAAATGACACGATCATGATTATAAGTCTTGAAATCATAGCACCTATTCACATAACTACTCCACTCATAGAATTTAGGTGGTGTCGTTCTTCCATGATTACATTCTTAATGATCCCCCTTTAAGTCAAAGATAGGAAGACCATTCACAAGTGAGCTTCCCGTTCGACTGAAACAATCTAATGACCTAAAGGAATTACAGGTTATATGTCAACCAAAATGGAGAATGTTCAATGGATCATAACATGTTCATGAGTTTAATTTAAAGAGTTGGGGATTTTTCATTCTTGTTCGTTTATCTTCCAACTCAATGATCTTAACAGTGATTAATCGAAAATTGAAATACTCATTAAAGAGTAAGCACATTAAGAACTATACATAATTCATGGTACCCAATTTTCCATGATTGAGAAGCTGAGATGCATCAATGTTGGTCTCATGACTTTCTGATCCTAACAGGACGATTGTCTATTGGATAAGGATTAGGAAAATATCTTAGTTGTAAATCAAGTTTTAGACGCTATACTATACACACCCAGCCACAAACCAGAAATATAAATGAAAACTCATGACAATATTCAAGCAGTAAGCATATGAATCCCTTGCATATGTTCAGTAAGATCAACAATACAAACCCCATCATTTTTTATAGGGTTAATTTAATTTATTTTTTCCATTCAGGAACCAGCTGAGAATGGAGAAGAAAAGATGGGTTTGATTTCTTTAATTCACTTATTATAATGGTGTCATTGTACTTTAGGATTTCCCTCCTATTACACTCATTTAGAATGAAAGAAACCTTGCTGGGATGAGATTAGGAAATCACCTACTCATAGTGAAGAAGCATATAATGAAGGAAAACATAAATTTCCATCTTTGCTAGCTCGTTTCTTGGACACTCTATGCTTCCTCCTCCAAATGGGATGACCGATCATGCCTTGGGAGCAAAATTCTGATGGCAGTTAGAAGGAAAAAAAATTTCAAACATTAGTGTGGGAAACCGACATATGCCCGCTCCAATTTGTTTCAAGCAGAAAGGATTGAAATTATAAAAAACATGCAAATAGAAAAGGCCTGGTCAAATTTGTATTCCATCTTTCTGGTTCAAACTTCATTGGATCATGATAAACAAGAAGGTCGAGCTGTACATTTCTCAACAATACTTATTGTCCAACCCTTTTGAATCGTAAAACCTAGAGTAAGAGTAGTCTAGTGTAAGAATTTGCAAGTTGGAAAACATATGGCCCAATCTAATATCATTTAGGGCCTTATTTTCTATGGGTGGAGAACGGCTAAGTGGCATACCGCTAAATTGAACATCACCTACAGACTCTCTAAAAACCATAGGCGAATTGTTCACTAACTAGATGCTTTCATCAATGATCTACATAAAATACCACTCAAATGATTCCTTCATTAAAATTAAAAAAAATGCTTGGTTTTAGTCACTGCTTTAGTCCAAATATCCATTCAACGATAACGCATTTTGAAGGACACTTACCTTACGAAGGTAATGCATTTCTCGAAGCTATGAGCACTTCATGTGACTTTGTCTCTCAGTCCTTTTCTTCACAATATTCTCCCGATAAGCCTGCAAAGCATCTCACTTATTGGATTTAACACTACAAATAATTTCAACCCGAGAATAATATACAAGAATCTAGCTAGTGGTCACCCTTGATTTCTCATAGATTTCAGGATGTTTTAGTAGAAAAAAAATTGTCCACATGGTCAAATGTGCCGAGGACTCATGCCCAACATTTTGATACATAACCAATAAGTCAATAATCTCCTCATTTGTTAAGAAGCAACCGGTTTCATCTTTCACCTTATGTAGTGAAACTAACATGTCCCCATTTTCATCTTAATTTTTCTCTTCCTTTCACCTTCTGTTGTCTATTACAGAATGAATAATTGCTATGAGGTTTATATATCCATGTTAGACCATCAAAACAAAAATTTTCCACTGAAATTTAAAAAATAGATTGATGATCCGACTCTTTTTCTTGAGATTGCATCTTTCCCAACAATAAATATGATTTGGAAATACACTAAAATGACATATGATGGTCCCACTATCATTAAAAACCATTTTTTTCCCAATCCACCTAAATGTTCAACTCGTTATTTTCAAAGACTCAGTATTTATCATCACAGCTATGCAGGACACGTTTCTCTAGATTTTACATGACATTATATTTGAAATTACTATTTTAAAAACTAAACAAAGGAACACAGGATGTGAGGGCATGCCACTCGCCAACGTCTTCCTCCTTCCCAAGGATCATAACCAGCCATCGAGGGAGATGTCATGACATTGCAATATATTTCCTAGTGTCTAATATTTTTCTCAATGCCAGTTGCAGTGTCTTCCTACTTCCCAAGGAGCATAACCCAAGAATTGAGAGGCATGGGGACATTGAAAACTTACAAGTGTTATTTTCAACCCATGCAGCTCGGACACTGGTGGAATCATGCTTTCCCTGAGGCTTGAGGAGGACTTTGTGTCAATCTATACCTGAAATGGGTTTGTTGTTCTGCACCCAAAATGAGTTTGCTATTCATTTAACTAAAATACATGACTTGATGGAGGAATTGTTGCATTTCCAGTTTCCAAATTTAGGCACGCTAAAGTCAATTCGCAGCTACTAAATTGTGATATGGCCCTCAAATTTTGTCATTTCCATTCCGAAGAAAAAATATATCATAATTTTTTATTATCAAGAGTCTAAAAGAGCTAATTCGGTGGCTAAAGGAGAGTGAAATGGTAGCTAAGAAGAGTCTAAAGAATGGCATGAAGGAAGGTGAGGTATCTAACAAGATGAAAGAGATGATGGAGAAGTTGGACTAAGTAGGTGAAGGAATTGAGACTTATGTTTCAAATATAGTGCCTCCCTTGTCATTCATTCACACAATCCGAATTACCAAAGAATTGACTACAATATCCCATAAAGTAAGTTATTTCAATATCTCTACATCGTTAATGTTTCTGAGGTAATAATCAATTTTAATTCACCTAGTTCTAGTATAGAAGAATCTCTTTCCAGTAGTGCACAGAGCGATCTAAGATAGAAAGGTTTTATGAAGTACAACGTTCTTTTTCCACACACAGAGAGTTGTATGGGCCTATCCAATGTCAAACCTTGGGATTTGTCGTCATAGGCCCTCCTTGGTTTACATGAGGATTCCAGCCAGCAGGACTGGAATGGCTTGAGCTTCCAACAAGTTAGAACTATACATCTAAAAAGTGACAAAAGCCATATTTCTAGTATCTAGCATCTGTTGTAGTTCACTTCGGTTAGTGTGAGCAAATTTCTGTGAGAAATTTGCATTGGGGGGATGTCTTTTGCCTGGGTCCTTGCACTTCTCTAGGGTGATAATTTCTGCAAGTACAAGTTTTTACAAGGTCACGTTGGAGATCTGTGTCGGCCCAATGTGAATTGCTACAGCCTGCAGCTTGTTGCCGAAGAAGTCACCCACTGTATCTTTTGGGAAGCTCTCAAGCATCACTATTTTACGCTGTGTACAGGTTTGAACTAAGTTCCTACATTCTCCTGTTCCTTTTGTTCAATATGATTTTTGTAAACCTTCAAGCAAAATTATTTTTAAATCCACAATCTTGCAATATGTATTATTGGATCGAATGGCACTTCCTCTTCCCACTGCCTCACATGCAAATTGGGTCAGCACCCTGAATAATCTACATCTTTGGTCAAAATCAAGTCACCACAACTACCTTTGTTCTATCCACTAATGCAACCATATAAACCGCCATCCTAACCAGCCTACGAGGAATCCACAGTCGGCTTTCATACGACCCAATACAATACAATTAAGAGAGTCATCGAGTGTTCCCCATACAAGGGAATTCACAGATTGAGGATCAAAGAGCCATAGTGTAATACCCCCATTGTGACCCTTCGGATGTATTGGCTTGTAATGTAAACATTTTATCTGTTAGTACTATTATTAGCCGAAGGAAACTTTGGTATCACCAAGTGAAAGGTATCTTAGAGGGAGATTCCAGAGTAGTAAAGCGGCATAGGTGAAGCAAAAGACATTCACGCCATGGTGTTAGGATGATGCAACTGAAGCTCAGAGGATCAGTTATTCATAGATCAACCGAGAATAAATATAATCAGGACTCCTAAGCACTTCATGCTTATTCGGCCCAGATCACCCCTGATAGAAAGTCACTGTGGATAGGTGTCATCTCCATAGGTGTCCAGGGGCCTCAAAGCGGTTTCCTCATAATTCCTTTCGAGAGCCCTAAAACCATTCAATTCACCACAACGGTTTTATGTATCACAAGGTGCCAGACAAGGAGGCCGTGTAGGGAGAGGGACCCATTCCTAAAAGCTATGCCCTCTTTGCACAAATCTCGAGAGGGATTAACAGAGGATCGACGGTCTCCCAAGCATCAAGATGATGAAGTTGCACGATGTTTAGTACTTCTGGTACCTCCCTGAAGAAAAACTGCTAATTGTACATGGAAGCTCTAGGATTGTTCAGGGGCCTTCATGCGGTTTCCCTAACCGACTTTTTGGGGGTCCTGAAATGTCACATACCCAAAAATATGAATATTTTATGTTGTGAGAAAAACATTATGTTATAAGTTATTGTAAAGTTTTTATGATTATTGACAAAGTGGGGTCAAAGATGACTGTAATTAATTACTCTAATATTTTATTATTAATAAATAAAAGAGGAGACAAATATCCAAAGGAGACTGTTAAAGAGTGTTCACTAACCCCCTAGGAGGAATGAACTGGAGTGCAAAGGAAATTGACAAATGGCAGCATCTTCATTCACTTCTAACTGTTGTAGGTGGCAACTTCCCTATATTTTATGGTCATGTTCCCCAAGAAAGTAGAAATGAGCAGGTGGCTCAATAATTATGAAACTGACCAAAAGACCTAGGCACTCTTTTAATCCCATCGAATTGAGCAGGTGGCTCACTATGTTTTTCCTTGTGGAAATTCTGAGAACACAAGGTGAGAATGCACAAGAGATTCGATGAGGAGAAGTGTAATGTCCCCATTCTTGACCCTTATGATATTTGGGCTGTAATGTAAATATTGTATGCATATTTTGTATGATTCCTAGTGTGGAGCTCAAGGCCAAGGCCCCGCTAGTGAACGCTCAACCTTGAAGAGGCAAGTATTAGATATTATGTTGCCCATGTGCTAGAGAACCATGGGAATTGTAAATATGCATTTTAATATAAAAATTCCCACAACTAGCTATGCAATGCAACAAGAGATGGGGGCATGATATTACAAGGAATTGGGAGGAAAATATTCAAACCCTTGATCCAATCAAGTCAAGCCAAGTGTCAATGAGAGAACCCATGAACCATCAACTACCCATGTTGACTTTGATGCCCAATCATTCATTTCTCCCAAGAGTAGGGTGAAGTAGTTAATGCCTTGGGTATTAGGGAGGTATGGCTGTCAAAATTCAAGTATGGGAAAGCCACCCTAATGGAAAGCCACCCCAATGGAAAAATGTGTTTCTCCTTCTTGGGAAAGAAAACACCCACGAACTGCCTTCCCAAGCCATTCTTCATGGTTAGAATTCACCCTCTCACGTTTGCAGAACTTGCTGGGCATTTTTCTTGAAGCCTTCTAGGCGTTTTTAACTTGCTAGGTGTTTTTAGCTTGCTGGGCGTGTTTGGGAGTTTGCTGCGCATTTTTGGTTTGCTGGCCATTTTTGGCTTGTTGGGCGTTTTTATTTGAAACCTGCTGGGCGTTTTGGCTTGCTAGGGTTTTATCCTCCACGTTCTTACCATTTCCTGCATTTTTCCATGTCTGCAAACTCGTTTTGGTTAGCACAGTGGCTGGGAGAAGACATCCATGAATTGGGGGTTTAATGGAGGTCATTTTTGCTCCTGGGTTGTCCCCAAACTTTTTCTGAAAAGGAAATTTGCCTTTCCAGGGTTGTTTTCCCATTCCCCATTTTGTTTTTGGGTGGCCCACGTTTTCCCTTCATACCCAATACTTGAGATTTTGTTGTTATGTGTACCCATGCCCAGTTTATGAGTTTCTATGTATAGGAGATTGTTGGGGTTGAAATGGGTCTCCATTGTTTTGGCTTGAACTTGAGTGGAAGCATCCACAATTGAATAGGGTTCGGATTTAGCCTAATAAACCCCAAAGTGGTCTGGCTTGGCTTAGATCCAAATGACTATTTGGTTGTTTGGCTGTGTATGAGGTTGAAATCCCCTTTTTCCTTGTAGATATGATGCCCAGCTCGGGGGTGGCCTTCGGACGGACTCAGTATATGCTGTCGAAGAGCCTATAGTTGGGTGGAATGTTGTAGCGACATAGCTAGTTGCTTGGGACAATTGCACAATGAAGATAAGTGTTTTCTATCTATGTATTTACTTCTACAATGTGTTAAGTTAAATGGATGTTATTGATATATTGAATTCCCACATGGGATTTTAAAAATATGAATTTTAATGAATGGCTGAGTTTGCTTAAAAATCCCCACAGATTGTTAGCATGTTCTCTCTCTTATTGGGTCAGTAGGTGGGTACATGTCAGGAAGGCTAGGGAGTGAATGATAGAGTTAGTCTACATTTTTGAACTAGTAATTATGAGTGCAGAGTTCATACTGCTGAGTGCAAAGAGAATACTACTGAATGCATAAGTTACAATATTGAGCACATAAAACAATTACTGTTGATTTGCAGAAGGATAAGATCTTACCTCCACACAGTATCTTCATCCTAGTGCTTCAGTGAACAGGATCAACAGTCCTAAGGCAAGTAACATTGGTTGCTTTCATGAAAAGTTTTGGTGGAATGGGCTCCTTTGGGTGTTTGTCCCCCTCTACAGTTATCAGGTTCTTCATTGTTTTAGTTATTTAATTATGGACTGTTACCTATCTCTGAAAGTTGCATGTTACTTAACTGTTAGACTATAAATACTGAACTGATAGTTTACTTCTATATAAATGTTTGAACGATTGAATCTGAGAATTTAACCGAAGGAATGGATTTCTTTCTGTATTTTTCCACTCTCTGAAGAGACGTACTCTAGTATAGAAATATTTGTTTAAGTAAGTAGATTTGAATGATCACATATTGATAGATTGAATGATGGTTTTTATATCTAGATTTGAATGTGGATCTTCTATTTTTTTTACAAAAGAATATAGACATAATTATATACTGAAATAACACTCATAAAATTTAAGAATATTGTTTATCTCTTTTACAGTTCGTCTGATTTCAGAATAGTACTTAGTTTAAGTAGTAATCTTTCATACTTACTGATAAAATAGTTTATGTTATCAATAGACATCGAATAAACATTACATCTATTATAAAATCAACATTATGTAATGTAATCACAATTTGGTCAAGAGTTTGAGCCTCTTATTGCTCACTCTATTATAAATATCATAAACAAATCAACTACTTATCAGTATCTTAAAGGGAGGCATCTCGCCCAATAGTCGAAAGACTGAAACTCTTTTAAAAGATACCTAAAAACATAAAAGCAGATCAACTTTAAATACAAGTTACAAACTAAGTTTTCATCCTAACGCCCAATTTAATGAAAGAGCTAACACAGTAAATATACAGTAATGGCATAACCAAGAAGAAAACCAACATAAAGAACATCTTTTATAATTTAAGGTTATTCCTTAAAATACTTTAGCCTCTCGCTTAAATCATTTCTGAAGATACTACGAGTTTGGGGCTATGCCCAGTTGATCATTTTGGTAAGCAAAACATTCTATTTAGTTGTAAACAATTATAAAAACCTTAATATAAACCAAAAGATTACATAAGTAACACTCTGGAGTTTACATAAGAATGTCAATGATTTTTTTATCCACATAATGAAAATAATATACAGTCGAAGGACTCTATGGAATGGAGCCCGATGCCACCAAAGCATGCATAAAAACGAAACAGATAAGTTTTAAAATATTAATACCAAGTCCATGGTTCACCTCTCGTGAGAGCTCACCCTTTTTCTATTTATTTAAAATATACGAACGGGCAGGGTTTAGGGTAAAACCCTTTATCATCCCAAAAATTTAATTATCATTTCAACAAATGATAACACAGGTATGCAGAAAATAATAAACAACTTACGAAACTCAAATCCAACCTAGTTAGGGTTTGGTGCAGGGTTAAATCCCTATTGTATTTAAATCTACTACCATCACCGAGCTAAGCATTAATGCAAATTACGATTTTAGGGTTTTTCCCAAATGACAAAGGCGAACCCTGTACTTATTACATCATTAGAATTGATTTAAACTTGTATCGACTGAACTACAAAATTCCATCATAGGGTTTATTGCAACATAAGTTATACAAGCACGCAGTTTCCATCATAAATGAGAAAAGAGTTACATTAACACAGAGTCCATTTGTAACATTCACGACAAAGATAACCAAACTTTATCAAAACACAAAATGTTGTATATTTTATATTATTTGAACAGAGGTCGAAACCCCACAGTAAAACGTTACAAGTTTGTAAACATCTATTCAAATTCCTGAGGCATTACTGTAAATACAAATGAGTTCAAACACTGTCTTTTTAAATAAATATATGTTGATAGAGGAAATGACGACCAGGACCCAAGGCTTACCGTGGCTATTTCAACCACCAGAGTTTCTTTTCTATCAATGATATCATGCCCATGAGTACCAAACAAGAACCCAGAACAACTGGAAATCCCTTCCTGGCATTGAAATGCAAACTAGTCGTACAATGATATAAAATAATTTATAAACAAATAACTTAAAGGAAAACATCAATGATAAACCCTTACCTCTCTAAATGATACCAAGGCTAGGAAGACAATGTAGAAACCCTAAGACATAGCCAAAGCTTAAGAGCACAACCCAACATCAACAATCTATAACCGAGAACTCAACTGTGGTTCCAAGTTTAATGCAGAGACTTGCATGTTTTCCATGGTAGCCATGGCGGCCGAGAGAGAGAGTTCGACTCTCCAAGGCTAAAGCAAACAAATGATAATAATGCAAAACTCAGCGAAGACTTAGGTTTGTGTTCCCTACGTGATTCTCTCACCAAGTTCACATGATAGAATTTAATATGTTGTCTGTCAACCACTAACATTTCAATTTTATACCTCTTCCTATAGTTTGGATCCCCTCTCACTTTATCAACGAGTTCATAAGTTTTATGTGCACCATGTTTCAAGGTTCCATTGTTTTGATATTGTATACACTTCCATATAGTTTGAAGTTCGACTTTTCATAAGCACCCAAATTCCTTGATCATTGAATTATTTTACAAAAACACTTTAATTCCAATACCTAGGGTAAAGACCCTTAGAGTTTAAACATAGCACTCATAAGTTGAGTTAGGGTCTTAATATGTCCCTTGTACACTTTATATAGTTAGCTCATAATTTAGCTATTGAAAGCCATAATGATAATAACCAAAGCTTGTGGAGACACCAACCTGTAACCTGAGCAAGTAAGTCATCATGCATTAGCTTCATAAGCTAAGTAAGCCTTAGGGCTACTTTAGAAACCACTTGAACAAGATACCAAGTCATCATATAATGAATCATAAACGATAATTGTAAATATCAACATCGATGAAATTAATACGTCATTATGTTATCTATTGAGTTAAGTATTTTCATAATCATTTAAATATGGTTATGACACACTAAATGAATTATGACATATGTAAACAAAAAGTGTCGATAATACAAAAATATAGACATATAGATAATTATTACACATTATCCTGTCTTGGAAAAATATGAAACATACGTAAGTATTACATCTTTAATTAACATAAGTCTATCCATCTATAGATGAGTACCATCATATGTAAATATAGACGACACCTTTTTATTAATATTAATGAGAGCTAAATGCTCATCATATATATTCCACACAGTAATTGAAGCTTTTACACTATACAATTTTTTTTTAATTTTTTGTGAAATTTTGGGATGTTACATGTGGCATCAGAGCACAAGTTCAAACTCTAGGCCTGAAAGTGGCTCAACTCGCAGAATTGAATTCACAACAGAAAATAAAACTACTGATTTTTGTTTTAATTTGTTTGATGTACAGTACAATTTATATTTAGTTTGTAGGTATGGAAGGACCAGAAGAATCAGTTGAGGATAGGTCCCAACATAATGATCAAATAATAATGAACATGAACATATTAACGAAGGAAATATATTCATAGAATTAAATGATAATTCATCTGAATTACTTTGAACAGTTAAAGATTTAAAAGATGAAATGAAAATTGTCAAGGAAGAGAATGAAAGAATTTTATGAGCACAAGAAGAACTTAATCAAATTTTATTGGATAAATATCATAATGAAAAAAATGATAAAAGAACAGAATTTAATTCTGAATCTGGAGCCATGTTCTATCTGTTGAATATTGTAACTTCTAAGAATATTATATTTGTACATTATTTATTCCGGAGATGTTCCATCCCTCTGAGGTGATTCTATTATGTATCCGGAGATGTTTATTCCTCCGAGGAGTTGTGGTAACTAGGGTTATTAGACGCACCATGTGGGCGTCGGCCCAGTCAGTTATAATAGGGAATTTAACCTAATGGTTAAATACGAGCCTACATGTACTTGTGTAAAATATATGTCAGAGTAGTGTATAAATAGAGGGGGTGTGTTCCTCATTTGATACACTCACACACTTGAGAGAGGCGCACTTGTGGAGGAGAGGTCTGCTATGGTGGAGGAGGAGATCATGTCTTTGGTTTGCATCTTTTTATATTGCTGGTCATCTATATTGAGGAAGCTTTACTGGGTTTTCTACCCCATGAGGGTTTCCCAGGATAAATCTGTGTCTCTTGTGTTTATGCTATGCTTGTTGTTTCTTCAGTGATCCTGTATATACTATTATTGTGAAATGGAATGTAATGATGCTATTTTCTGTCTTAGCATATTAAATTTTAACATGGTATCAGAGCTAAACTGAAGGAAGGCAAGGTATGGCACTTACGACACTCGCTTTACTTACGACAATTTGAAGGTTAGGGTTTTATATAGCAAAAACCAGTCATCGTGGAACTTTTGCTATAAATCCATTTTGGCAAAGGTTCAAGATCTGAAACCTTTACAGGTCATAGATAACATCTCCAGGTATCTTGTGTCCAAAGGGAACCCTCAGATTCATTGTACTTTGTATGTTATGATTAGTAAAAGTTAGGGTTTCTTCCTCTTCCAGATCTCAGTCAAAATCAAGTCACCTAGGAAAAAAGGTGATAACTTGGGCTAGGAAGATCCAAATGAAATTTAGTAAAAAGTTATAGGTAGTACATATATTTTACTATCTCCAAAAACTTTTTCAGAAGCCGAAGCTGAACCAGTGACACGTGGCACACCGTACAAGTTCGCTCTCCTGTTTTATCCCATAAACAGGTGACGTTACGACACTTGGCATAACTTTCTCTCAGAGAGTCCAATTGAGGTCATACCTGTCAAGATGGAAAGACAACAGAGTGAGCTATCTCAAAAAAGGTTTTTAGAGGCCGAAGTTCAAATAGTGACACGTGGCACACCGTACAACTTGGCTCTCCTGTATTATCCCATAAATAGGTCACGTTGCGACACTTGGCATAACTCTCTCTCAGAAAATCCAATTGAGGTCAGACCTATCAGGATGGAAAGATGACAGGTCAGGCTACTACAGAAAATGTTTTTTGACCCTGTGGAGTGAAAATTTCAGAGTTACAGAAGAAACAATCAGGTACATATTTCTATCAAAACAAAATTATTTTTGGAGCACCTTTATTCATGGCTTCCGGAATTTAGGGTTTTGGAGAAAGTTAGAATTTTTATAATCGGAGTCCACGGCTGAATGCTACTCAGGAAAATCAAAATTTAGAGACCAAGATCGAACTTTTGGTTGGGTAGAAGACCGGGCTTCATCAAACCCTAGTTCGGGTTCCTGTCTAGAAGATCCAAAAGTTTCGAAGGCAATTTTGAGGGGTCAAATTTTGGAGATTTCAAAATTGAAGAATGCTAGTTTGATCAGCTCAGCAAGACACATTCTTCCATCCATTCAGAAGTGTGAAAGTCAAAGATTGAATTTTTTGGGTTTCTCTAGCAAACTCTAATCAAGCTCCAGATCAAGTTTCAGGGGGAGTTGACGCTAAGGCCTTACATAAGAAGACTACAAAAAGTCTCGACAGGTATGACTTAAGGAGGTTCAGGTATGCCTTGAAATCTGATTCTTGATTAAGTTCTTAATGTGTTTGTCTTCATGTTATTTATTAGTACAATCTTGATTAATGTTATTAATTGTCTTATCACCCTAGTAACAATATGAATGCATGTGAATGATCGAAGACATTCATTTATTAGGGCTATATAATTGTACTTATGCATTATGGTGTTGTGTGAGGTTGATGTTGTCTGCTAACAAGATACAGGTACATCACAAAAGACAAATCAAGTTCCATGACCATGACAACATGAAGACAAAGACTCACGAGGTATGTATGACTTTGTTATATTATGTCTAACCTATGAGACATGCTGGTTCTAGCTCAGGATCTCTAAATGATTGAAGAGATTGTTTAGGTATGTTGTACATAACTAAGCAGGTATACTAATCCAGGTATGTTTTCCTATGTCATGTTAGAATCTTACCTTGTGTAAGTATACTTGGTATGATTGGTTAGTAATCAATGGTTTATGCATATTATGTCTCTTATCTTGGTTGATGATTTAACTAACTAGATCAAACAAGAATATGCATGAGTAAAAGAAGACTTCCTTGAAACCCTGAATACTAATGATCATAACTGTACATATTCAAGATTATTTAGAATTAGAATGTTTTTATAATATTGAGAATATACTAATGAATGTATGTTTGTGTATGAGATCATGAGGATGACACTAGTGTACACTTGAGCATGCACAGTGGTACAGAATGAATAGAAGTTCATAAGACATACAGAAGATCAAGCGGGAGGAAACCACACAAACATAAAAGATAAGTATTTGAGTTGTTATTAGAAATAGTAAATGATATTGCTTGTATGCATATTTGCATTCTTAGTGTAAACATTCATAAAGCATTGAATAGTATACTGCTAATATGCATATGATTGGTAAGTTGGACAAACATTCCATTGTTTCTTGTCTAGAATGAAACCTCTTTGCTAACATGCTGAGAGCTGTGCACACTCTCGATAGTATGTTCTGGTAGAGATGGAAGGCATCTAGATAGCCACTGTATGCATACAGGATATGGGAAAGTGTTGTGCCAAAGTATTGGTCAAAATAGTTGCATAACTATGTAAATTATATCTGTATGCATAATAGGTTATCATGTCAATATGATTTGATGATTATGAAGTATTACTAATCATGTACTTAATTTTGATTTGTAGGAAAGATCATGATGAATGATGAACTCTGAACAAGCGATGAATGTTCAACAAAATATTTACAAATCAAACACACTATAGAAAGCTTATGGTTAAGAGATTCTCTTAGAAAGAGGAAGAGAATCATGATGAGATGTTTTGCTCCAAGGGACTAGATAAGACCAATCTCTTAATGATGTAATTAAAGAAGAAGTATGAATCAGGTTCTGTATGGGTACCCAGGATCGGTAGTCAATTGATGAACTTAATGATCATCATGGGTGATGTGGATCTCAACCTTTGCTACAAGGTTGAATATGGCTTCTATACACATATGACATGGATGCAAGAAAGAACTCACCACAGAGTTCAAATGATTTTGAGGCTCATATTAATAGAACCATTTGACGAGAGATGGCACAGATAGATATGCAGAAGATCACTCAATGCAGAGTGTGAATAATGGACAATTGACAGCTGCATGACAAAGCTTGGGCTTTACCAGAAGTAAATCTGTTCCTAACCTTTACCTTAAGGTTGTGGATGATGAACCTTTTATACCATTATTGTATGACGATGATCTCTTTCTGACAAGGAATGAGAAACAGGTCATGAAAATGGCTGCAGAAATGAAAATGAAAGATCTCGGATTAATGCACTACTTCTTAGGTCTAGAAGTATGGCAAGATCCAAAAGGAATCTTTTAAATCAAGGTAAGTATGCTGTAAAGTTTCTAAAAAGATTTGATATGTTGGAGTATAAAGCCATGGCCACTCCCATGGACTCCAACTTGAAGTTATTAGTTAATGACTCATCGTATTTAGTGGTTCTAACCCTATATAGACAAATCATTGGGTCATACTAGGCCAGATATATGCTTTGCTGCAAATACCCTAAGTCAGTATCTAGTAGAACCTAGAAAGGTTCACTTAATAGCTACAAAGCATGTAGTGAGGTACCTAAAAGGTACATTAGATTTTTTGGTCTATATTATCTTGGAGGTCATCAACTCCGTTTACATGGTTACTCAGATTCTGATTGGGCAGGAAGTGTCTCAGACAGAAAGACTACATCAGGTGGATGTTATAGTCTTGAATCTGCCATGATCTCATGGTTCAACAAGAAACAATCTAGTGTGGCTCTCAGTACTGCTGAAGCAGAATATATTGCTGTCTACTCTGCCAGCTGTGAAGCAGTGTGGCTTCAGAAGCTATTATATGGAGTGTTTGACTTAGAAATGGATCCCACTGTGATTATGTGTGACAATCAAAGCTGCATTAAGATGACTGAAAAGCTTGTGTTCCACGATAAGTCAAAACACATAGAGATCCGATACTTCTATATACGAGATATGGTGCAAAGAGGAGCTATCAAGCTCATATATATAAGCATTGAGGATCAGATTGCTGATATCTTGACTAAACCTCTGTCTCGAGTGAAGTTTGAATACTTTCGAGACAAGCTTGGTATAGTTCAAAAGAACTCTCCTCGAAAGGGGGAGTAGCATAGTATCTAATAACAAGTCTGTCTCATCAATGATGAGATTACCTATTTACTGCACTTAGTTACTTAGAATTATTTAGATTTAGGAATCTTATATTTTTTCCTTTTGATGATAGATGTATACATGCTTTTGATGATAGATGCATACATGCTTTTGATGTTAGTTATACATGCTTTTGATGATAGATGTATACATGCTTTTGATGATAGATGTTATGATGAGGATACATGTTTTGCTATACATGTTTTGATGATGAGGATACATGTTTTGCTATACATGTTTTGATGATGAGGATACAAGTTTTGCTATACATGTTTTGATGATGAGGATACATGATTGACACATGTCTTGATGAAGTTCTTGGTAAACATGTGAGGGGATTGGATCATCCCTAGGCTTCAGTCCGAAAGAAGAGCCGTAGACATATGTCTTCGAGAATGAAGTTCTTGGTGAACATGTGAGGGGATTGGATCATCCCTGGACTTCAGTCTGAAAGAAGAGCAGTAGACGTATGTCTTCGAGAATGAAGTTCTTGGTGAACATGTGAGGGGATTGGATCATCCCTGGACTTCAGTCCTAAAGAGATCCGTAGACATATGTCTTCGAGAATGAAGTCCTTGGTGGACTTGAGGGGATTGGATCATCCCTGGACTTCGGTCCTAAAGAGAGCCGTAGACATATGTCTTCAAGAATGAAGTCCTTGGTCGACTTGAGGGGATTGGATCATCCCTGGACTTCAGTCCTAAAGAGAGCTGTAGACATGATGTCTCCGAGAACAAAATCCTGAATGAACAGGTAAGGGGATTGGATCATCCTCGGACTTTGGTCCTGTGAATTGAACCGTAGACATGAGGTATCCGAGAATTGAATAGGACTAGATCATCCCAGAGCTTCGGTTGAAAAGGTACATGAAACAGGGTTGGCTCTCTAGATGTGATACATCCAACATGAAACAGGGCTGGCTCTGTAGATGTGATACATCCAGCATGAAACAGGGCTGGCTCTGTAGATGTGATACATCCAGCATGAAACAGGGCTGGCTCTGTAGATGTGATACATCCAGCATGAAACAGGGCTGGCTGTGTAGATGTGATACATCCAGCATGAAACAGGGCAAGCTCTGTAGATGTGATACATCCAACATGAAACAGGGCTGGCTCTGTATATGTGATACATCCAGCATGAAACAGGTCTGGCTCTGTAGATGTGACACATCCAGTATGAAAGAGGACTGGCTCTGTGGCGGTAAATCCTAGATCTGATCTAGGTCACATCCAATATGAAAAAGGACTGGCACTATGGTTGGGATTGGATTGTCCCTAGACATGAGACT